>JAUTXW010000916.1:452500-1003976 GCA_030620095.1 Kuschelorhynchus macadamiae | reverse complement strand
AGAATCAACGCGTACTAAAAACAGGACACCTAATTCTAGCAAAACAATTTCAATATATTATTATTTTTGCGAATACATGAAGATATTAGTGTAACATGATGGCGAATTTTTGCCAAAGAGGAGCAGCAACGCAGTTAACGCCACAACAGCAACCGCCCTATCTCTATGGCTTACCAAAAATCCATAAGCCGAATATCACCAAATCTAAAAGCTCACCAACAAGTGCTTTGGCGAAGCCTTGTAATTGTAATATTGATTGGTGTGGATTAATAAACGTCTTTATTATTAGTATAATAATATAGTCGCAAATAGGCATCAGACCTTCAGTATACCGGAAGCTCATACACACTGGACGATATTTTAACCAGGGCTTTAACTATTTTGCAGTAGCATAAGAGGGTACCATAAGAATGTTTTACAAAGGGCTATAACAGCTTATAATAATATGATGGATCTTGAAGCAGAAACTGTAAACATAAAAAAGATCTACTACAGAATGGTTGCGGTAAAAGTTTAATAATTAATACTCAAAATTACGAAATGGTTGTCATACTATGACAAACCCCGATCTAGAAGAAACAACCGTTCCTCATGATACCCTATATTAAAGGAACATCTGAGAAGATTCGCAGAATATCCAGGGATATCAATATCAAAACGAAGGAAAAGCCTTCTGTCGGAAACTAAACCAAAGGACTTCGACAATAAAAAAGAATGCATTTATCAAATCCAGTGTGAGTGTCGAAAATCGTACATTGGAGAGACAAAAATCCTTCTTAGTGAAAGATTTAAAGAGCATTTTAATTATACTCAAAAGTGAAAGAAGTCAGAGTTAATTAAGCGCATCTGATCAAACCAACACCAGATGGAGTGGCCGTTTAAATAGGAAACAACACTGAGGAAAACGAGAGTTTTAGAAGCAACTTTCATAGAAAGGAATTATTATATTTTCAGTAAGCCTAGCGCTGATATTTCAAATATATAAAAGCCGCTTCTAGCTTAAACTGACCTCTTGAACATGACTAGTAGATCAGCCCGTAGTTTTAGAGCAAATACCCACAACGAGTTCACACTCACATTCTCCAATTGAAGTTCACATCGAAGACCCAAAAGCTGTTATAGTCTACCAGACTGACAGAACTTAGAAGAGGACCCCGAAAAAAGCAAGTACTTAGTACACTTGAATGCGATTGAAAAGAGATACTATTTAACAAGTAAAAAAAAAAATCGGTTGTTTACCCGGAACTTTCCTCATTATGAATATTTCCTTTTATTAGAAATAGTGAAGTGTGAACCAATTTAGTTCAGTAAATAGTTATTTAGGAACACACATATATATATATATATATATATATATATATATATATATATATATATATATATATATATATATATATATATATATATATATATATATATATATATATATATATATATATATATATATATATATATATATATATATATATATATATATATATATATATATATATATATATATATATATATATATACTATACTCTTATCAAAAATTTGTATTGGACGCCGTTTTGTTCCAATAAATTGGATCCCTACCAATATTTTACCAGTTTTTACCTATGCTGCACTTGATTTTGGACATAATTGAAAATGAATTCAAGAGGTAGTTTTTACATTCCCACACACCGGAATTTTCTTAGGCCATGTTGAATTCGCACCAGTTTATCTCTATATCATATTTATTTTTTCCCAAATTTTACATTTAATTGAATAAGAAGATTTTTAATATGTTATTTGGCCGCCATTTTGTTCCACTATCTTGAATTCGTCACACAACTTTACTAGCTTATCTATATATCACATTTAATGCTTGCACAAAATTTGAAATTAATCTAATAAGTACGTTAGATTGATTTTTAAAATATTTTATTAGGCCGTCATTTTGTTTTGCTTATATTTATACCAAAATATTATCAGTTTATTCTTATGTAACACTTTATTTTTTGCAAAATTGAAGGTAAATTGGATAAGCAGTTTTTTTTCTAATAATTTTTTAACGATTCACTAGGCCACCATCTTGTTCCGGCATATTGGAATTTTTACCAAAATATTACCAGTTCATCCCCATAAGAGCTTTAATTTTTGACTAAAATTTGGAGTCTGATGAGTAGATTTTAAGCTATGCCGCGAACTGAAACAGAGAAAGCGACAGGACCGACGGAATTGATAAAACATATTTTTTTGGCATCTAGGGACGCTAAAACGCGTGGATATGTAAAACCTGGAGGGTAATTTTTAAGATTACAAAAATTTTGAATTAGTACCACAGTTTTACTAGTTCATCTCTATATTACAATTAGTTATGGCACACAATTTGAAATCAGATTATTAAATAGTTTTTTTTCAGGCTGAATCTCTAAATATTTTATTAAGCCGCCATCCTATATTCGCACCAAAATTTTACCAGTTGATTCCTACATAATAGTTGATTTGTGTGCAAATTGGATAATAAGTTTTTAAGTAATAATTTTTTTAACGTTTAACTAGGCCGGCATATTGGATTTTAACCAAAATATTACCGGGTCATCCTCATATAAGCCTTAATTTTTGACTAAAATTTCAAAAGTCAATCTGATAAGTAGTTCTGCATTAACGGAGTATATCTGCCTGTATGACAAATCTGTGAGAAAATTTGGTACCAAATTAAATCTGTTTGCTACAAACATGGGTACCTAACGTAAACCCATTGTTTGTTAATTATGTATGATTAATGGGAGAAACTTTTAAGCATTTTTCAAACTTGTGTCGTGATTATAATAATATTTTAGAATGCGGATAGTTTCGTGACACATTTTGTTAGAAATAAATAAGTTCAGGCATGACTAGTTAATATTTTTGGGGCAATAATAAGGTTAAATAGGATTTAATTTAGTAGGTCGAACCACAGTTATATATTAATGTTATAAAACGAATAATTACGAAAAATTTCACATATCGGATCTGCTGATTTCTAAACAACGTTTCGATTAGTGTTTATATCTAGCGGGTATTCGGTAAAATAATAGTAATTTAAACTAAAACTGAATTTGTTTCTTATTCATTCGGAATGCCCCTGATGTAATGTATTAGCTAATATCTTCGTTATTATAGAAAATATGAAATTTCTTTTTATAAAAGTTCTAGATAATTTAATGTGCGCATCAAAAACTCAGAGCAACAAAAAGTTTTGTTTTCTTCTTTAAATTACACACCCTGTATATTTGTATACTTTTGACTTTACCGGTAATTTTTTTTAAAACATAAACATTTCTATTATAAAAATATATTATGTCTTATATAAATTCACATTATTTACTTAATTATACCATTATTTTCTATCAAAACTAGTGCGTTATATACTCAAAAAATAATAATGAATTAAAAACGAAGCGCGCTGAACACCTTTTCATAAGAGCGACTCGTTAATGTATCACAATCAGCAGTTAACAAATTCCGCTTCAGACTCCCCCGAACGCCGGCTTTCGCGCTTTGATTTGTTTACGGCAGTTGTTATGGCAACGCAATGGTGAATATCCGTAAGCTAAATAGAGATGGGAGCAACATAAAACTGCTGCTGCACGCTGCAGGCGCTTGTTGACTTGTTATAGAATTAATGTAAATTAGTGCGTTCGGATCATCGGAGGCGGAAGCAATTTTGTTTCGGTCGTGTATCGTGGTATATAACTATTTTCTAAGAACAAAAAATATATTTAAAATCTTTTAAATTCATATTATTTCTCCGAAGTATTAAAAAACGCTCCAAAGCTATGGATAATTAACATCATAAAAAGGTTAAAAAAATAGCCATTTTGGGCGTGGCACCCAAAAAATTTTTCGCCTGCGACGCTATTTTTACCTGTGGGGTGAGCACTAGCTACGCTGCGCTTCACTCGTTCTTAAATCCACGAGCCGCCACTAAAGGCGACGAATAAGTTTTCAGCTCTAATCATGTTGGAGTAATATTGTTATATGCTTCTCTAATCTTGTTCTTCGAATCATCTAAATTTTAAGGCAACGTTTGATAAAAAATATTTTTAAGTATCTCCAAAGCAAATGACCAACGGACTTATGTCTGAAGAACGGACTGGTCACTGAATAAAATCTCTATTACATAATCATTTCCAGGGATAATTATTGTCTTAATATTCGGTGATAATTACAGCATTTTGTGGAATGGTTTTGTTTTCACCACATTGTTTAATGTTTAGCTAGCGAACATCTTAGCGATTTTTGTTACTCAAATGCTAACAATTGTGCCTTTTAACCACTCCGGTGTTGAATACGCAACTCATCACTCCAATAAAATGTTATTGAATATATTCGGGTGATTAAAGGCAATTATTTTCATCAAGATGAATTCTCATCATCTATCGAAATCGGGTAGTTCTATAGAGCTGGAACTAATGATGTACGCTAAATATTAATTTGCATATCTCTGTTTCGCTGTTGCCTATTTGGAAAACGTTCATGGGAATAAGAAACGTTTCACGACAGTTTCGTTGGGCGTTACCGTAAGTTATTATACTTTGATACGAAAGGAATAAATAGAAATTCCTAGTTATATGACATGCGTATGAATCATGTTAATTAAAGTTTAAACAAACAACTGCAATCAGAATATTGAAAAATATAAAACTAGATGCAATAGTACACTACCTTAGTCAAGATAGATAACTTTTTTAATATATAAATAATAGAGGTCCTATTCAGTCGGCAGCTTATTCTCCAGACTTAGGGCGTTTGGACTTTTCTTTGGAGATACACTGTATAAAAGGTCATTTTTAAATTCAGAGAAAAATATTAAAACAGCATATCTATATCACTCCAGACATGATTAGATTAGTTGATTTCAGATGGAATAATGGATATCAACTTTAACCCAATTTCGGCTCTTGTAATTCTAATTTAACTTCAATGTTTTTTGCCGAAATAAACAAGTTTTAATATTGTTTTATTAAAACATGTATATATTTTGTCAACCGTATACCGTAGTTAAGTATATTTTATTGTACTGCAAATATATCTAGAATTTAATGTAGAATTCACAAATTTAAAAATTTGATGGAGCTGTCTTAACCACCAAGTTTGTACTGTTATTTAAACTTTGGTCGCAGTTTTTTCCGCAATTGGGAGATTCGAATGACTAAAGTAGAAAGAAGACACAAAGTCTCGGTCTCAGTCAAAAATAGTTTTTGACTGAGATCGAGACTTTATGCCTTCTTTCTAGTTTAGTCATTTGAAACCAGGTCTCTTAGAGAATATGGACGCTTTCTTGCAGTGGTGGATTCGACTTAGGAGTTCTGTGGTAGCTTCAGTGGTTTTTAGATGTCCAGAAGTCCTTCGAACTTCTTCTGCTGTTTAAAGGTACTTTAATTTAACTAACGAGCGTTTATATCCGAATAACGACAAGTGGATTTTATCCTTTCTCACACTAGTGCCATGCTGGCTCTAGCAGATGTATGTAGATGTTCCTTGCACTTCTTGAAGTAGATATTTGAGCACTAACTCTTCATCTCGCCATCTAAGGAGAAAGCCTAGTTGGCAGAGTATCCCTTCTTACTGTTCTCCTTAGATGGCGAGATGAAGCCTTAGTACCAACATATCTACAGATGGAACATCATATAACATCAAGAAATTCAAGGGCCACAAGGATCAGCATCATTTGGATATAAATGCTCGTAAGTTTTTAGATATTAATTTAATTTTCTCAGAAATTCACCCAGTTTATTTATATCAAAATCAACTTTGTGATAATCTTTAGTGAACTGCAAATAATTTTTATTTGGCTATCTGGCAATTTCTCTTCAAATAGAATGGATATATCTATTATAGAACAAAGAATATGCGTAAAGTTCAAGTTGATTTTTTGCACGGATATTAAAGCAAAAGAATATAAAACTTGACATGATTATAGGAGATTCAGGCATTCCTAAACTAATTTATACGAGGTAACTAATTTTCACTTTTGACACTATTCCTATTTTAACAGTACCAATATTTAAAATCATCTTTAACTTTTTTGCCATATTTAACTTATGTCCTTCAATGATATTTCATCAGAAACCCATTTAAAATTCGTTACTTGTATCCCTATAACTAAAATTTAAGACTACGTGCTAAAAAAATCGGTAAATTTCCTTTACCCAGAACTTCCCTCGTTCGGTACATATTCATTTAGTAACTTTTTTTTAAAACATTTATATTGGACACAATTTTCTTACACCATATTAGATTCCTGTCAATATTGTACTGCCACACTTGATTTTTGGATATAATTCAAAATAAACTAAATTGAGTAGTTTTTAAATTAACACACACCGCCATTTTGTTCCGTCATGTTGACTTTTTTTTACGTTGATTTTTTAAACATCTTGGTTGGCAACCGATTTGTTCCGCCATCTTGAAAGCGCACCACAACATGTTCAGATATGTAAAACTCGGTGATATTTTCACGATCGAAAACGTTTTATTTGGTCGTCATTTTGTCCCGCCATCTTAAATTTGTAACACAATTTTACCAGTTCATCTCTATATAATATCTAATTATTGCGCAAAATTTGAAATAAGTCCATTAATTAGTTTTTCAGGGTAAATTTTTAAATATTTTATTAAGCCTCCATTTTGCTTCGCCATTTCTTCTCATAATGCTCGATTTTTGTGCAAAATTTGAGGTTAATTCGATAACTAGCTTTTAAGTATTAATTTTTTTCACATTTCTCTAAACCGCCATTTAGTTTCACCATATTTGATTTTTACCATAATGTTACCAGATCATCCACGTATGTTTCTTAATTTTTGACCAAAATTTCAAGTTAATCGGATTAGCCCGCGAAGAGACAGACCGACAGACAGGCAGACCAACGGAAGTGAGAAAACATGTTTTTCGACATCTGAGGACCCTGAAACGTAAAGATATGATAAATCTCGCAGGGTGATTTTTTCACGATTACAATACTACTGGTAGTTTTGGTCGACTTCCTATTAAGGGAAACCAAGAGGCTATACGGAAGAAAACATCATAAATGTGTTGACGTATATTACAATAAATCCATACGTCACGTTTACAGCTACTTCTATAAATATATCTATAGCTCATAGAACCGTTCAAAATATATTAGAATAGTACAGGTAAGTGTACATGAACAAATTAAGAATATAAGGAATCTTATTTTTTAATAACAAAGTAGTTTCGCACAAATGCGCAGTCCTTAATAAGTAACCAAATAATTTTATTGGGGAAGTATTGGAAACACAAAAATTTTTGAAAAATACAAGTTGAGTATTTTCGACGTTTTAGAGTCCCTAGAGTACGAAAGACATATTTTTAGAAAGAAAAAAGGTGTCTGTAACGGATACGTATGTAAACAAAATTTTCGCGACAATAACTTGATAATGGTCAAACCAATTCGTTTTAAATTTGCAGCAAAAATAGCTTATATCAGTGTCTCGCCGAGATTAGATTTTTGGTTGTCAATGGCGCAGATGTCCGATATATATATATATATATATATATATATATATATATATATATATATATATATATATATATATATATATATATATATATATATATATATATATATATGTATATATATAGCAGTTTCTGACATCAGTACAGTCAACTAGTTGAGAGACGAGTACAACTAGCGCCAAAATTAATACACAAAACCAGACCAGAGTCACCAACAGGAGCAACACCGGCATTTGTGGTTACCAAGAGTAATTAAATCGAAAGAAAAAAAAAATTAACGCGGTTAGAACTATTATATAGTAAAAAAAGGATATTTTGGGAAGACAATATATATATATATATATATATATATATATATATATATATATATATATATATATATATATATTAAGGGTGTAAAACATTAACTTTAGTAAACCATTGACGTAACATTTTTTAAAATCTTGACTTGTAATAACACTGTCCAAACTTCGTGGGAGATAGTGCGTCACATTGACACAATAATTTATTTTTTACTTTTCAAACTGCATCCATACCACATGGTTTTGCACCAGGCTTTAACACTTCGAGGCTACGATCAGTGGCTGGACCATTGTCACTGAGTTCTTGGTATGTTAGATTAGAATCTCTAATTATTTCATGAATTCTGTGTACCGATAAGCCATGTTTCAATCCGATGGGGAGAGGTGAAATTGCGTAGCTTGCATTATTGGTCGGAATACAACCCACACTGAAGGCGAGAAGTCCAGATTCAAAGCCGCTGGTGCATCATCGTTTTGTGTGACGTCATAGATGGCAGAATTGTAACTCTAAATATTAGGGTTTATTTACACTTTCTTTAAAATCAACTGCCAGATTTTCTCGAAGAAATTGATTTATGGACAGAACAGGCTATGATTTTTCAACATGATAGTTGTCCCGCTCATTTTTATGTCAATATCAGAGAGTGCCTAAACCACCAGTTTCCAGGGAGGTGACTGGGCAGATAGTTTATTCCCATGGCCATCTTCTTTTCCAAATATAACTTGTCGGGTCGACTGAAGCTGGTGTTCAATATCAGACCGACAAACAGGGAAAACCTTATTAAGCGAATTGGAAACGCAATCCATATTATTCCTGTGAGGCTCCGTTTATGCATCCAAAATTATGACAGACACTTCAAGTAGTTCTCTCGACACTAACTATACAAAATACTTTTGATCAGTTTTCGCCGTTTTTCTTATAGTCTTTCTATCTTCCTATTTATGTTCAGAAAAAAATCATTTTTATATTTTCATTTCTTAGTTTTTTGTAGTTAATTATTTCGGTTACTTCATTAGTTATCTAACGGCGGATTGAAAACTACTAATGTGCCACAACTTTTGTTAATCCTCACAGCATTAAATGCGTTTTTAAACATCCTGTTTCGAAATTAACTTAAAAATTACAATTTTTTTCGTATCTGTTAAAAAATATATTAATTTGCAGTTTGTGCCATGTTTTTGTTTTTCCCATTTGAATTTTTCTTTGAAATTTTCAAAGAAAGACATAAGCTCTTAAAAGTTTAAAAGCCCAACTAATGCCCTTTTTAATGAGAACCAAGACGTACAGATCCGTTAATCAATAATTAAATTATAGTCTTTTTTTCAGAAACATTTACCCCACACTTTATTTGAGATGTTAGAGAAAAAAATATTAAAAAAAAATATTTGCAATTTACTCCAGATTATTACAAAGTTAATCTTGATATGCTGACTATCTTGAGGGATGGTGCAAGCAGCAGTCAAGTTTCTGACCATTTTTCTGTTTTTATTAAAATCGCGTTTAAAGTTAATAATCCTGGAGTACTACGTTTAAATACAGAGCTTTAAGGAATATTGAATATGACAAGTTTCAAGCTAACCTCCAATCGTTTTTCACATCTCTAGTTTTGAAGAAAAGGTAAAATTCTCAAGTTCTTTAATATTGGAACTTTGTGTGTGACAAACATGCTTTTATTAAAATCTGGGGGAAGAAAGATATTAGATATGCATCTTGGATTACAGACAACATGAGAGTTTTGCAAAGGAGGTTAAAAAATCAGGCTTTAATAAACGGTTCAAAGGCAGTAGGCTATCGGAGCATTATTCTTAATACAAACAGCTGATAAACTTCACCAATGCTGCTATCAGAGCTGAGAAGAAGGTATATTTACGACCAACATTTTTAAATTCCACAACTAAAGAAAAATGATGAGTTCAAAGAGTAAAATATTACAAAAAATAAATATAATACAATTCCTAATAATTTAACTGATCCAAACAACATCAATGATTTTTTCATTATTACATTACATGTTTATTAAAATAACGTAAAATTAGGTATCCTGGAATAGCTTCATTTCCACTGAGGATATTTTAAAAATAATTCTAAAAATTAAATCTGAGCTTTTGGCAGCGATAATTTAAATATACTATTTATTGAGTTGTATTGTCCTCATATTATAGAATGCATAACTCATCTAAAAGCATAGAGAGGTTCTATTAGCTTAAATGCTGGAACCACGCCTAAGATTAACCAACCAAGTACTCTCATCTTAGATCAATAAGCATTTTGCCAACACTTTCTGAAGTTTTAGAAAAGGTAGTGAACTCTCAAATTCGTTGTTCTTTGGATAAGTTTAACATTTTACTACTCAAACAACCTGATTTCCGGCCGGGATTTGGTTGTGATACTGCAATGTCTGATGTCATTGATGGTTTGGACCATTATAGGGTGAGTGCTCTGATACTCCTGAATTTTACAAAAGCATTGGATATGCTTAACCATTCTATTTTACTTTTAATTTTGCATTATGCTGGCCTTGGTAACATGGATATTAACCTTATCGAGTTTTTTTTGACCGATAAAACTCAGAATGATGTTTAAAATTTATTTAAATAATATAATTAACATTTCTAATGACCATCTGTTAAAAATGAATCCGGCTAAATCCTCCATTGCCGTTTTTAGGAGCGGGGTTGTAGAAATTGGTAATAAAGCTGTTTCTTTCATAGAAGTTTCTAGGAGTTTTGGTTTGTTAGTTGATGCTAATTTTGTTTTCGGAAACATGTGAAGTCCAAGGCCAGGAAGGCCTACTGCAGTCTAAAAATGATGTATAGTCACAGTCACTACCGTACTAAAAATAATAAAAGACTTTTATGCGACATCCTGGTGGTGTCTCACCTTAACAATTGTGACGTTTTTTATGGCCCTTGTATTGATGCTTTGGAAGTACATAGAATACAAAAAATGCAAAATTAATCTTTGCACCTTATCTACAGTGTAAGACGCAGACAACGAATTTCTCATTTTCTGCGTGATGCAGGATGGCTCAATATGTTTAATCGTCAAAAATTTCATTTGGCAGTTTTTATGATAAGATTTTAAAAACTAAGAGGCCATCCTACTCATTTAATAAAATTGGAGTGCTGTGCATGATCGAAGTCTCCGAAACAATATGTTGTTACCGTCGACATCGAGAGGTGATCTATAATAGATCACTGGCATATAATAACGCTGTTTGTGTTAATTCCTTTGATGCTGGTGAGATTGAATCCTCGGCTAATGTTTTTAAGCACAGATATAGAAACCGCTTTCTCTTGAGTAATTAACATTTTTCCTTTCTCTCTTCTTTTTTCCTTTGTATTGTTTTTTGTCTTTTCATTCTTCTTTTTTTAGCTTTAGGAATATTTTGCTTTTTAATTTTTTTTAAATAGAACTGCTATAACTTTTATATATCAAAGAAGAATTTATAAAATTTAATAGATCATTAAGTTACTAAGTACATTGTGACCTAAAGAGTATATGGCATTATTTTCTTATTACCATTTTTCTGCATTTAAAAAGGCCTTTTATTAACCCTTCATATATTGTTTTACAGTTGTTGTAAAAACTATTTTCATAATTGGTTAATAATAAAATGGTTATTATTATTATTATGATTATGTATATATACTCTGGATAAATTTCTGATAAAGTCTACGTCTTAAGTTTAAGTCTTGTAACGTAACTACCAAAAAAATAAGGGTGTTATTCAAGTATTGGGGTGATAAGAAGTAAAACAGGTTAATACGGTGTACTACAAACGTAATATTGTGGTACTTCAGATACTGCGGGCCAGAATGTACAGTGCAATTAATTTACCTTGATAACATTTTAGCCTGCCATATCTCATTTAGCTTTAAACTTAGCTGTATAAACCAGAAAACAAATTGTAGGGTTGCTTAACAAGTTTTTTTTCTAATAATTTAAAAAACAAAATACTATATTTTACAAGATAACACTATAAGTTATATTTTTTTAATGGGACACCCCGTGTATTAAATGTCTCTCCAATGGATCTCTTCTTGCAGATTATACATATATCTGGATTTTTAACTTGATCTTAAAAATTACCCGATAAATTTCAGAAAAATCCTGCCATTACGCTTGAGGGTTGAGAGTTTGTTGTTGAGAGGTTGTTGAAAGAAATAATTTTGATAGCATAATTCATGCAGGATATGTTTTAGTAAGAATTATTGACTTATGCGAAATGTACGTTTCTAAAATGGATTTAAAAAAAAGGTATATTTTTGGAAAAATAAGAGTAATTCAAAAAAGAAACGATATATCCAAAAAAGTGTGAAACTATCTTTTTAAGTTATGATCTTAAAAAATATATAAGAAAAAAAATCTGAAACATTTTTGTAGAAATTTTGAGGTCATGAATATTGAAGAAATACCATACCCTGTGTATACAAAATTCAACTATTACTTAAAAATTTTCTTCTATTCAATGCTCGCATGCTTAGACCGATACCTTTTTATCTCACGAAATATTTGACTTCAAATTTATCTAAAAATGCTAACGATCCACTTATTATGAGTGGCAGTTTAATCAAATCAGGAGATATTAAAATATTACGCAGAAAGTTACAGAAGTGTCCCAAGATAAACGGGCCACCGTGTAGGTATAATGTTTTCTTTTTCTATAACTTATATTATAATAAAATGCTACTAGAAGCAGTAAAAATTTTTTTTAAATCCTGCTCAGACTATTACTGCAATTTCAGATGTCTTGTATTCCTTACTCTTTTACGCCTAAAAATGCGGAAAGCCTGACATTCGGTGAGTAATTCTAAACACTGTTTCTTTCTCAACAGTTAGTTTTTTCTAATTGATTTATGTAAGTAATGAAAAATATTATTTCCCTTTCGTCATTCTAAATTGCGTACTCAACCACTATTAAATAACCCCAGCGAGTACAAGTGAAAAAAATTGGTAGAGCTCTTTTATCCGGAACTTCCCTCGTTATGAAGTCTTCCTTGTATTAGGAATAGAGAAATGTGACCTAATTCAGTTCACTACATAGTCATTTAGTAAAACATATATACTCTTTTTTTCGAACATTTTTAATAGGCGACATTTTGTTCCATCATATTGGATTCTTCCTACCAATGTTTTACCCATTTCCACCTATGGCATAGTTGATTTTTGGACACAATTTAATTTAAGTTCAGTTTTAACATTAACACACACCGCCATTTTGTTACGTCATATTAAATTTGTACCAGTTTATCCCTATATCACATTTAATTTTTCTGCAAAATTTAATGTCAATCGAATAAGATTTTTGTAACGTTGATTTTTTTTTAATTGTATTAGGCCGCCATTTTTTCCCGCCATCTTGAATTCGTACCACAACTTTACAATTTATATCTATATTACACTTAATGCTTGCAAAAAAATTGAATTTAATCTAACTAGTAGTTTTTTCAGGCTGATTTTTTGAATATTAGAATTTATAGCAAAAAAAACTTTCAAAAATTGTATGTTCCCTGTAGAATTACACCTGGAATTTAACTTTTTTACGATACATTAAAACAAATGTTTTATAAAACGTTTCCTATAAGGAGATTAAAAATAAAACGGAAAAAATGTTGAATCTCTAAGGGTATTAAAACATCTGCCAAAAATTTACGCTCCCTACATTATATTAGAAAATATACAAACAGTACTGCATTTTTCAAATATTATTGTACATATAGAAACATTTATAGAAAATGAATTAAAAGAGCAAAATATATGAACTACAGCGAAATACTTGACGTATCCAATAAATCAAGAGGAAACTGGAAAATAATTAATGAACTTAACGGGCGTCCTACAAAAAGTACAAATATTAATCTGCAAAATAGTATTCATCCAAATGTTTATATTTAATGAGTATTTCTGCTCGTTTACAGCAAAATTAACAAAAAATATAACAAAAGCTGAACATCCAATGTCTTTTTCACATTTAAACATCACAGATAATTTGGTGCTTTTAGATACTGACCAACTAGAAATTTTAGAAACTATAAGAGAAATAAAATCTAAAAATAAAAATGCAGCCGGTCTTGATTGTATGTCAATAAAAATATTTGAAAACTTACCCATTACTACTTCACATTGTTTGATTAAATGTATAAATAATAGTTTTCAAAGAGAATTCCCGATTGCCTTAAGACAGGTTTACAAACTTTCGCCCAATATCACTATTACCTACACTCTCAAAAATAATAGAAAAAATAGTAAAAAAGCGTGTCATTGCTCACTTAAACAAGTTTCATCTACTAATTGTAAATCTGTTTGGCTTTCAAAATTCAAAAAGTACCGAAGATGCCATATTTTCCTTGTTAGAAAATGGATTCTGGTTTAAACGATCATGATATAGTTGCTGCGGTTTTTTGCGATTACTGCAAAGCTTTGGACTGTATAAATCATGAAGTTCTCCTCAAAAAGTTAAGGTGTTATGGATTCCAGGGTAACTGGTTTAACTCATATTTAACAAATCGGAATCAATTATTTAGCTACAGAGAAAAGATGTCTAGTTCAACTATAATTTCTTGTGGCGTGCAACAAGGATCTGTCTTGGGTCTCATTTTATTTCTATTATACATTAACGACTTAACAGACCATAATATAAACGGAATTTTTACATTGTTTGCGGACGACACTACCATTGTCTGGCGAAATAAAAATGAAGACCTGTTGATCTTAGCTAAGAAATGGTGTGATGCGAATTACCTTACTTTTAATGTATCAAAAACTAATATTTTAACGTTTTAGTTTGATAAGTGGTTTTGAAGCAGTGCCGTGAACTGACAGATAGACCGAAAAACCGACAGACAGACCAACGGAATTGATAAAACATATTTTTTGGTTTCTAGCGGCGCTAAAAGTAAAGATATGTCAAACCTGAGAGGTTTATTCTTTCACGATTATAAACATTTTATTATTACCAAACTTTTACCAATTGATTCCTACATAATACTTGATGTTTGTGCAAAATTTAAAATGAATGAGGTAAGAAGTAAAATATTTTTCGGCATCTAGGAAGCCTGCTAAATAGATAATCATATTTCGTTAAAATGTTTTAAAACCAATATTACCCTGACTTTTGTACTTTTATAATAATATAATATCACTATATATATTAAAATTTCAAAACTACTATTTTGCACTTTGCACTTAGGATAAGTAATCTCAGGAGGGCAGAATTGTGAGAACACTCTAACCTCTATATACTAACTCTAATACCTAGTCAATTATTGATGTCAAATATTATTAACTTAAAGACCTATTTTTATGCAATTGCTTACATAGTTAAGCAGATGTTAACTTCACATTGTGAATTATTTGCATTAACCGTATAAATTTAATTGATTTATTTTACAATGCTAATTTCATTCATGGCTTGTTCATTAATATTTTAAAATCGCTAATTTTGTGTATTTTTTTAATAATTCAAGTACTTTTGCTAGAGTAAATGCTGCTGATAAAATAATTTAACTAGATAACTGACAAGGGATAAAATAAATAAGATATAATTGTATGATACGGGCAGAATGTAAGTTCCTAAGCATCTGAAAGATTCACTGTTTCGCCGATACATTACTTAGGCTATTTACCAAGTTAAACACATGTCTGTTTAGTAAAAATCGACCAAACTTCGAGATAAAGACTAGTTAATATATCACTGGCAGTGATTGATCGGACTACCGAAGTAATTTAACATGTTTAAATTGACGGATTTGCTAACACAAAGTTTATAAGTAACAGAAAGTTTAGTATACCGGCAAGTTTTAATGATATTTAGAGATAAGCTTATTCCTATTAGATACACCTTTATCAAAATATGTATGCAATTTAATTTTTTTGATTGATTTGTGTAAGCAATTCTGGTATAGAAACGGTTTTAAAATTATTTTTTAGGTAATTTATTTACCTTAACTTTTTAGACTTGAGTGTAGAACTCTTCATTCTAATGTAAGCAAAGTACAGGGTATCCCAAACTCGCCGCTATTGGCTTATTATGGGAAAACGCCAAGTGCAAATGGAAAATATGGATAGAGGGTATTAATTAAATGAGTGGCACTAAGAAAAGTTTTCAAAATGGCAGTTGTGGCGTCATTCATTTTTTTTTCAGGAAACTACTTATTTACACGTTTGAAAAGCCTTTATTTTTTGTATTATTATATTATCTGACTCATTCATACTATTCAAAAATTATAAGTCAAAATGTTTGAAAATATTCGAGAGAATATTAAAGAATTAAACATTTTGATAAGAAGTTCGACTTCAAAATAGTGACGTGACCCTCCTGAATAACATTAATATCTGTATTAGGTTAGTAAGTTTAAGGTTACTAGTGAGTATAATTAATACGTTTATGTATATTTTTTTGATACATATTATTACAGATTAGTCGTTATTTAATAGACGACTTTTTAAGGAATAAATAATATATTATTTTTCACTATTTAGCGATAATAAAACTTTTTTTACCAATAAAAAAATATTATACTTCTCACTTTTTAATGATTTTTTACACGTTTTATAATATAAACTCAAGAAAAATAAATAAAATAATTTAGATATTAATATCATAGCTGTTTACTTAACTAATTTTTATATAGTGTCATTTAATATAAATTACTGTCACTTGTTTCTTTCACCACTACCTGTATACATATATACAAATTATAATTATTGTAGCCGGTTAATAACGTTTTATTCATCCCGCATGTTCTTTCTTCGAAAATGTCAAGTAAAATACTAGATTTTGACGTTGCACTTTTTCATCGTCACCCTGTATGCATAAAATTACATAACGGGTTAGCAAAAGGGTCTATTACACACCTCAATAATTTAGTTTGAAAAGGTTATTTAAAAAAATTTTTAATTTAATTATAAAATTCTCGGCCTTTATCGCTCTTATACCTGTTTTTTTTTTAAATATTATTATTACAAAAAAAAACGGGTGAATGGATTTCAAATCAAAATATATGGGACCACCATAGCAGAAACGTCCTCTATAAATTGGCGTTTGAGTCATCAAAATCTGCCAAGCCGTTTAGACAAACTGCCAAGACGTTAGAACAAACAAAAAAATAAAGAGAATTGAGAACCTCCACTTTTTTGAAGTCGGTTGAAACATGTTTTCCTTACATGGTAGCCCTATGATGAAACATCCCCTTAAAAACGAAAACAAAAGTATTTTTCGAGGGTTTAACTTTTTAACAAACGGCGACACACGTCAATTTTTTTTTGTGTAAGTATATAAACCTGGAGATAAGAGGGAGTCTCCAGAAAACGATTTTATATATAAACCGTTTTTCCACTATACATTAGAGTGCTAGGGCATTCACGAGTCCCTTAAAAGTGCAAACCTTTTTTATTTGCATAATCCTTAGTTTAAATACTGTAAAACAGGGCAAATTCATTTTCATTTTTCTGCTCTTGTCGTTTGACAGTCCTAATTTAAAATTTAGTTTTTGACCCATAATTGCTGAACGGACCACTGTATCCCCAATTTATTTAACGGACTAAAGGACTTCAACGATTTTTACTGTAATCTAACGCTCATTCTTGTTTTTATTATAATAGTGAATATTTATTGGGTGGATGTTCTTACTTTAGCAAATTATTTAAATAAGCGTATGTGGTTTAATTTTATCTAATATCCATATTGTGGGAGACCGGAGTTCTATTGGTGGTCGGAGAACTTTGGAGTTCTATTCCCGGTCGGAGAACTTTTCCTCCTTTAAATGAAAATGAAACCAACCTTATAATCATCATCACGGGTAACCATTTTTTTGACAAAAAAGATAAAAATATGATGGCATCCTTGTGACTTCATGACGGGCACTTCACGTGCGGTGATTTTCTCCTACATAAGCTGACAATATTTTCAAAACTCGATTAACCCTTTCAGTTGGATTTCAGTGAGTGGAGCAATTTTAGGAATAAAATAAATTTTAACACCGTACGAGTTACAACGATATGTTAACTTGCAACTTTTGAATTTGAACCAAATACCATAAACATATTTTCAATGTGAAGTCACGTCCAGCTTTTTTTATAGTCGTAGGGGAATAAATCACGAGCTGAATATTGGACAGGCTTTTTATTCCTGATTTTGAAAAATTGGACAAACAATACCAAAATGTACGAGCTCCAATATACTGTCATAAAAATATGTATATAAATATATTTATAGTTAAAGCTTACATGAATTAAAAATACATACCAATAAAAAAAAAATTGGTTCGCCTAAATATAAAAATGTTTGAAATTAAAATCACCAACTTGACGTAAAGGTCTGAGGTGACTGAAAAAAACTTAAGAAACTTTAGACCCTACTGATGATCAATTGAGGTATGTAATGAGTATTTTTTTATATATACCTAAGACTTTACGTCAAGTTGGTTAATTTTAATTTCAAACATTTTTTTATATTTAAGCAATTCAAAACTTTTTTTAATAGTGTGAGTCATGTACGCTTTGACTATAAATCTGGAGCATGGTTCTTTTGGTAAAATACTAGAAGCATTCCAAATAATTTTGTGATAATTCTTGGAGTCTTTTCGCTAATGGCCTAGAGTTTTCACCTGTGTAAAATTTGTACGTGGAATTTTATAAATAACATTTTTCGTATTTATAGATAGGTTTTGTTTTTGTAAATTTTCTTCTAGGTATATTTTGTGTTTTAAAGATCGTTGTTACGGATATCTATTCGTTTTATTTTATCTGATCAGCTAGTTATGTATGGTATAAATAGATTTGTTACTGCTCTATCTTGATTTTGTTTGACTTTCGGATTGTCAAATTTTGCAGGACAAGTCACTGTCACTTTACTAAAAACTAAATTTTGACGTGCCTTTTTTTTATTTCGGAATAGCCTAATTCGAAACATCGAAACGGACATTGTATACAATTTTTTTCATTATGCTTTTTTCACATGGGCCAAATTTAACCTTCAAATGATTAGAAAAACGAATTAAAAAGAAAAGGCCACATACGTATGTTGTTTTTTTTATGGTAAAGTTTTTTATGGCAAATCCTAAAAGTATATCGATTTCAATCTACTGGGCTTAAAAAATTATTTAAACATAATTTTAAGTAGTCCATTATAAACTAACGTAATTAAAATATAATTGTATTTTTGGAGACTTTTTAGATTTTTAATTAAAAGTCTCCAAAGATCATTATAGTACGTACTCAGAATATTCTTGCTTGTGATGCAGCGTGTCGTGAAAAGTTCTTAACAAATGGAAAACTTTTTTATTTTTTATTTTATGAAAAGTTACTCATACTCTTCATAAAAAGTTCTGCTTCCCCCGAAAATATTATTGAAATTATAAAACTTAAAAAATATTGTACAGGGTTGCCAAAAACTTAAGAGAGTCCGAAGAGAAAACTACCGATAAGTTTAGTTTTAGAGCAAAATGCAATAAGATAATGATTCTGAATATTCCGAGGTGGGATAGAATACTAAATGTCATAAAGAAATTCGGAAGTACTTTTCTAGTAGCAGAAAATGTAATGTTTTGTCCTTACGCTAAGTACTAAAAAAACTGAGTAGGCTGAAAAAACATGCTGTTGTTACGGAAACATAATCTTGCTTTGCACTGACAGTAGATAATTGAAGTGTTTGGTTATTTGATTACATTGAATATTTTTCTGTTATTTTCATCACGGTAGTTAAATTATTAAAACACCAAAAAATTTAAATTGTATTAATTGTTCGAGGTCATTATAAAACATGTCGTGTAGCGGCTGAAAACAAATAAGCTATGTTACTGTTCTAAATTCACCGGGTCTGTTGATTATAAGTTTAAAAGAAAACACCAACTCTGGTCTACTACCGAAGAAAATCAAATGCAAGTTTTGCAAGCGGTCGTTGAAAATCCTAAAGTTTATAAACATATTTATATCCATACACTTTTACCTGGAGTTTTTGAAGTTCGTTTTCTGTTCAGTGCATGGTTCCAAGGAGAAGCTTTAGATGATTCTTTCTTCGCCAGAAAAATATTATTTACCGATGAGGCGACATTTACGTCAAACGGAGTCGTATACTCACAGAACTGCCGCTGGTGGTGTGACGTAAATCCTGATTTTCTCATAGAGTATCGCAATCAATACTCATTTAAAACAAATCTTTGGAGCGGTATTTTGGATAACCAAATAGTAGGGCCGTATTTCTTTCGTGAAAATTTGAAAAGCCAAACTTACTTGAATTTTTTAAATACTCAATTGTTTGAATTTGTTGAAGAATTGCCATTAAATATCAGGCGTTCACTTTGGTACCAACACGGCGGAGTACCATGTCATAGTACACAGATAGTTTCCAATTTTTTACAAATGAATTTTTCAAATCGCTGGATAGGAATCGATAAGGCGATCCCGTGGCCAGCCAGGTCTCTTGACCTAACCCCGTTGGACTTTTTACTTTGGGGCTAGTAAAAGAAAAAGTTTATCTTTACAGGCTATTCCAAAACGTCGATCACCTGGAAACAGTCATCGGGCAGTGTTTGTTCATTCTTCATTTTTAGTTGATTTTTTATTCAATATTGTTAAATAAAACTTTTTGTATACCCCGTACATTGCACTCAGATTTGAATTTCTTTATGAAAAGAACTTTTCAGGACACGCTGTATATGTATTGCTTTTTAATAACACTTTAATTTGAAAGTACACTAATTGTACTTCAGTTCAGTTATACCGTGTCTAATGCTAAGTAATGCTGGTTAGTTCTTCTCACCGACGTAGAAAGTGAAGAACGATACTACTACCTGACTGGGCCGATAATGTTATTCCAGGGCTGCTATGCGTTGGTCAAATTCCTGCGACACTTCTTATTTCACGCATTTTAAACCGAAAATAAAAACATTAAAAATATATAGTTTTTCTCCAACCGGAAATTATTATATTTGTTTTGTTAGGTGTTCTAATATGGTTCGTGCACATCTAAATTTTAGAGTTAATGTGTAGCCCAAATAGTATATAGTATTTTAGATAAATCATCTGTTTAACAAAATTTGAGTATTTGTCGAGCTAAGACAGTAGTTCCTGCTTGGTATGGTGGTCAACTTTGTTATTTTGCTGCCGCCAGTTCTGAATAAAAGGAATGAGACTTAATTTTTTAATTCAAATAATAATTCCGGTCCGACGTACATGAAAAATAGTTATTATCATAGGAGAAGTTTAGGGAGTATGTTTGCATCAAATATTGTAGTCAAATTTTAAACCACTTCCCCTTATCATATTAATTTGGGATTTTTGTACATATTATATAAAGGTCTGATGACTATACCAAAAAAAATGACCATGACCTTGATTGCGCCTTTGACTCATTTTTTCTAATAAATTTCAACCAGTTTTACTTGACGTTTTTGACACAATTAACATTTCGCGAGATCCGTGACAAAAAGCAAATTTAATTTAGCATCCGTACCATCCAGAAGCGGTACACAAAACTATATTGTTTTGGATCTACCACCCAGTTCAGTCATGGTGCGACAAGTCAATATATTTATAAAATTGGAGACGGAAAAGAAGTAAAAATTGTTTCTGCAAGTTACATGTATGGAAACTGCTGACAGAAGTAATTCCCACGATAGCGATTTCAAGAACGGATGACGATTTGCTGATGCAGATTCCCAGGCCCGAAGTTAACATACATTTAATCATTTTTATGTAATTTATTTTCATCTTTAAGCTCTTACTGTTAAGACATGTTTTAGAAATAAAATTGTTTTTTTAAAAATAACTTTTAACTTCAAAGTATTTAAGTAGCGCAGTCGGTAGGATAGTGCGATGGTAATAATTTCAAATGGTCCGGAAGAATTGCTGCTTGATGGTTTCAACCCTTTGGCGCTATCCATTGAACCTACAGTGAGTGCAAAGAAGAGGATCGGAAAGAAAGAAGAAATACATCATTGTAGGTGCTTTTCACTTTTGCCCCTCCTAAACCCTCTGTATAAGGATTTTTGGTTAGGGATAATTTTAGGAACAGTGCATCTAATCTAATGTGGTTAAATTATCTGTCTATTGAAGACACTGAAAAGATTTTTTTTCTTTTTTCATTTTTACTCTATATTTGTTTAAGAACAAAATTTTTACAATAACGTTTTTATATTTTCATAAATAAAAGAGTGGTGTATTGTACGAGAATATTCATATTAAATAAAATTATTGATATATGAACGATTTAGAATATTTAGTAAATAAGTTTTAGTTCAATTAAATTAGATCTTGAAATACAGAAGCCAAAAATTACCGAAAAAATGGAAGGCAGTGTTTCACGACAACCTAAAGTAAATTGGGAAACTTTCAGAAGTAAAATAGAGAATATTATGCCTTTTGATGGCGATAGTAATACTCTAAATAAATTTATTAAAAGATGCGACGATTTAGTTAACAAATATAAAGCAGTAAATGACCGCCATTTAAATGAACTCATATTCGAAGGTATCCAAGAGAAGCTAGTTGGCAGGGCAGAAGCCATGGTCGGCAATCGTGTCGAACTAGATTCTTGGGATAAATTAAAATTAGCTCTAGTACAATGTTTTTCTGATCGCAGGGACTTGTTTAGTTCAAGAACAAACAAGAACAAGACCCTACAAGGGTGAACATTTAGTTAATTTTGGTAGTAGGTTACAATTAATTAGAAGTAACGTAGTGCAAAGAATAAGTAATGACGTTAATTTAAGCGTAGGCGAAAAATTATGCCACATAAACTATTACGATAAAAGCGCTTTAAATACTTTTATTGCAGGCTGTAGTGGTACATTAAAAAATAACATGCATCTAAAAAAGCCCGCATCTTTACAAGATGCAATGGCATATGTTAGCGAATTTTAAAATTTTGAAAGACTTTACTATCTGGTCTAACCAACCTATAAATCTACAACTACGTCAAATTCCTCCGAGAAGATACCCAGCTAACAGGGCAGTTTTTGGACCTTCTCAAAATGTGTTTAAGCCAAATCCAAATCAGCCTCAACAATTTCTGAAACCCACACCAATGTCAACCACATCCAACTGTCATGAACAGGCGAAACCCACCGAATCAAAACTTTTCAAATCAAAACTTTTTCAGGCCTAATTTTAACAACCAAAAACCAAATTTTGTCTTCGAGGAATTACACTCGAATGAATATTCCGACGACGGAGAGAATCATTACGACGAAATGTGTAACAGTTATGCTGATAATTGTTATTTCGACCCCCAAAACTATTATGACGATAATACCGAAACCCCAACATACGACAAGCATTTCGAAAGAAATGACAATCAAAAGCAGACCTACCAAGAAACCAAGGTAGACGACCTGCAAAATTTTCAGGACACAGGTCCGCACGACTCCCAACCTTGATAGAAATAAATATTTCCTCTAGCAACGCACTTCCATATGTACAAATTAATGAACCAAAACTTAAATTATTAATTGACACAGGAAGCTCGCGTTCTGTTCTAAAACCATCCATAGCGGAAAAATTTTACCCAAACTGTATATACCAAAGTAACAATAAAATAAAAACAGCAATCGGTAGCCAAACCACACGTTTTCAGGCTTCGATACAAGCTTTTGCGGAATAAAAAACAAAATATGTCATTGATTTCATATTATTCGATTTTCATGATTATTTCGACGGCATTATAGGTTTACAAGATCTCATAAACATGAATTTAAATATCGATTTAGTAAATAAAAAATTAGTAGGCAAAAACATTGAAATACAATTTAAATATAGGCAACCGGAAGACGTGAATTTTTCGTTCCTGTTAAATCCGAATGAAAAAATAGTTAAAAATATCCCAGTCACCATTTTCGAAGGAGATATTTTAACTAAAGCAGCAATCAATGGTCTTTTAATTCCCCAAATTTTGACCCACTCGAAAAACTGAATTGCCCTAATAGAAATTCAAAACAATTCCAACAAAACTATTTCTGTGACATTAACAGAACCTATTCCCGTAGATTCTTTTCAAGATAACCAGTTCGAAATCTTTACTTTGGAAAACATTACCCAAAATTGCCAAAATTTTAAATCCCAATTTCAAAAATTAGACCTAGAAAATGCACTTCGCACAGACCATATGAACAGCGAAGAAAACGCTGCTATCTTCAAATTGTGCAAAGAATTTCCAGACATTTTCTATAAACCCGGAGATAAACTATCCTTTACTTCGAAAATCAAACACGAAATAAGGACTACAAATAATATTCCCGTCCACACGAAATCATATAGGTATGATTTCGTGTGCATACAGAAGAGGTCCAACGTCAAATTAACGAAATGCTTGACAAAGGCATAATAAGACCTTCGTGTAGCCCCTGGTCTTCACCCATTTGGATTGTCCCGAAAAGATTGACGCCTCTAGTAAGCAAAAATGGCGTATAGTTCAGGATTACCGTAAAATCAATGAAAAAAGTATTGATGACCGCTATCTGATTCCTAATATCACGGATATACTCGATAAATTAGGTAGGGCGCAATATTTTTCAACCCTGGACTTCAACGGAGCGAGCGGATTCCACCAAATAGAGATGGAAGAAAGCTCCATCGAAAAGACCGCGCTCACAGTAAATAATGGGCATTATGAATACCTTCGAATGCCCTTCGGACTCAAAAACGCACCCTCTACTTTTCAAAGGGTCATGGACGAAGTCCTTAAAGAAGTGCAAAATAAAATTTGTATGGTCTTCATGGACGATATTATAATATTTAGCACCGGTTTACAAGAACATATTCAAAATTTAAAATTAGTGTTCACAAAACTACGCGAAGCAAACCTAAAAATTCAACTTGACAAATGCGAGTTTTTACGTAGAGAAGTTGAATTTCTCGGACATGTTGTAACGGCAGACGGAATTAAACCCAATAGTAAAAAGATCGCTGCTATTTAAAAATTCCCAATACCCAAAACACAACGTGACATATCATTTTTAGGCTTGTTAGGATATTACAGAAAATTTATTAAAAATTTCGCTAAAATAACTAAACCAATGATGCAATGTTTAAAAAAGCACGAAAAGGTCGAACACACTAAAGAATTTGTTGATGTGTTTCAACACATGTAAAAACCTTTTAATATCCGAACCTATTTTAGCCTACCCAGATTTTTCTCAACCCTTCGAACTTATTACAGACTCGTCTCAATAAGCAATTGGTGCAATTTTGTAACAAAATGATCATCCTATTTGTTACGCATCTAGAACTCTTAACCCAGCAGAAATAAATTATTCCACTATAGAGAAAGAATTACTCGCTATAGTTTGGAGCTGCAAATATTTTCGTCCTTATCTCTTTGGACCCAAATTTACTATTTTTACCGACCATAAACCATTACAATGGTTATTTTCTCTTAAGGAACCCAACTCTACGCTAGTACGCTGGCGCCTTAAGTTAGAAGAATTTGATTATACCATAAAATATAAAAGAGGCAAAAATAATCAAGCCGCAGATGCTCTCTCTCGCAATCCCCCAGATTCAGATTTAAATGCACTCGAAACACTATCAACTACTAACAACCCTGGAGATATCGACAAATTGATCGAAGATTTTCTCGATAACCCTAACGATTTACCGCCAGTAGATCAATCAGTCATTAACGAAATTTTACAACCTCATTTACCCGAAAATCCAAAAATAAAAATAATATCAGATGTGCAAATAAAGCTTCCAAGAAAACCCCTCGATAAAAACAATCAAGATGATCTAGAAACCGTGCATTCTTCTCAAGAAAACCCTATATTCGGAATTCCTATTTCTGAGAGATCCTTAAATACGTTTAAACATCAAATAATAATAACAAATGGAGATATCGATAAAATCAAAGGTAAATTCGAAGAAGTTTTCGAAAATACTAGTCTTTATGTAACCATATCCAATAGGAATACCCAAAACGATATCATTAAACTTTTAAAAGAATTTATAGACCCAAAAACGACATATGCTATCTATTTTAGATCTTCGAAATTAGGCGAATTTCGTCACTTTACAAAACATTTTCAAAAATGCATCTTTCAAACTAGTCCAATACTCAAAATTTTTAGAAGATATCGAAACATTAAATGAACAGAAAGAAAAACTCGAATTATACTATACAACAAAAATATGTCATAGAGGCATAAATCAAATGAAGGAATCTTTAACTTCCAAATTCTATTGGCCCAATATGTCTCAGGACATAGAACATTTCGT
The DNA here is from genome assembly GCA_030620095.1 of Kuschelorhynchus macadamiae. NCBI lineage: Eukaryota > Metazoa > Arthropoda > Insecta > Coleoptera > Curculionidae > Kuschelorhynchus > Kuschelorhynchus macadamiae. The sequence goes on along the minus strand of JAUTXW010000916.1, from coordinate 977,971 downwards.
TAATAACTGTGAAACATGTTTAAAAAATAAATATGATAGGAACCCACCAATAATAAAATTTAACCTTACAAAATTTAATAAATTTTATTGACAACCTAGAAGATGCTATTATGTTTGCTAAACTAAATACGTTACATAATTCAATAATGTCTATGTCAGAATTACAACAAATATTAAAAGAATTAAAAGTCATGTATAACATTAAAGAAATACCAAATTTCCGAGATGTACTCTCGTAATATCAGTTTCTAAGCACTCAAATCAGTTTTTCAAATAGAAGGGTAATTTTTGCTATTCATGTTCCTATAATTAGGCCCGAAAGCTTTACCTTCTATCACCTTTTTCCCATTATCCAAAATCAACAAATGTTTGTCCCAAAATACCCTTACCTAGCACAAACGACAGAGAAAACTCAATTTAAAGAAGCTGCATGCCCCTTGCTAGAAGAAACGTACTATTGTAACGAAGATTTCCACCCCCACGATAGTTGCACTCTCCAGTTAATGCAAGGTTCCAAAATGGAGGACTGTCAAATTTTCCGAATAAACATCGAAGAGCCAATTTTCGAGCAAATTACCCAGGACGAAGTACTTATTCTACCTGTGACAGAAGAAAGAATATTTTCAAAATGCAAAACCGACCAATACATCGAAGTTAACCATCCTATCCTACTGAAAATTCCGAAAACGTGCCAAATTCAAGTGAGGACCAAAACATTTGTAAATAGCAGAAGTATCCGCCAAGGAAAACCACTATTATTGCTTGAATATCACATTCCAAAATTAAAGACAAAAAACACTTTTCAAACTCCGAATCTTACGAAGATAAACTTTGAAGAAATTTACCGTCTTAAGGACATCGCAAATAGAATATCACCAATCGAAGAAAGAAAATCAATCGATACTTCTCCAATAATCAATATCCCCACAATAATAATAATCGCCATTTGTATGGGATTAATTATATGGAAACGAAGAACACTGAAGAATTATATAGTTACCAATTTTCAAAGAAGAAATCCCAATGATCGAAGAATTGAAGAATTCAATGCCAATACTTCGCAAATAGACTCCGTCATTTTCTCAGCTTAACGAGAGAGGAGTTACATGTATGGAAACTGCTGACAGAAGTAATTCCCACGAGAGCGATTTCAAGAACGGATGACGATTTGCTGATGCAGATTCCCAGGCTCTTACTCTTACTGTTAAGATATATTTTAGAAACAAAATTGTTTTTCAAAAATAACTTTTAACTTCAAAGTATTTAAGTCGCAACTGGAGCATGTTTAAAATTCATCTCGTGTATTCCAGCCATAATAATCTAACGGTTTAAGAAGTCTCTGTTCTCAAGTATATATGGAGAGGTGTTCCATCCTGTTGCCATGATAATATATCTACGTTGTTTAAAAGGCATTTCTTCAAAGATATCTCATTTTTAAAAAAAGTAAGATAGCGCTCTCCATTAAATGCTCCCCGAAACCACAATGGTCGTAGAATTTTATTCTGTGACATTCCACCCCAACGGTTGATTAAACACGATCTTGAAACGCATTCTCTTTTATGGAGAAAAAATTTTAATTATTTTTATTTTAAACATTCCCGCAGTCAAAAAATTAGATCCAAACGATTGTATAAAATAATTTAGGATCTTGCTGTATTCTTTGGTTGTCCTTTTTTATCTACACTTGGCTTTTAATCTGGCATATTTTTAACACGGTCTATAAATAAAATTCTCAACGTTATTTCAAAATTGTTCCATAAGTCACCATTCTATTTCCTCTTTTATATGTTAAATGCTGTACACAATTCGGATTTGAGCTACTCGGATTCTCTTGGAAGTATAAGAACATCGTTAAGCCTATTTCTCTATTTTCCTTTCTTCTTCTTTTTTTACCATTGCCTAGAAGCCTTCTTTCTTCTAATCTTCTATTTTTTATTATGTTATTTTATAAAGGAGTTCTTTTTCCTTCTTCAATACTTTCTTAATGTCGCCTTTAAGCCATCCTTACGTTATTGTTTTTTTTAATACAATTTTACCATTCTGTATCTCTCATGAATGGAATATTTCATACAGCAAAAAACAAAATAGTAAATTTATGGTGACTAAGGTATTATTGTCCATCTTGACATTTAACTTTGACTGAAGCACTTAGAATTAAAAAGGTAGCAGATTGGTTTGCAATCTGGACATCACATAACTGAAATATTTCAATAAGGATCGCATAGGCTAAGTTCTACAAAATATGCCTAGAATTTTTCGTAGAATTCAAAAATGCGATAAGGAGCATGCCATACAATTTAAAATAAGCCAGAAATCAATTTTTTCTTTCTATTCAATTGTTCCACTTACACTGTTTTTTAATGATCCATAGAAATGCACAAAACTTTCATAATCAACATCCTCTTTCATATAAAGAAAGAAGTTATAAACATTATTATCTTGTTTTAGATACCTGTGCTCAATGTAAGTAGATACCGTAAAAGTGTTATAATACTAAAATCGTATGGTAATTATATGATTGTCTCATCGCAGTAAAATATTTATCCGTCCATGTAATGTGAGATGTCACAGATATAATACAGATACACTTTTTTACATCACCTCAAAGAAAAAGGCCTAACCTAATTATAGGTTTTGTTAAAAAAAATAAAGTCTGTTTCCTTGATTTATTATAGATATATTTTTTACGACGTGGATCGAGAACTCTACCACTGATACAGGAGCCTCATACCAGAAATTCAGCAAAACTTATTTATATTTTGCCGCAATTTAGGCAAATCGCCACAAGTGCCGGAGCGCCACAATAGCGTTTGGGAAACGGATGAACAAAAATTTTACTGCGATGAGACAAATTATTATATCTCATTTGAAGGTGGTGGATGGGATTGGGGGCAGAACCGGATAGCGAGGCACAACCGGATACCTTTATAAATTTGCTATATATGCTGCCATGTCATATGTAAACGTCAAGTTTTACTCGCCACACAATCGCCATTCAGGGTTGCAGAATTAGAGAGGGTGGCTGAACTAGTGGCATTTTGATATTTTTCCAGGGAAATACTCTTATTTTTGCAATATTTTAGACTTTCTATAAACAATATGAATATGCAGAATTTGGAGTTAAACTTAAATAGAGTCATTATTGCTTAATTTTCCTGTAAAAATATCAAGTTGTGTCAAAGCATGTTTATAGTAAATGTTTTGTTTGGAAGTCATCTCGGATATAATCGGACTCGGTAATGGCGAATACATATCTCGTCGTGCCCCAATTAAATCCGATTATAGCCGTTTGGTTATTGACTTGACAGCGGCCTATTTTACAAATATATTATTGTTAGCTCTTAAAAATCAGAAGTTATAATTAAAAACAGCAAGGTAAAAGTGAAATGCACAGCAAATGCAAAAATCAATTTAAGCAGTAAATAAGGGTGAAATGGGTTTAAGAAAGACAACACAAAATAAATTAAAAAAAGTATGGAATGGATTTGTTATAACTCAAAAGAATATCAGAGAACAGCGATAGTGTGCTGTAGAGTATTTTTTAGTGTAAATATTGACATGATAAGTGTATATGTTTTTCAAACAATAAGTGACAATTAACTCTTTTTTTGTTTCGCCTTTAACTGTATGAGGCATCTTCAGAGATATTTAGTTCTCAAAAACCGAACAATGAATCTTTTATGAATGTCAACTCAATTTCGTTTCTGCTTTAGTGGAGTAGAGCATGATTTGGACACTAGACAATTATCCATTTTCCATTAGTTCTTAGGAACGTCTTTTTTACAGGCAGAGGTAACTTTAAAATGACTTTTATTAAAGCTTGTTGAATATGTGAAGTTAATGAAAAGTAGACTAATAATACTAATAATTCAGTCAGCTGAAAAAAGTAAAATAAAACATAGTTTTAACAACAATATTGCGGGTTCAGATTAGCTAAAAGGCTTTCCTAAACGGCACCAAGACCTAAGATTAATTGTGAACCAACCACTGCAGCACGAGCAATAGGTTTAATAAGACAGCTGAATTTTTTGCTAATCTTATGGACGATCCAGATAAGTAAAATACATCCATGTCACATTTATAATGTAGATGAAACAGCTGTAACTACTGTTGCAACAACTCAATCAAAAGTTATTGCTCAAAAGGACCAAAAACAGTAGGGCACATTAACGTCAATGCTCTTAGTCTTTCTACGGCTCAGAATGAAGAAGCTGAATTAATAAATGGAGCTCCTTTGAGAACTGTAGCAGTGTATCATCTGAATGCATGCAGACTGATATTTTTCTTCAGTGGATAAAATATATCGCATCACATGTCAAGCCATCCATTGGCGATCCCGTTTTACTGTTGCTCGACGGTCATGCTACGCATACCAAGAATGTAGTAGTCTTTACTTACGTCAGTATTAACGGAAGAGTCATGCTATGCTTTCCTCCGCAGTGTACCCATCGCCTTCAGCAACTTGGTTTAAGTTTTATGGGACAATTTAAGTGCATATTACAGCCAGAAGCAAAAAGTGTGGTTACGTAATAATTTTGGTCGAGACGCTTTCGAAAAAGCGGCCATCGTATAAACAGCCACGCTGTGTTTAGACAAAATTGAAATCTATCCAACGGATCCTACATAAAAATTTCAAATAATTTAGGATTTTAAACAACACGATACGCTGTAATAGTCTAATTCACAAACTCAAAATGATGTTAATTCTTGCTACTATATATAAGTGAGGGCTCACTGGACTTGACGTCAAGAAAAATGTGCAACAGTTTCAAACCAAAAGTTATTAACAAATTAAGATTAAAAAAGGAATATAGTTTTTTGCAAATAATTCAGAAACTATTAACATTATTAACAAAAATTATACTATTAAATATTAATTTAAAAAATTATGGTATTATCTGAAGCAACAATTTCCCGCTGAAAAAAATGTTTTCGCTGATATTTCATGAAATGGTCCTATTGTTAATTAACATTTTTTACAGTGTTTTTTATATTTCAAGTCTTTATCACAACTCTATGAGATAATGATATTGCGGTGTTTATAGTTGTTAAATTATATTAGATATTATTATTCAAACTAACAGGAAACTAAAAAATAACGTGTTTTGTTAGTTTCAATTATTAATAACTAATAGATTATAGCAATTCAAAAAAACATCACAATATCATATAGTAAATTTGTGATAAACTCTACACGACACGAAATAATTTTAGTAGTGTTTAACAATTACCAGAATTGAAATATTAATAGTTTCCGAATTATTTGCAAAAAACTAAACTCTAAATAACTTTTGAAATTGTTTATGAGCGGTATTGAAAAGTGCAACCATTTTTCTAGAAGTCATTCGGAATTTAAAAAATCTTCATTTATATTTTTACTAGCAGTAGCAAGAATTAACACCATTTTGAGTTTGTGAACTAGACTATTATGCTGGGAAGTGAAGATAAGGTTCTAAGAATTTAAGGCGTATTTTTGGGAGTAAAATTTATTGTACAAATATAAAATACTGCAAGGAAAATTCAATAAAGTTAACCAATTTAAAATTTAATATGTTTTTATGTCTTACAACTTAACACGTTTCGCAAGGTATCAAACTTTTATTACACGAAAATTTAAGCTACTTAAAACTTTCCCAAGTTTTATTCCGTAATTTATAAAAATCCCTTTAAGCTTCGAACTCCTGATAAGTAGTAAAAGAGCGGACTATTAATCGAACAATTAAGTTAATACGGACCTGGAAGCCAAGAATTTCCTTCTTTACTTTCAGCAATTTCGCCAACCATTACCGTATGTTTTTGGTCCATTTTTAAGGCAATACGCCCAATGACCGTTTTGGGAAAAGCCTTTACTGCTGCCAGGGTGCGAAACCATTTCCTCTAGAATTTACTACATAAATTTTTCCCGCGATAAAAAATTTTCCGCTCATACTAACTTTTTGCTGGAAATCGGAGTCGATATTTCCTTGCGCTTATGTCCGTTATTTAAAGCAATCGGTTCTGGGAAGACGTTTAAAATCCAATAAAAATTTATATAGCGGTATTACGGTTATACTTTGATAATAATTGGCTCTTTGCCCATATTATTCAGAAACAATTTTTCCCGTTCCTGGTTAAATATATTCATGGAAATTTATTGATATGTTGCGAAGTATGTGAGGTTTCCTGGTTTTAAGTATATTTTATTGGTTCTGATATAACTGATCCAATTTTTTTGATATTTATACAATTATTTTTAAAATATTTCCATTTGCAATTATTGAAAGCATAGCAGTGTAAGATATAAATTCCGGTAAACTCACAAAAAGGTGTTAAAAACATTAAAAAGAACGTATTCTTTATGTGATATAATATATTTTTTTTAAAACTTAAAACTAGTCTTAAAGTTGCTTGAAAGTAAAAAGACACATTTTCGTATTTAGTAAAATATGTTTTAATATTGTAAGTTGTATAACATTTTTAAAATAAGTGTTATTTCACCTAAATTAAATGAGGCACAAAATCTAGGTTTAGGTCAGAACATTGTTTACCATTATTGATAAGCTCAGCAGAAAACACTTAACTAAGTAACAGCTTCTCCAACGCAAAACGCTATGTTGTATGCTGAACGACAGACTTTCATTGTTTTTACTTTTATTTGTTTATCATTTTGTTCTATTCTCCTCCAAGATCTTTCAGTCAGGGCCTCAGTGTCGTAAAATCGCATCTATTTAATATAAAAAGCAAGTTTAAAGACACCAGAAAAGTCGATATAAAAACCCATTAATCTCTTTCTTAGATCTCTTCATAGCTAACTTTAAGGCCCTAAGTCAATGTTTTCCACACATATCTTACTTAAAACTATTCTGAAAAACATCGTCGGCGGCAGAAATGATTTTTCTTATCGTTTTACACACAAGAGATAATGGAAGATAAGGCCTACTCGGCCGGAGTATGAAATTTCACTTGACAGCCCTTCAGGCAAATAAACAAGAGGCAAGTTAAATCGAATTTTTTCAAAACGCTGCAACAATAAATGGAAAAATATAAGCCAGTCGACAACTTATATAAGTTCATTGTAATGCTTGTATTCAGGTGCGAGAATAACAGATGATAGTGAAAAACCTTACTTGCAAGTTTTATCAGCTCATATACAGGGCGATAGGAGAGGTCCAAGTTAGGGATATCTGAAAAATGAGGTTTTTTGTTTAAAGAGATATTTTTAAAATTCACGAATTCAGAATATGAAAGATATAGTTAAAATACACTGTTTCTGAAAGTTTGAGCCAAATAAGGCTCATAGAAAAATGTTTACAGCCCAAAATAGGCTCATTTTGACCTAACCCTAAAAACCCCTCCTAAAACCTAAAATAACAGAGATAATAAGCTCAAAACTAAACAGAAAGGTATAATTTGTCATAAGCTTTATTTTGAATCCTATTATGACTTTTGGTCAATTTATAATTTTTAAGTGAAATTTTTCCGAAAAAATTAACTTTCTCTTTTCAGTCATAGCTTCTAAACAAAATGCGATAAAAATAAAATTCTTCTCCCATTTCTTAGCCTTCATCAGTGTTGACTATAATTCTTTTATTATTTTTTTTTTCGAAAAGTGAACTTGCTCATAATATTCAAAGTTAATAATTTTTTCTCATTGAACTATTGAAACATTTAATAACTTATTTTAACATTTAAACATTTTTGTAACTGACTTGTGTTATATTTCAGTATGAATTAATTTTTGATAAATTGTTTAATTGACTTACTGATCACAACCCTATGTAGGCAATATTAGTGTTATCTGATAAAGTCTCTCCCAGTTCGCGACCCTTTTTTTATTAAATTGCTTAATAATATCGTTGCCTTTAAATAAATAACTTTTGCTAATTTTTAAAGTGCCATTAAAACTAAACGAATTTTGTTTTCCAATTTTATCTAAACATTACAACAGCTATATATATATATATATATATATATATATATATATATATATATATATATATATATATATATATATATATATATATATATATATATATATATATATATATATATATATATATATATATATATATATTAACCCGATAACGTTTCATTTACTACTATTTAGTTTAAAGTGCTTTGTCTCACATATTAATTAGTATTCGTTATTAACAATTCTAACAAGCTTAAGTTCTACCTTAATTGAGTCGAGCTAATAAAGATGATTGGTTGATTTCTAAATTTATCAGATAAAACTTGTAGTAGTAAAGTGCAGGTACCGAGTGTTTTCCCGAATTAGGGCATGTATAGGTTAGGATAGTATTTAAGGTGTAGCCTCGAAAATTACGCTTTTTAAATATCCCTATCAAGACTCTTGGCTCGACAGCAAGTGAACCTTCTCGGCTGTCTTAACACCAGAGGCTTGTCTGGAGTAGGTGCATTAGAACAACCGTGCATTATTATAAACAATCGAAAATTTGAATTTATTTATTATTCATTTAGTACATGATGCCTAATGTGCATGTTGTATTGGTATTTTAGAACTAACGTACAGTAGAAATTTCGCGACTAAAATTTTCGAGGCGCGTGGAACTCCTTGGTGGAATAAGTACTGTTAATTATTATTGCTAAATAGTTTATAACAAAATTTTAATTGTTGCTAACCTCAAAATTTTTTTAAACCACTTTTGTTAAAAACTGTTGTATTTCGAATAAGCTTTGATAAAAAAGTGACTTTTGGATTTTTGTCAAAAATATAAACAGCTAATCGCTTCCCGACGTAGTGTTTAGTCCCTAAGTGTTAATTGTAACTAATCAAAAGAATTATTTAATAACTTCCGAAGATCCATAGGACAAATGTTAAGATTTTAAAGAAAAGGTTTAATTTTAATCGTTTTGTAAAACTTGTCAATAAAAGATGTATTGTTGTCCTCAGGACATTTAGTTGTAAACAGCGTACTTAGCGCAAGGTGTTTATTGCTAAGTTTTCTTTTAGCTTTCAAAGATAGTAAATATAAACTCTTACTCAGTTGAACAAACTTTGGACCAAAAAACTGTGAAGTGAATAATTGATTTAGTCAAAAAATCAGTGAACATACATTTTTGAACGATTTTAAACACAAAATAAACTGCAGGTCTCTTGAAAGACTTTACGCCAAGCTTTCAGAAAGTAAGCCACTTTTGTCAATGTTTGAATTTTAACAAAAATTTGTAAATTAGTGATAGAAATTTATCTACCCGGCGTCTACGTTCGTAAGGTGAACTGGACGTAGTTAATTTTAGGAAATATAAATTAGAATTGTATTTTAGCAAACTTTTAAACACACTGACTTACTTTCCCCCACAATACCTCAGAACTTGTTTCACAGTTAAAAATAAAAATAATTATTAAATAGTATATTTGGGCAGAGACCACTTCCAGGCTCTGTCGTCCAATATATATAGCTAAATTCACGCCTAGCGACTTTTCTTTCTCCTTAGAGACCAGGGAACTCCCAATTTTTTTTGAGGCGGGTACCCACTTTCCAGAGGGCAGCCGGGTAAATAGTGGCGGGACCTCGACTAATCCTTCGGCGTTAGCCCTAATAAATAACACCCTTCTAAAAAGTATTGCCTTGAGTATGACTAACTTGAAAAACGAACATGATGTTGTTAATTTTAGTATCTACCTTATGAAGGTGAGAAAATAAAAACAGAAAATAATAGCTTAATAGAAATAGCCAATGGCTACTTCCAAAAGGAAAATTTAAAAAATCATGTTGACACTTCATGTAGGGCCGAATTGGAGCCTTTACATGATGAAATTAACCCTATGAATTTGCCTAATTTGCTGGTCAGCCGACGTCGCTGTCTTCAGCGTCAGATTTTTAATGACAGTTCTTTGGAACTCAATAAAAACTTACAAAGCTCTTCAAACTACAAGGTATCCTGGAGGCACCAAATTTAACTAAATTAAATGGCATTTTGTCAAATATTAAAGCTAAAGCTACAGGGCGAAGCATTAAAAACTCTCAAACCTCCGAAAAAACCGACCTTTCAGTTGGGTATTGTCACCATCATAGGTGCAATTGCACGAGAATGGGTATGTAGAAAAAACTAACCCAAATACCGTAACTAACCAAATGGAAAATATTAATACCCCCTTCTCTGAGTTCACAGGTAACCCACAGGCACGTTCTTCATGCCCTAAAGTTCTTACAAAAATTACGTTCCATAATTTTAACCAACAAACCATAAAATCTGATTTTCAAAATCTAACAAATAAAAGTTTCAACCCGTGTATCATCAGAACATCAGCAAACCTATCGTTATGTTGTACCGTGGATGCTATATCAACCCCTTACCCTGACAAAGCTTATTAACGTTTTCTAGTCTCAAAAGACATATTCTTACGTAATGTGGTAGGCAATGAGGTAGTAGCACCACGACTATTTTATTAGTAGGTGATGGTCGGGATTTGTCGGATAAAACTAAAGAAATCTGTAAATTTTCTTTATCCGGAACCCTCGTTATGAATATTTACTTTTATTAGGAATAGTGAAGTGTGACCTAATTATAGTCATTTAGTAACTCATATATACTGTCTTTTGAGAAATTTATATTGGGGGCCGTTTTGTTCTACCAATATTTTACTAGTTTCTACCTATGCAACATTTGATTTTTGGATATAATTTAAAATAAATTGAATAAGTAGTTTTTAAATTGACAGATAGCGCCATTTTGTTCCTTCATGTTGTTCCATTAGTAATTTTTTAGCTATGCGGCGAACAGACAGATTGACAGACAGATCGACGGAATTCAGAAAATATGTTTTTGGGCACCTGAGGACCCTGAAACCTAAAGAACTGAGAAAATCTCGGAGGGTGATTTTTTGCACGATTACATAATACTTCCCTTTTACGAAGAGAGTAAAAGTTTATATAACTCGTGTAAACAGATTGAAGGTTTAATCGTTTCTTGCTAGAGTAAACAAGCTGCTTTAAATGTATTCCAGTAATAGCGTCTGTGCGATAAAACTCAAAAATTGGTTGTCCGAAAAGCAGAACTTATTGTGCATTTTTTTTACTTTTTGTTAGTGTTTAATAATCAATAATCAGTTAAAAAAATAATGGATATCCTTTAGTGTATCTAATACAAATGAGATAAAGCCTGCCTGTCAAATAAACTTTGTAAAATATAACAAGGTTATTAAAAACTTCTATTACACTTTAAGAAAACAGTATAGATGGCTGTCCAATGTTTTGTTAGAAATTGTTAAAAATAAATATCCAGAAAAAAATACTAAAACAAATTTGAACTGCTATCTAAGGGTTTTGACCAAAAGCCTCCATAAGAGCGTACCGCCCGTACTATCAATTGTTATATGTAAAAGCATTTCGTATATTTTACTACATTATTACTTTCTGTTAAAAGAAATAGTAGGATATTATAGAAACTTAAAAAAAAAATGTTTATTCCCTCATACAACGTTACATATTACGTTTATAGACCTAATATGGGGTTTTCGCCTCAAGATGTTCCTAAGTTATTTTGAATAAATTTTCATACAACTGGATATTCATTTTATTCAATATTACGTTTCGAATGCCACCTCTCACGACATCTGTTGCATGGAAATGGTGTCTCAATATCACTAGATGCGGTGGAATTATTTAGAAAGGGAAATTTACTTTTTATGACGAAACGTAATCTAGAAGATTTAAAACTGCATTCATATTTTAATATGCCAGACTTATTCTCTGGGTAATGAATCTCTTTGCATTTTTTTATTTAGTTTTTATTAGTTTCAAAAATTAATGGTTTTGCTTCATACTTTTAAGGACCGAAAGTCTCAGTTCCAACCGGAATAAAAATAAATCCGTCTTCTAACTCTTCAAATTTTGTCCTTTTTTGTGATTCAGCTAAACAAGCAGCCATACTTGCTCTGACAAAGCCTTTCCTGACTTCCAAGAAATTAAAGACACTCCACTAAAATTTCTGCAAAAACCAGGAGGCTCAAGACCAACTGAAATTTCAGCTGAAACTAATGCTTTTCTGATAATATCGTTGATGAACCTGTGTCTAAATAGTCGTGAAAATCCATATTATCAATCATTTTGACCGCAAGTACAAGCGTGCTCATACACAGGCTGACCAACCCTTAAAGCTATGGAAATGCAATACATGAAATTGCTTAAACATTTCCAAGAATTGCAGATGGTAGTGCATGAAGTCAGGCATTGCTTTCTGCCTCTGGAAAAGCAGAAAGACGAGCTTCATCTAATGGATTTTTGCACCTACAGAAAAGACGATCAAGAGCTGCTTGGCACGTTACCTTATCAAACCATTTCTTATTCTTAGGTAACTTATAATCTGAAAAATTAAAACTGCTTAATTTAACCCAATAATTTGGTGCCTCGTTATAAGGTTGATCATATGAAAATAAAATTATTAGATCTTAAAACGTCTGAATAACAAAGAGAAACTGTATCTCTAATTTAGTAATTCCAAGACCTCCCATTTTTAAATGTAAATTACATTTAAACAGGCATCATTGCTAGATGTGTAATTTCAAATATTTTGAAAAGTATTTTTCATTAAATATTCCACAAAAATACATATATTTCCACATAAGTACTCTAAATCTTCCTGACAGAAGACTTTTATTGCTGCACTTAGAATTGGCTAAATGGAATAACATGTGATTAACTATTGTGCGATAAACGCTGAGAAGGTTAGGAGTATCTCCAATAAATATCAGAACTCTAACTATTAACCCGCCAAAAGAAATTTTTCAAGAAACAGAAAACTTTTAGCTACAAGCTGCAACAGGGAATTATCGGGCTCTGCTCAGCAGGAAGTTGATATATTTAGAATTAAATTAGGGAACTTGTTAAGCTCGTAATATTTTAGAGTTTTGACTTAAATTACCCCACAGTACAATAAATTTTCCTTTAAATCCCGAAACTTAACTACTATCGATTATTTTGCTTCGTTCTATTTCGAAGAAGTTTAAGCCAGGATTTTGTTTCTGAGAGAACATAATATAAGAGGCAAAATCGTTCTTTGACAAATAAGTTCATTATATATTTATAGATTTAATTAATTTCGGCAATTTTGGTAAATGCATTTTTCATTTCAGTATTAGAGTGGAATATCGAGTAAAGTACCCAACCCTTTTTTTTTTGTTTATACGTATGTAAAAATTATCTATATAATATATATATATATATATATATATATATATATATATATATATATATATATATATATATATATATATATATATATAATATAAAAATGTCAGATGGGAATACACCTGCTTGATAAAATGGAAACAACCAAAGTTATGAAAAGTCCTGTTATAACTTGCATAAACAATTTTTTTACTAACCTTAATATTTAATCGTTTCTATGGTATAATTTAGTGTGTTTTGTTCTATTCCTAACTTATTTTTTTAGATTTTTTAATGTGACTATTTACTAAGGTTCGCCCATGCTACTTGTAGGCGTGATGATGCTCGAAAGAGCGAAACACGTGTCATGTTAGCATCTTAAAAATTATATTGCACTGAGACCGAGTCTCATTACGTATTTTTTTAATAATTTAACTCGATGGGTCCAATGTTGGATACAGCCGCCACTCGATTTTAGGCGAAATAATGCTAAATAAGACCATCAAAACTGATAACACAAAAAAAATCCAAGGTATATGAATAATTCTCTCTAATCTAAAAGAAGTACCAAGTCAAACAATAATATAATTAACAATATAATAAAATAGAATTCCTAGAAATATTAACTGCTTAGGAAACACAATTTTCCTCTGAAATAGTATAAATTAATAGAGATCTTTCTAGTGTCCGCCGTGTTGTCGAATGCTAAATTTGATTTTAGAATTCTATTTCGGTAGCAAGCGGAAAACTATAAAAGTAATCAGATTATTTTTTCCATTTTCCCAACATATTTACTTAGAGGCACCGAGAATAACGAGAGAGGAAAAATAAGAGAATGAGTACTAATCAATAAGCAGAACGGTTTGTCTCAATTGACGTTTAATCCTATCTGTGAGACATACAGTGGGGCAGAATTTATGCTTGGTTCTAAAATGGGGTTAACTAAAGTGCCTTATACGCGGTTAAACAATTTGTTGCCTAGGGAAAGCATAATACTTGGCACTTTTTTTTTGCGGATACAGAAAACCATTTATGAAACAAAAAAAAACTTACTATATGTCAGATAATCAAGCTGTCGACAATTGCTCAGACTGCACAATTAGACTGGGTTGAATATGAACAACATTTATTTATTTATTTATTCATTAAACGTTATTAGTAAAATATTTAAGATTAATTAATACAATCATAAGCATTTAAAACGTATGAAAAGGTATATTAAAACTAATTAATACTTAAAATTACGTAAACAGGAAAAATGTTAATTAAATTTTATATTAAAAATATCACTCGTAGAGTAAAGTGTTTTAATAATATTTATTTTAGTTTATGTTTAAATATTTTCAAAAATATATGTTTGTTTTAATACTCCTTGGTAGATTGAGCTTGTATGCCATCTCACACCAATATGTGAGGGTAGGATGACTCACTACTATTTCGTCTCACTCGAGTTCAATAATGAAATTAAAATAAGGCAACCTTTTATTTTATTGAGTAAAATATGTAAAATACAAATACAATATAAACTTAGTAACTTTATATAGAACTTAAAACAAAATCAAATTTAACAAAAAAAATAGTGCCGATAATAATAATATAAAATACACCTTGTTTACATACACCTCATATGAAGTACCGCCAACACCACGCCATTCGCAATAGCACCACTTATGGCACTGTTGATAACGAATCTACTATAGGGAAACGGAATATGTTTCATTGTAGTATTGGTAGGCGGCATCGTCGTCATCGTCCTCGCTCAGTAGCAAGAGTCTTAGTTTTCTTTAGTTTCTTCAATAATTGGTACTTTTCTTTTTATGATCCTTGCAAATTTTCGCAAGGTTACTTCATTTTCGTCAGAACTCTATATGTGAATTCCTCCATACGTTTCCCTCTTTTTAGGTTTGCGAATTATAGTTCCCATGGGGGCAGCACGTAGAGGAGAAATATCTTTTATCAAGTTTGGATTTTGAGCAGTAACAGACAGATTGAGTATCGTCAAAATCTTGAGTGTCTATGTGTACCAAGTTTTCGCTGACTGCCATATTAGTAACTTCTGTTGATTGGAACATCTACTCGGAAAAATGGTTTTATTTAGCGGATATATTCAAGTTTTAAAAAGTCCGTTTTTAGCATTTCCTATTGTTGCAGCTCTATTATATGTATTTCTTCAATCAACTTGATAGTACGTCACCGTCCGAACAGGATGAGACTTAAGTCAACAATCTAGTCCTTAGTTGTGATATGCCCTAAGGGGTCCAAAAAAACAAACGTCCAACGGTTGCACCCTGATGACGCCATGAGGAAGGTAGCCAAATATGACTACCCCGTTCCCTTTAACATATGTAAAGACATCAAATTTTTATGGCTACTATGCCCATCTAACAAAAGAAGTACTTTTTTAGCAGATGGCTTGACGTACTTTACAAAATGTTTTAGCTCCTTAAGAAAACTTTCAGCTCCCCCCCCCCCATTTCCTTGGTCTAAACCCAATACTTCTGTCAGTGCATTTTCCATCAGTTCGGTTTTCATAATTATTAATGAAAGTATTAAGCAAGGTGTTGGCTTTTCTCGGCGTTTGTTAGCACACAAACTTGTTTCCTAGCTCTACTCGCAAATATTTTGGAATTAATTTTGGAAACTGTTGAAAGCCTAGATTCATCCATCTTTTAAATATTCTGCGGAGAAAATCGGTTTTCATCCAGAAAAAGATTTTAGGTATGCCGCCTACATTAAATGGACAACTTATCTGATAAAAAAGATAAACTGTAAACAGTTGGAGCTGCCAGGAATTTTGGCGATAAAGAATAAAGAAAGTTGGAAAAGTGGGAAACAAGAAAGGAAGGTTCAGGGAAGGAAAAGAGCACTAGACGAACGTCTATGTGCAGGACGCTGCTGTAGTTTCCATTCCTTCTGTGTATTATGCTATTCTCCGACTACTCCCATGTTTACCTGGTGCTCACAGTGACGAGAGTTAAATGTTTGGGCATTGGAAAAGGGTGAAGGACATCTCAAGGAGCTTTCCTGAGCTTGGCCATGCTCGCTACCCAATATCGTGGCCTCCAGGAGAACGTAATTGATACATTACTAAAAATTTAGTTTAATTAAGACATGAATATTATATTATCTTATTTAGTTCGTTAGTGTAACCAATATGAACATGACATTAAGCTATAGAAAACAGTCACTTAAATGTTGAACTGGTTCATATATATATATATATATATATATATATATATATATATATATATATATATATATATATATATATATATATATATATATATATATATATATATATATATATATATATATATATATATATATATATATATATATATAATATTGATATATATATATATATATATATATATATATATATATATATATATATATATATATATAACATCGAAATTACCTGTATATCAGAAGTGATAAATATAAGTGCAAACTTTGCCGCTAATGTAACATACAAGACCGAAGGAAGAATCTGGGGAACGAAACAAATGTGGCAATTTGAAGGTACGTTGTTACTGTTTGATCGACAATTACTTTTTACATGTTAGCAGAGGAGTCAAACTACAGCAAAGCTTTAGTTTAACCCAACTTAAAAGATTATTGACTCAAAAGCTACAAAACGATAAGGCGCGCTTCGCCAATGACAGTCATAAGAGTCAACATTGTCACTCTAACCAAGAGAGTTTATATTTTTTTTTATAATATTAAAAACCATTCTGCGGGAAGTAACAGGAACTGTTGACTAAATACTTTCAGCTAATAAAAAAACCTTAACTTTATGAAATTAGGCAGGCACTTCTTTTTGTCGAATATGCGAACAAGAATATGATATAGTATCATACATTTTCAACGGTAAAATCTATCTGTAGTCATGTATTATGTAAAAATAACCTCATCGGTTGTCTATGAAATGAGCTGTATTTCTAATAACAGGAACCTCTCCACGATATTAAGACTGTAGCATGTAAGTAGTGAGTTAAAGAAAAACTGAAATTAATAAAAGTTTTATATTTAATTAAAATTTCTCAAGCAGGAGTTTAATTCACACTCAACTAGAGAGGAGGGGATCTTTAAAACCGCAAAAAAGCTCTTAATAAAACTTAAGTATAAAATTTTATTTTCTTTATGATGTTCCTTCAAAAGCACCTTCAGTATGTGCTTGACACATAATTGCAATTTTTTTTAGTGCTCTTTTAAAACAGATTTAGCTAGATAAACTAAATTATTGCAGTAGATAGCCGTTAAATTAGAGCTGCCACTTCTCCAGGTTTTGTTGATATATCTCTGGGCTCCAGTTTTAACTCCAATATCTCCGTAGTAAACCTCTTCGGAAAAGATGAAACTAACTTCAGAAGAATTTTAATTACTTGGCAACATAATCAAACAAAAAATTGCCGGTAAAAAAAGCAATATATTTTATTTTTTGTCAAAAACCTTTTTTTTGTTGTTACCACACCTTACGTGTATACACATTTCTAGTGAATATTTTTAATAAATAAAATAATATTTTGGTATGCAAGTCCAAGCAAATATTAAAACGAATATAATTATTGTGTGTGCAAGTGCCAGTGCCAAAAGTACATCGCTGAAAACTATTTTTAGAGACGTTCGATAACGGAACGTTTTTGGATGTAAAACATACAAAATTGTGCGTATGTCTGGAAATTTAGTGTAAGTTTCTAAAAATCGTTCCAAATGTTACAAGATAGATGAATGACATCACTATATCAAATGCTATTTCAAAAAACCATATCTTTGTGACATTCCGTATTTATTGCCAGCTTACTTGTTGGGCAAATTTAAAAATTAATAAAAATTGATTAGGTAAAAAGATCTGCATACGTATAAACATTTAAAGTCGTTCTAACGAGCTTTTTAATTTCATCCTACTACAAAGAGTTACGCAAATATTTATTATTTTATTTTGTATACACATTTCTATTTTTTAGGCAAACGTAGCTAAGATACTTACGACATACAGACGAATCATTTGATGCCTCATACATGGAAGTCAGTCTAAGCTTTTGTCCTGTAGGTGCTATCAAACAAACATACATATGTAAATATATGACTGTTAAACATGTTATCCTGTTTTCCATGCGAAATGGGATCAGGATCGGTTCTAGGGGTGATGAGTTGAGTTGCGACTACTTCGGACGCCGTACTAGTAAAAGCGTCGAAACAACATGATGTCGGTTTGTGATTTGTTGCCTGGTCTTACTAATGGCGCTATTAGGTTATATCCTGTTGTTTTTGTAACTTGTTTTACAAAGGGTGCAATGGCCTGAAGAGACATTTTCTCGTCCCAGTGGCAAATCACTCTAGAAACAGCCCGCGTCAGGTAACATTTGGATATCTGTGATCATAATCAGTTTGGAAAATATTGCATGTCGAATGTCTCTAGGTATTTCTTAAAACATTTAAATTTGAAATAATTAAAATAGAATTGCATTTTTGTTAATAAAATTGCACAATGTTAGCAACAACAACATCTGAAGCTATAATATATTTAATTAAAACAATAAGGAAATAATCAAAAGTAACGGAATAGTAGGGCAAAACAACGCTATTTGGATGCCATCTACAGAGACGTAATATAGTAGGTATATGCCCAGTCTATCTGGCTGTATGTTCACGGCATAACTAAAAAACTACTTACCCGATTGATTTCAAATTTTTGTCGAAAAATAAGGGACATATGGGGATGACTTGGTAATATTTTGGTAAAAATCCTATATGGCGACCTAGTGAAAACTTAAAAAAATAGAGATCAACTAGTAAAATTGTGGTACTAATTCAAGATGACAGAACAAAATGGCGGCCAAATAAAATGTTTGTAAATGTGAAAAAAATCCCCTCTCAGGTTTAACATACCTGAAAAACTACTTTATGGATTGATTTCACATTGTGTGCCGTAACTAATTTTGGTATAGGTATCAACTAGTGAAACTGTGTTATTAATTCAAGATGGCGGAATAAAATGGCTGCCAAATAAAATGTTTGTATTCGTAAAAAAATCACCCTCTTAGGTTTTACATATCCTCACGTCTTAGCATCTAGATGCCAAAAAATATGTTTTATCAATTCTGTCGGTACTTCTTTCGGTCTGTCTATCTATGTGTCAGTTCGCGGCATAGTTTAAAAGCTACTTACCACATTAACTCCACATTTTAGTCAAACATTAAGGGTTATATGGGTATGACCTGATAATATTTTGGTAAAAATCCAATATGGCGGAACAATATTAAAAAAAAATTCTTACTAAAAAAGTAATTATCCAATTTACCTATAATTTTGTACAAAAATCAAGTGTTACATAGGAATGAACTTGTAACATTTTGATACGAATCCAAGACAGCAAATGAAAATAGTGACCTAAGAAAATATTTATAAAATCAGCGTGAATACTACTAACTACTACTACTAAAAACAACTTATTAAATTTATTGTTAATTATGCCAAAGTCAAGTGTGGCATAGGTAGAAGAATCCAATATGATGGAACAAAATGGAGCCCTATGTACTGAACTAAATTGGGTCACATTTCATTATTTCTAACAAATGGAAAAAAATCAGAGCGAAGTTCCGGCTAAACGAAATTTGCCGATTTTTTTTTAATATCAACATTTTATTTATATATAATAATATATATATTTTAATCACCTCTTTAGATTATCCCAATATAAGGTACAAAATTGCTAAGCATTAAGGACTCTTGTATTTGCTGGGATACACTGTATAGTTGACATTTGATATGATATTGTTTGTTTTTTTTTTAAGTAAACGCATTAAAACCAAACATTTGTTTCTTTCTGGGGATTGCTTCATATTTCTAGTGTACCCCGCATAATAAAAAAAATGCATTTATATATAAAAAAGTCAATACATTTCTTTTACCCGGAACTTCCCTCGTTATGAATCTTTCCTTTTATTAGGAATAGTGAAGTATGACCCAATTTAGTTCAGTACAAAGACATTAAGTAACACATATATACTCTCTTTTAAAACATTTTTATTCGTCACCTTTTTATTAGACTATATTCGTACAAGTTTATCCCTATATCACATTTTTCTGCAAAATTTAAAGTCAATGGAATAAGGTCTTTTTACGTTGGTTTTCTAAATATTTTAAAAGGCCACCATTTTGTTGTGCTATCTTATATTATTTGTACCAAAATGTTACCAATTTATTCTTATATAACACTTGATTTTTGTGCAAAATTTTAGGTAAATTGGCTAATTAGTTTTTCAGTAATAATTCTTTTAACGTTAAAAATATTACCAGGTCATCTACATATGACCCAAAATTTAAAATCTGGTGAACTGGCAGACCGATAGACGGACCGACGGAAATGATGAAACATATTTTTTGGCATCTAGGGACGCTTAAACGTGAAGATATGTAAAACCTGACAAGATGATTTTTTCACGATTGGAAATATTATAATTAGCCGCCAATTTATTCCGTTATCTTGAATTAGTATCACAGCTTTTACTAGTTCATTTGTATACCACAATGTATAACACAAATTAAAATCAGCTTTTTAGGTAGTTTTCCAGGCTGAAGTTTTGGATTCATACCAAAATTTTACTAGTTGATTTCTATATATAATACTTGATTTTTGTGCAAAATTCGCGATAAGTAGTTTTTTTAGTAACATATTTTTTAACATTTCACTAAACTGCCATTTTGTTTTACCATATTGTATTTTTACCAAAATGTTACCAGGTCATCCTCAATGACCCTAAATTTTTGACGAAAATTTGAAGTCAATCGGGTAAGTACTGTGAAATGATATACAGGAGGCTAAAATGTGAAGATGTGTAAAACCTGATTGCGTGATTTTTTCACGATTACAAATATTTTATTTAGCCGCCATTTTGTTCCGCCATCTTGAATTCGTTCCATTTTTTTTTAATTATTTATCTATGCCGCCATTTTATTTTGCCATTTTGAATTTTCACCAAAATGTTACCAGGTCATTCTCATATGACCCTTAATTTTTACCAAAAAGTCAATCGCGTAGTTTAAAGCTATGCCGTGAACTGAAAGACAGACAGACAAATCTCTAAACGATCTCACGGAATTAATAAAACATATTTTTTGGCATCTGGGGACTCTAAAACATGAAGGTGTGTAAATCCTGATTTTTTCACGATTACAAATATTTTATTTAGCCGCCATTTTGTTCCGCCATTCAAGGTGAATTAGTTTTTACTAGTTCATCTGTATACCACAATTATTTATGGCACACAATTTGAAAATCAAACTATTAAGTAGTTTTTCAGGCTGAATTTTTAAATATTTCATCTAAGCGGCAATTTTGTTTTGCCGTATTGGATTCATACCATCATTTTTCCAGTTGATTCCTACTTAATACTTGATTTGTGTACAAAATATGAGGTAAATTGGATAAGTAGTTTTTTAGTAATAATTTTTTTAACATTTCACTAGGCCGCCATTTTGTTTTGCCATATTGGATTTTTAACGAAATGCTACCAGGTTATTATTCACTTTTGACCAAAATTTGATGTCAATCGGGTAAGTAGTTTTTTAGCTATGCCGCGTAAGGAATTGAGAAAACATGTATTTCCACATCTAGGGACCCTGAAACGTAAAGATCTGAATAAGTCTCGAAGGGTGATTTTTTTATGATTACAATACTTCACCCTTACGAGAAAAATAAAAATTGAAGAAATTTGACGTGTTTCGCCGTTTATTAAAAAGCTAAACTCTTTTAATTTGTTTCCGTTTTTTATCCTCCTAGGGCTACCCTGTATAAAAACAAACAAGTCTTTTTATATACATGATAATTTGACGTATTTCACTGCACTATTAAAAATTGGGTTAAAATTACATAATTTTAAATTTAAAAATAATAAATGGGTTCTGTTATTCTACCTTAGTTACAATTTTACTTAATTGTTATCAATTTTTTACTATTAAAATGTGTTTTTACACTATTACATGCAAAAAAAAAACATTTTAATAATATAAATATATAAGTACTTCACGATTTTCCAAAGATCTGTGAAAGTAGTTCGCGAATTTACCAAACATCCGTGAAAATTCACAATGCATCCAAATTTTACTAAAAGGTTGGTGTATGTTTCATGAGTTGTCATAATTTTACTCTACGTGGCACGTAATGCTGGTCCCAATCAAGAGAAAAATAAAAGAAGAAAATATTTTAACATCCAACCTCACATTTTTATTTGTTTAAAGTGTTTCAGTGCGCGTTTTCGTGTAAAAAATAACATATCCTATAAAACTAGATGTCTTAAAAAATAATCGGCGGTGATAGTAATATTTGAGTTCAAGTGAAGTATTTGTGTAAAAATTAGGTAAGAATTTAGACAATTGTTACGTGTTTATTGTAACATTAGATGCATTATTCGCTATACTATAAGATTTCCATAAAAAGACTTGATTTCAATAGTTTTAGTTATCATCTGTTTTTGTTTAGTTTTATATCATATAATAAGTTTTTTAAAGCTAACTGTGTGTTTTTTTTTCGAATAAACCATACCTACCTACTTTTGTTGCTAACAGCATGTTTTTTTATGTTTGTTTAAAAGACATCCTCATTTTCAAGCTGTATATTTGGCATATTTATTATTTAAACTTGTTAGAAATAGAAAATTAGAACTGAAACCAAACATAAAGCAGCATATTTTAAACGCATACGTTATAAAGCCGTTACCGAACTCTATTTGTGTCATTAAAAAAGTGAATGGAGAATAAGATTTTTGATAACATTTTAATTTAATGTGACTTTAACGGAAGGTTTATTATTTTTAGTTTTGCAAATCTCATCAAAACATATATAAAGTAATGTTCTTTTCCATCATTTTACCTGAGAAAGCATGCATTTTTACGTAAATTCCATACACATTTTCAGCAATATATTTATTGTCTTTAATTAGTTTAATTACTTTATTTTATTCAAAGAAACAGAATTTTTAGGTGGCACTTTTCCCTGTATTAAGGTTTTGTTTTATGTGCAAAATTTAAAAATACCAAAAAATATACTAAAATAGTACCGCAAAAAATACAGTTTCAATAATTGAATTTTTACTATAAATATGACGGAAATTTCAACTGTAATTTTACCTCTATAAATGTATTTTTACAATTGCTTATTTTTACAGTTTTAAAAGTGTAAATATGACGGAATTTTTAACTATAACTTTACCTCTAGAAATGTATTTTTAAGTTTTAAAAGTAAAAATACGTAAAATTACGTTTGTAACATGATTACAACGTTTTTTTACGGAAAATCTCTATTCCTTTCTAACAGTGTGCTTTTCAAGTGACTGTTTCAACCTCCCACGATTACTCAAAATATTTAAAAAAATGTTTTATTACTCAAAAAAATAATAGAAATTTGACATAATTCACCGTTTTTGAATTTTTTCCCTTTTCCAGGAAGCTGCCTCATCCTTTTTGGGCTACCTTGTATAGTGAACAAAAATTATTAAGTATACAAAAAACAAAATAGATTTGAGGTATTTCGTCGTTTTTCGCAATATTACATACATTCGATTTTAAATATATATAATCGAAAAAAAAAACGAGTATCCAGCCAATGATTTTTACAAATTTTCAATGTCAGACCATTTACTTCAACTACACTGCTCGCCAAAAAGAACGGCAGAAGTCTTTTTGATGTGATATGTAAATGTCAGTCGTTCCGACATTTTTTAACCGATTTGAATCCTATTTTAAAAGTTTGTTTCAAGTAGAATCAGATGAGGGATATGTTTTCCTCAAGTTATTTTGTTTGCATTGGTCAGGGTGGTAAAGAAATTAATATAAAAAATTAAAAGTTTTAACAAGGTGCATTTTTTTAAGGAAAAGCTTGCCTCGTTATTATGAATTGGTATTTTGTAGCCTATGTCAATATCTCGGAACGTTTTTGGTAGTTTTTTTTACTGCCTTGTAATCAAAATTACGTTATTTCTTCAAAGTCACCTAATTTTAGGCAAAAATGATGACATGCGCAAATTTATAATTGGGTAATACCACATTTCTATTGTTAGTGCTTTACTTGATTCCCCAAAATATAGTTCGATTTAAATAAGTTCATATGTAAGTATAAATCCATCAAACATTTGATTGATTTCGTTAAAGGTTTTACCTCGAAATATATACCAATATTGCTATAAGTGCCCCAAATTCAATGTTATGGATTGCATAGCCTCTCGGATAAAACACTGTGCGACCAGTAAAGTCCGCATTCCATGGATTTTCTTTATTGATTGGCCTTAATAAAATTTGGGTTAACAGAAGGTTTTTGCTTAGCAGTTAATGCAAAATAACAATTTATCATACCAGTCAAATTTGACATTTTTTCAAAATATAGCAGAAAACCGTAAATTTTCTTAAACATTTTGAAAAATTAATAATTTATTGATTTTTGAGCTATTTATATCGGGTGACAAGGGAACTACAGGCTCGCATTTTAAAACGGCTTTAGATACAAATTTCAAATTTTGGTCGACGATTGAATATGCATATTATAGGCAAAAAAAAAACAAACAAAAACCACTTCCGGTTTCACCGGAAACGATCTAAATTCTGGTATTTTAAATGGCAACCCTGGTATATAATTGCATATTTGAATTCTATTCATAAATTCTATAAATTTAACCTATTTTGACATATATTTGAATTCTTCAAAAAACGAAGTGCGCTACGACCAAAACAAATTATGCAATTTGTATTACAATCAAGGCCCTCTAGAATGCCTGAATAAAAAAATTCAAGTTAACAATTTTCAAAAATCGAAATTTTCGATATGACGATTTTAAAATTTTTATGGATTTTTGTGTATAAACGGTATAACTTAGAACTATAAGACCTTCATTACGCAATCCAACTTTTTTTGTCATCTATCCATTTATATCCTCATTTTTCATTTTCAAACACGGATACTATTTTTTGTTATATCTATTGGATTTATTAGAATAATCATATTAGCCATGACACTGCCACAGTTTGCTATGGTATTTAAAAACGATTGAATATTAAGGGTGTTGGCGGATTGTTCAAAGTTAACCCTATTTTAATTCATTTGGATTTTACAAAAGAAACGGAGCTTGCTGAGGAGAAAACAAATAATACAATTTATATTTCAATATCTGATTTTCTAAGAAATTATTTTGTTATTTTACTTTAATACATAGGTAGGTACATTACTAATAGGTATAACTAATAATAAAAAACTAAAAAACACGAACCTAATCATTATTAAGATTTTTAAGAACACCATCTTCTTCTTGAATAAAGTCTCACACTTTTCTACAATTTTTAGTAGTACAATCTCCTTGTGCGGTACAGTAATATTATTAATAGTTCTAATAATTCAGTTTCTTGGAACGTTTAGATTTTCAGGTGGAGTTAAATAGTTGTTTCCTTTGATATGACGCCAGAGGAAAAAACCTAGGGGTGTTAAATTTGGGGAACGGCTGGCAACCTCACAGGTTCATTCGCCTCCCCAACGACTAAAGGCATGTCGGAAAGGTACCGAGCCAGTTTCGAATCCAAGCCCACTGATCGGAAGGCAAATCTATATAAACATATATTAGCCAATTATGAATTTGCCCATTTAATGTAATTTTGCGTAAAATCAGCTGATTTTCGGAAAAAATATCGCCATTTTTGGCCCAAAGCAGTAAACAAAAAACTGCCTAATCCGTTCCGAGATACTGACTGAGGCTTCAAAATCCGAATAATAAGGAAACCCTCTCTTTAAGAAAATACAGCTTGTTGAAAATTGTAATTGTTTATATTGCTTTCTTTACCACCCTGTACAACGCCAAAGAAAAACATACACCGCCGCTAATTCTAATTGAAATGAACTTTTAGAATATGAAAAGCTGATTCAAATCGGATAAGAAATTTTGGAACGACTGACATTTAAATATCATGTCAAAAAAACCTTGTGACGGACAGTATATTTCTATTTTCAATTTGTTATCTGTTATCGATGTGTACGTTCTCAAAATATGATTTTTACATCTTTGCACCACTTAAAAATATCGAATTTGAATCCCTAGTATGTTTGACATATCTGGGTGGTCACCCCGCAGTTTGCACTTTATATTTTTGTCGAGTTGAAAGAAATAGGTAGAATGATTTTCGGTGCATTTTAAACATTTGGGTTCGGCATAGCACTTTGCTTGTGAGTGGCCATAAAGCTGGCATCTATGGCATTGAGTAACATTCGATTTATTTATTTGTGATTTCACCTTTATGGCCATATCATCAAACATCGTACAAATCAAACATTTTTCTGGGTTTTGGAAGAATCACCAGCACTAATGGCATTGGCCTGCCATCTTTTTTTTCAACTAACGGTTATTTTTTTAACTGACCATTCTTCTAATACACCCCTCAAGACCACGTGGACCATGTTTACGCTTTCGAAATTATACGAATGGAATGGGATCTTTTGATCCTCAAAAAACTTAGTAATCTTTCTGTAATCTGAAGGATTCGGAGGATTAAATCTAATTCCTTCTGATAAATTTGTGGGGTTACCAAAATTAATATCACTTAATTTAAAATAAAATAATAAATACTATTACTATATTTAGCCTTATTTCTTAAAATAATCGGTGGGGTCTTGGGCGACTTCGTCTGTGGTGAGGGGGTTAGTTTGGGAGGTTTGAGGTTGAGTACTGCTGGAAGCGTTGCTAGAATTATTGACGTTAGTAATCTTGAAAGTAGTGGGTAATCGAGAATCTTCGTTGGGATTGTCAGTATTTAGAGTGTTAGGGTTCTTTGATTTCTGAGAGTTTGGGTGGGAGACTGAGAAAGGTTTTATTTCTTTTTCTTTTTTTTTGTTACTAACTTTTAGAAATTTAGAATCAGAATCGTCCAACATGCGTTCGTCCGAAATGTGACTGTAGGCGTTATGGTTGGAGGATTGGAAAAAAGGGATACAATTTGAGTGCTCATTTTCGTACCTTTTAACTTCAAAGACGAGCTTGTTCACTATGTTCTATGCTAACTCTAAAGCTGCGGCCTTATATATTAGTCGTATGCGGCGATGTGTGAAGTTTCCACCACTCGGTTTTCTAAACCGTGAAGTTTCAGGAGGTCAGTTTGAGCTAGAAGCGGCTTCAATCGGATATCGCCGCTAGGTTTACTCAATATGCCTTGAGTGGCATCACTTTAGGGCAAGAGGACTGATTTGGTAGTTTTGATGTAGAAAGTTTATCAGAATCATTAGAAGTAATTAAACAAAAATTGAGGGAAGATAATACACTCTTTGAACGCATGACGTTCGCTCTGGATGGCGTGGTGAAACTATTGGAATTTTGAGTCCGTAACTCCGACTTTTAAGTGAAAGATATGTTTTACTCATTATGATTCTCCGATGGGGTCATCCCTCCCTTCGGTGGTAGCAAATATAGATATTAAGTACTTCGAAGAGCACGGAATAAGTACTATTCAAATCAAGCCTAAATTTAACTAAGGTATTTGGATGATACTTTTATTATTTGGACTGCAAATGACAATCATTTGACAGAATTTTTTTATCACTTAAATAGCATAGGAACATGTTTTAAGTTTACAATGGAGAAAGACTTGACGCTCTTGTTAAGCTATCTGCAGAGGACATCAGAACTACAGTGTACCGAAAATCTACACACACAAGTCAATATCTCGACATGGTTCTAACCATTCTGCAGCAACAAAAGAAGGCATCATAACAACAGTTTACACCAGAGTTCTAACAACTTGCAATAATATGATGGACCTTAGGGCAGAAATTGAAAACATAAAAATAGATCTGTTACAAAATGGTTACTCTGAAAGATTATTAAGTAATACAATATCAAAATTACAAAATACTAAGATACATTTTGATCTACAAGAAATAACGCCATTTCTCATAATACGCTATATTAAGGCAACTTCTGAAAAGATTCGGAGGATAGCCAGGGACAACATCAAAATCGCTTTTATATCGGGAAATCAATTGAGAAGCCTTTTGATAAAAACTAAGCCAAAAGACAAAGATTAGAATAAAAAAATGCATTTACCAAATTTAGTATTAATATGGTGACTTGTACATTGCAGAAACAGAACGTCTTCTTAGTGTTAGAGTCAAGGAGCATTTTAATAATACTAAAAGGGAGAGACGTCAAAATCAGGCATAGCAGAATACGTCTGGTCATACTAACACCAAATGAAGTGGTTGGAGAGTAAAATTTTGCATAGGGAAGATACAGCTTTCATAGAAAGGAATCAAGGCATATTCAGTAAGCCTAGCGTCAATAATTTAAACATGTGAGAGCCGTTCTGGCTCAAACTGACCTCCTAACACTTCACGGTTCACCGCAAACGACTAGTATATAAGCTCGTAGCTTTAGACTTAGCATTTAGTGTAGACTTGAAATCAATTGGTTATAGTTACCATTCGAAACGCTGTGAAACCGAAATACTAAAAACAATGCAGGTCCGACAGAACTAGTTTAGTGAACATTCTATTTTGTCTACCATCTTCAAACCCAGGAAAATCTGGCTGGTATGTTTCCAAATCTGAAATTAATGTTAATATAATTATTAATAATCTTCGTGTCAAAAGCGTAATACTGCATAAAGTTGGAAGGAGGAAGTTGGTTCCAGATACTTAAGATCGATATTATTGTATTCTAAATTAAGCGCATTCGCCCTAATGACAATAAAAGTAAAGTTGCTGAATAACCTATACAAACTATTGAAGTTATAATACACATTTTGCATTATCTTCCGCTTCCTTATGCATACAAAAACTTAAGGATGGACTTATTACATCTTTTTCGTTTATAAATGACACAAAAATAATTTATACTATGGAAACCAAAAGATTCTAACAGAATAATCTGTCAGGATACACAATATGGAGACATATGGTAATCAACAATGTACAAAATAAGTAAAAAATGCAGCGTGATCTTCTATGTTTAGTCACTTTTAAAAACCACCAAACAATAACAATTTACCTTTCTAGAGTATCATTTAGGAATATACATTTGGCTATACGTATAAAAAACAAAGTATTTCTCTACTCTTTAAGTTTTAGAATAGATCAATATAGCTAGATCTTTAGTTTTAGCCATTTAGATTTAGTCATGATTGAGAGAGTCTAGATATTTGGAAGCAACATGAATTAAAGACCCACGATTTTTGAATTCCATCCTTTATATATATTTGATTTTCTTTTAATGTTTCTTAATATGTGAAAAAAAGGCAATGTAGCTATATATACTCTTTTAAAACTGAATGCCTCTATTAAATGTGTAACATTTCGTCCCTTTATTTTGGGATTCTGCACCGTAATAAAACATTCGGAGCCGAACGATGGCAAGATCTATGCGGTGAATGTCACAGTAAAGGGAGTCATTCGGTTGAATGCTTGAAACAAAAGAAGTTTCTTTAAAGGCAATTCCGTTTTATGTTGCGAAGCTTTCCCGCTGATATGATGGGTGTTTCTTTCAGGAAAAGTGTTAATCAGTAGGAACGATGCAGTTCCAAACCATTTAATATATAGCTTTATTTTTCTTTGCTGCGCTCATGTTTGTAATGGAGTATATTGCATATTTTAAATGGTATTTAGTAAAATATAGTTATGTTTATTAAATTATTTGGTATTGAGCACTCTTAAAAGGATACATTCTTTATAACCTCTGCCCTTTACTTTGCCTCTGTTTTTGTGTATTATATCGTACATTTGATGGGGTATTCAGTAAAATATATTAGGTTTTCTTTGTCTCCGGCATTTAATATCACAAACAGTAAGTTAGTAATTTGATTTAATAAAGTACTGCTTTTATTTTAAATCAGACTTATTAACTAATAAACAAATCTTATCTCCTAGATATGATATTATATAGGTATTTGAAATAAAGTTATTTGCTTTCTTTTAAAAAAATATTAGCACGTGCAATAGGATCAAGTCTTTTTAAACGTCACACATTGAAAGTATACTTTATTAGGAACTCACTTCTTAATACGAAATTCAGCACCTTCAATAACATTTCGATTAGTGTGTAGTTTACTTACTTGAAGCGTTCTCTTCTAAACTCTATGAACTGAAAATAGTCTAGAGTAATTTGAAATGAAAAATTATTTTTTATTTCCGGTAGCTTGATCACTTTGGGGAAATTATTTTCGAATTACCTTTGCATTTGGCGTTTTAGAAACTCAAATTTATGAAAAACAAAACAAAAAACGCTAAAACTACGAGAGCAGTGTAAGATATCAGTGTTTTTGTTCACAAAACACCGATAACAGTGCTAATAAGTTGTAACTATCTAGCGTAGACTGGCAAAGTAATGATTAAATATTGTTCCGATATGAAAACATAATGATTAAATATTTTTCCGAAATGAACACATAAACATACATACACTGTTTCATTCCGTGCCCAAAACTCTCTTATCCTCTTTTTGTTAAGTAGAAATATACAACAACAAAAATTATTAGAGTGATCGAGAATATTAAAAAAAACAATCTTTTATTTATAATTATTCCGATTTTTTATAGTCGCATTTGGAGATATCATTACTTTGATGATGTTCTTCAAAAGCATGTGATTTGCTACCATTTTGGAAAGGGTAAGAAAACGACTGACTGTTATGTAATATTACATATATAAATAATAAATTAATTTATTACTTTCCAAAAATTCATAAAATTAGTGTTACTGTGGTCCATTAAAAAAAAATAATAGACAATGTTAAGGAGGACATCTAGATTTAATCCAAATAATCTTTAGGCCTTGAGGTAATTAAATATAAAAAAGTTAATTGGAATACTCAATTCTAATACATTGTTCTGCATGAAAATCCGCCAGTAAAAAATGTGCACAATCTGGTAACATCGCATCTACAAAGTCTCCCCCCCCTAGGGCTTAAAGTAACGGGTATGACATTTAAACGCAAGTAATTTCAAATTTCACCAAACCCTTTATTCGTCGAAGGGATAGCTACTTATGGAAAGTCCCCTTATATCAAAATTATGTTGCGCTTCTAGTAATCTCGATACCCGATGTTTCTAGAAAACACCATATCTACGAAAACCGGTATATATGAGCATGCATGGGATGATCAATACTAGATATGTGAAGTCAAAGAACTAGCGAATAGTGGAAGCATTGTAATAGTGCTGTTATTATCTTTGCTGTGTGTAAAACCAAACAGTGTCTCTTATATACATAGCGAAGTGGCACTGAAAGCTCAGTGCTACTGAGCACACAAAGGCTAGGAGTTATATTTTGGGTGCAAAGTTGGCGATCAAGACAAAACTTGGGCTCCAAAATTTGCTGCCGCACCTGCTTGAGAACCTTAACATGATGGCTATGGGGTACTCACAAGTCTATAAATATTGGAGTTCCAATGACTTGGTGAGAATTTCAAAATCATGTAAAACATAAAATTGAATATCCTAATATCTCCTCAGCCATGAGACCTATACCTCATGACGCTTCAAACATACCCGTCCCTAAGTCTCCAGAAAAATACGAAATCGACTTAAAATCGGATAATGAACTAGATGATCTTAAACCAAAAACTGGTCAAAGTCTTCAAGAGGAAAATGATTATTAATGTCGCAACAGTAAACAGTGTCATTTTATATCTCAGAAAGAGCTCAATGATGTTATTCGTAATTTGGATCTTCCCAAAACAAAGGCACAGCTGCTTAGATCTCGTTTACAACAGTGGAATCTTTTACAAAAAGGAGGAAAAATTTCCACGTTTCGGAAAAGACAGTCTATGCTGGCAATATTTTTCATAACGGTAAATGACTGAGTTTGTGGTCATGATACTACGGGTTTAATGAACAAACTTGGCTTTTCCTATAAACCTATCGAGTGACGACTGTTTATTGACTCTTCGAAGACAAGTTTAAAATCAGTTTTATTGTTAATTGTAATTAAGTGGGTCATGCTGTAATTATGAAGAAACGTACAAGAACATGCGTATATTACTTCAAAGCATAAAATTCAAAGATCATAAACGGAATATCCGTGCCGATCTGAAAGTTGTTGCAGTACTCACAAGACTACACCATTTTTCTTTAAAGTTGCTCCTAATTTTCACTAAAAGTAATTATTTGCAAAGCCTGTCTGTTTTTTATTAGCAAAAATAGATTTTGCTAATAAATTGAAACTTGCTAAGAAAATTGTGGGTCGCACATTGTTTTCAACATCGGGGACTCACAAAAAGCAAATTAAATATGTTGTTCATTTTACTGCCGCCATTACGAATTAGACAAGACAGACATAAAATGCTTCATCTTTGGATACCTACCGATAACCGCAACGACAGGTTCAATCTATATTCCATCCTCTTCCAATTCTTTCTTAACGTTCTTATATATGTATGACGTACGACGTTGAGCAAGAATATGTAGTCCTGTCAGGTCGAAAACAGGACAAAAAGAAGCCACATGTAGATCAAAAATACCGTAGCTGGACCTCCTGAAGAAATATTTTCCTATTTTCGGCCTAACCTTAAGAGGTAAAATAGCTTAAACATCCTATTTGCGACTTCCATATTACCCCAGTTTTGTTTTCTAGATTTGCAATTTCGTCGATAAATGTACTTAATTTTGCCCAGTCAAAAATGGTTCATAGTCATAAATCAGGGAAAATTTACCTATTTTGAACACGTTTGTTGGGAGCTCTTGTCTGCCGACGCGCGACGCGTCAACTACTGACTCAGTAGTCAATAACCACGCAAGAATCTGGTCTATACGCCACTCAAAAATGATTCCTGTAGGAACCCTGGAAATAGCGTACCAACAATCTCTATTAGTAAAAATTTCTGGAAACTACATTATTAACAGTAAATAAAAAAAACCAAATTACAAATTTAAATTTTCGAATATTTAGAGAACAATTACCCAATTATCTATGTTAAAACAGCGAGTGAAGCAATGTGAATTAATCTTGTAAAGCCAATGAAGGAGCGCGTAATTTAATACACTCAAGTCTATCTCTGACAGAATATATATTGTTAGGCTTGCTTCGTCGATAAGATATTTTTAATTAATTTGGGAGGAAAATTTAATAAGTAATCTGAGCAATTATCTTGTACAAACTAAGGAGTGGGTAAAAGGTAACGGGACTATAATACATAAACTTAATATTAGCATTATCTAATATCTTGGTCTATAGTTAATTGGTTTTTAACTAGTGGTTCACAAGTGGTTTCGTCAATAACTTTTTTGCTGTCCTGTTTCGAGAAACGCAAAATTACATATACCGGATAACCACTGGCTAGTGTAACCTCCTTTTTTCTGTTTTTTAAAATGTCAATTTGAAATTTTGTGACAAAGTGTGTGACACTATGCAATTTATGATATTTAAGAGAAAAACCAACAATTTTTTAGTTAGTTCTTGGTAAACCTTTTTTTTTCCCATCCCTCTTGTGTTATTTTGCTCAAATAGTACTGTATTGAGGGAAAATTGAAACTAAAATAAAAACATCCCAAATTCTCTTGTTACTAAACATATTTTAAGTACTACTTATTAGAAGAAAAATGTTTTTTTTTATGTTTGGGCCTATTTATTTAAAAACCAAAATAGCAAGAATATATGATTATTTCCCTTTTTGGTAAAAGCTGAATTACTAAAAAAATAAATAATTTAAAAAAAATAATCAAACGTAACTATTTGCATATTTTATTTTAACTCACTATCTGTACTCATATGGATAATAAAAATAAAAATCAATATAGACGGTTAGGAAACAAATTAATGTAAAATTATGAAGGACGGATTGCATTTGGCAATTTAAATTGGTTTGATCAAATCCAAATTAGGAAGTAAAGGTTGGATGTGTATTTGTGGCATCTCCATCTGAGCAATATGAGCGAAACGCTGATGTTACGTCATTAAATTGAAATATCTAAAAATATGTTTTTAACGGAACTGGTAGCATCTTTGAGTTTTCTTTAAACTGAAACCGCAGGATTTTTAGTTTTATTTTGATTGCCCAATTAGCGATGCCACAATTCTAAACTTTACTATCTAATCTTGATTTCCCCACAGTATAGAATGTCAGTTACCACCTTTAAGATTCAATTGTTTATTAGCCATCTCCAATGATTTTTTATTATCGATCTAAGTAGAGGTAGTGTATTAAAATTGCAATGAGGTTATGGTACTTATGGACGTATATCTCCTTTTACAGATAGAGTTTATTTTAGTTTAATTTAATAGTCACCTTAATGTAAACTTAAAATCTACACTTTATGCTATTATCGTTTGAGTAGACGGAATCTATTATTAAAAATCATTATGTAAAGGGATAAATATTAGAAGGGAGTGGCCAAACGGTCCAACAATTGTTATAAGGCATATTTATTCAAAATTGAGGTGTAGGTCGAATAAAATAGATGTTACCAGGAAGGTCACGTTCTACCCCCTCCCCCCTTTAATCAACGAAGGATTATCTGTTGCACTTGTTACATCTCAAATAAAAATTCTAAAGAGATTACTAATACAATTATTATGAACATGCATTATATAGATTTATTCAACCACAAATGTGGGTACTTTCATTTTAATTTTATGCTCGCCTGTCAGCTTTTAAAATATAATTCAATTCACCTCTAAATTATAATAAATTAAATATACTCCAAATTTATTAGCCAACAAATAAACTTAAGAAAAAGAAGAGTCTTCCTATTGGACAAATAATGTTGGAGTTTGTGAACAGTTGAAAATAAAAGAGAGTTTTAGGTGTTTTAATTAAAGTTTCCTGCAACTTATTCAACATAGTCAGTTTTTTTTTTCAAAATTGTCAAAATAAAGTTTGTAAATTTTTACCAATTGTTTTTTATTTTGTTATATTTATTACACATTGATAATAACAGTATAATAAACGTTAAAAAACTTTTTACTCTTGGACCAGTTAGGCCAATGGTAGGTAAACAAGAAATTTAAATCACAGCCTACTAATTGAAATTTCATGTATTTTGGAAAAAAAGCTCTTTTAATTATTTTTTCTTACTTAACCAAGCGTAAACTACTACGCTACCGCGAAGGTGACTAGTTTATTCTTGTTCTGTTAATGGTCATGTATATCGACATTATATTGGTCTTAATGTAAGTAAAAAACCGTTAAAAAAACTTAAGTAAAGTCTGCAAATGCAAACTCAAATGGCAGCATAAAAATACTACTTTTTTCGTATATTTCATGAATAAAAATATTAAGATGGCGGCTGGGCCATTAATGAAAAAATTATTTCAAGCAACATATTATTTGAAAGGTCTTTTTAATGTTAATTGATCCCTAAAATATAGAGGTAATTAAGTTATTCAGTTCAAATAATGACCGCAGACGTGACAGAACCTAAAAAACTGGAGAATAAAATTGCTTGAAGTCTTACAAAACCCTAGTGTATTCTTTACGTGATTCTTAATAATTAAAAATATGGGGAAAAAGTATTGCACTCTTCTAGTTACCGGGTCTTCTATAAAGATAAAAATAGAATTTTATTTAAAATTGCAAAATCCTGCGAACAGCAAAGTAAGTACAATCAGTGCCAGATTACCTATTAGCCACAGAAAGCACTGGCCTAGGGACCCTTTCGATTTAGTATACCCTTAATGAGTCTTACTTTTTTTTCCTCTTACAATTAGTTTGCTCTGAAAGTTAGGAACTTTTTTTACTCTGTCATTTACTCTGCTCTGAAAATGAGGAACTTTTTTGCTCTTTGTTATAATTTTACAAGACGTTTCACACGCAACTATCAAATAATTTTTACTATCCCTGGTATAAGGGGCTTCCACAGCTGTACTATTTTGTGCTACTGTGCAGCACTGGATCGTAAAAAGCATTTGTTCTTCGGGCAACCAAAGGTCGATTCAGGACAAGTTCTGGACTTTCCTGTTGTAGATCTGAGTAAATTTATCGAGAGCTTTAAGCTGGAAAGACTAACTTAAGTATGTAGCCGACCCCTCCATACTGTCACAATATGCGTATAAAGCTTCAGTGCCAGGGGGTGGGTTTGGTCTGCATTCTGCAAGAATCCGACACTACCAACTGGTGCCCAACAAGAAAAAAAAGAAAGGGGGGTTTCAAGAAGATGTGTCTGTGGCGTCTTAAGTGCTTAATCCGCCACTGACTACAATACTTGTCACCCACGTTTATAGAAACCTTCAAATTAAGAATGACATGAGGAATAAAATAGTTGAGTTTTCAAGAATTTTTATTCTTAATTTTTTAGTTTCTATCACATTTACGAATGATCGCCCTTTCAAAATAAGCTAATTCAATGTCCCCTTATTTTCGGGATAAATTAAGTATGGCGCTTAGTCGCCAATTTTAAATTGTCAATCACAAAATGTATCCAAAAAGGCTTGGAGTTATTTATATATTTGGCCGTCTTGAGACCTGTGGACCAAATTTTATTTCGACGAGGGTTTTGTCACTTCCACCGTTGTTCATTTTTTATCAAATCTGGGATATAGAAAGAGGCATTCTACAGATGAAAAGATGCAAGTGATTATAATTATCAGACTTGGTCTTATAAGTGATTCCAACTTAAGATAAACCAAATACCCTATAAATTTGAAACAGAATTCAAAGGAAACATAAAAGCGTTTACGATAAAAAAATATTTTTATTCCATTTATGAATATGTTTAAAAAGCACATACTTCTTCCCTTTGATTCAGCAATACGCCGTCCCCTAAGGTATTTGTCGTTTAAATATTTCACCTGCATTTTTAGATTTTAAATTATATTGTTATCTCTTTTACTCATTGTTGCTGTGCATTCCTTGTGTTGTTTTATGGTAGTTAACATATTTCGACTTTTGTATCTAGATCCTATTTTATTGTTTTAGCCCTTAATTTACTAATATGTCCAGATTCATCACTTTTTATATTTAATGTAATTCATAATTCTTATAGACTTGCTACAATATTTATTATATGGTAAATGTATTCAAATAAATGTATGAAATAAAAACTATTATAGCGTGTCAGTCCAATTTTATATTCTTACCTTGACTGGTTAAAAAAATTAAAATTGGAGGACATTAAAGAGTCGCACTGTATTTTAACTTCTTTAAGTCATATCTTATTCAAAACCAGTTAGACTACTAATTTGGCTGACCGCTCTTATTTTACTCTATTTACTACTTATCAGAAAATTAGGTTAGTATACGTGCCGAAAAAATAACGAAAACAACGTCACGGTAGGTGATATATTTATATATTCTATAAAGGCTACAACGCTTTATGCAACAAAGTAACGTGATTAGTTTAAATTCAAAATATCCGTAAAATTGGATAAATATTATTCCGGTGTTACCATGTTTTTTTCTTTCTTGTTGCTATTGTAAATTACACACTCCTTAATAATCAGCAATTGTTATTTTTAAATGATTTCTTAAATACCATCACCTGTATTCAATAGGTGTTTATTACGTTCCCAGTACAAAAAAGGTATTGGATCTCTTAAACGGTAGCGGGTATCCAATTTAGACAGAGAAAAATAACTCAACTTGTCAGTTAGCAATACCACCCAACAAAAGAAAGCAATTTTGTATCTGAGTTGAGAAAATATTCAAAACTAACTGGAAGGCAACAATTATGGGCACATGAAACGGCAACCTGATGTCCTTAATTTATAAACTTTACGATAAAAAAAAAGCCTAACGATAAAGAGGTTATTGAGTTAATAAGTTTACAAAAAGTATAAATGAAGTTACCAATTTTGTACAACAAAAAACTTAATAAAGCTATTATTGCCACTCAATACTAAACATTTCAAAAGCAGGCCTCGTTTACTTCGACTTAATGGTTTTTGGAAGGAATACTCTTTATATATAATGTCTTTATTGAAAGAAAACTTTAAAACCTAATATCGCACTATTTATAAACATTGAAAATTAGTCAGTGCCGATGTGACCATTATATAGAGAAACACCTGATCTTTGATTTTGCTCCAGTGGTATAAGAATGTTCTACTCAAGAGTGGAGTTTTGCACCTAACCAAAGACAACTTAATATATGCTTTCTCTGTAATGGTCATATAGTATTGTGTTTTTGGATATTATAGTTCTTTGATATATAGATTATCCTTAGATATGATTTCGCATATCTAGGTACTCTATATCTCTGTGATGGTGTGATGAAAAACTGATATACCCTACGTTTAATATTTGCAAAGAAGAGTATACTCTACTTTAAAGGATTTAAAATGTGAGTTATGAAAGCTGTAGTTTTAAAGTATTTTATTTTATTTATTTATTTATTTTATCTGTTTATTAAAAGTACCAATTAGGGTAAAGAAATCATCCGTAGCAAGATCAGATAATACCTCTATAGCTGGGACAGATAAATGAAGAGTGTGCTATGCCTTTGTGTCATAACTTCTAAAGATAAACCATAAAATTTTAATGCATGTGGAACAAAAATGTCATATCATATGACCACTTCTAGAAAGACCAGGTAGCAACATGCCTGTTTGGGTCATCAAAATCTATAGAGCAGAAACGTAGTCATAAACATGTCACTTAGGTACAAATTACAGAACCATTATTTAAAAGATCATTAACGACTGCAATTATTTGTTAGATAATATAACACACATGAAAAATTAATATACCTTTTCTTATAACATTGAAAAACTGACAAGTCTCAAAAAGGGATGACGTTGCTCAAAAACGTGTACTTACTTAAACTGCAAAAAAACCACCAAAATATATTAATGAAAACTGTAGTGTTTGTTTAAAAAAAAATCAAATTTTGAGTTTATCTCAATTAGATCTATAGTATCTTGAATTTTTTGTTGTAGCCCTGAGGAAGATCTTAAATAAAGATCGAAACGTTGACATTGTGAAAAATAAGGCATTTTATTATCTTTAAAAACCAACTAAGGTTCTTCTAAAATGAACAATTATATTATAAATATAATATATATATAAATTCGTATATGTTTATTTTATTTTCTACAGTAAATTAAATTACAGTACTTAATTGCAACCATAACTTTGTTCTCCTGTCATATATATATTCGACATATTAACTTTTTGGATCCTTGAACAATTGAGTTTGGAATTGTCGGTGATTGTTGTCAATAGTATGTTTCTGGATGTTACTAAAAATATACGTTTCAAATATACAAAAACACATTACTTATTTTGGACTTCGATTATTTGTCTGGCGTTGTTTGGTATTGCTTGGAATTATTTTATTATTACCTTAATTTTTGCTTCTCCTACAAATTAGTGATCTAGAAAAAATAGTTCCTTCGTAATATAAAATAAAATATTATTTCTTAATTTAAATGTAAGAGGATATGTTTCTATTTTTTTATTATATGTAAATTTATCTTCAAGAACCCGACATCTATCTTGGAACCCAGCTTTGTGTTCATGTTTTTTGGTATTTCATTTTCGACACCATTAACTTACATAACAGTAATCTTTGCTTCAGACTGAGCTGTCTGTAGTTTGTTTTTTATGGAATTTTTAACTAGTTTTCGTACCTCGGAACAATAGCATTGTTTCCGTTTGCATTTTGTAAGTTCCAAGTCACACTAGTTCCAGCAGAAATTATTAGTATACAAATTACGTATGTATATTGAATTTGTTTCCTTATTTTGATTTTGTGAAATACTTATTTCGGGCAGAATGTGTAATTTCGTATTAAAACGGGAAGATTTTTGACTGAAGATTGAAGGGTGAAATTTTTCACTGTTTCCTGATGTCTTAAGTTTTTCTAATACTTAACCTTATAGATCTATTTATCGATTGAATTTTGCAAGATTGCCAGATTTACGTTAACTAGTACTTTAGTTGTCCCTGTTCTTTTGTTATTCTGTTTAATTTGACAAAATGTTACAACTAGCTGAGACGTTTCGTAGAAGGAGCATGGTCCCAAAATCTTCTGAATTTCCGGAAAGGAAAATGGCAGGCTCTCAATTTTCTACAGCAGTTTTTGGACGACCACTTTCACCTGTGGTGTCCAGTTTTCTGCTTGGGAGAAAAAATCTAAGTTCATTTTAAATATTCCTATAAGAATTTTTCTCCAAGTCAGAAAAATTTCCTCAACCCATTGCGTTTTAGTGTTTCGAGTACTTTCGTCGATCTAGGCCAAAAAATTCCTTTTGTAAAAGGAATTTTGTGAGCCGACTGGTTATGGTCAAACTGTCATGCTGGTTTTCATCCAGCACTATTCTTTGGACACTGTGTGGTTCCAAAACTCTAAAAAAATATACACTTAATTTTTTAGTACCAAGTACCAAGCAAGTCTTATCTGCCGATAAGTAGTGTATATATAAAAAATGTATTAGAACAAGATTCTATAAGGGCTGTATCCCGTTATTGGGCCTACGGTAAGGTAGATATAACTGAAAACACTAAGTGGGAAAATAACATGTTTTAGAGAAATGAAACACCACAAAATATATAAGCAAAGTTATAATTATTACTGATTTAGTCAATCGGATTATTTTCGACAATTAGAATTAGAATTTTAGGGAACAATTCGACGATATATAATCCAATAAAGAAGTAAAAGCGATCAAATAATAGTGAATTGTCCTCAAAATAATCATATAAAATGCACCATAAATATACTTTATTTTATTTTAATACCTATACTACAATTCAAGATATGAATACCGAATTTCTGAGCTGTGAGACTTAGAGAAAGTTGATATCTTTAGCAACAACCAGTGTAAATAGAAGCATATGTTCAATAGTAAACTTAAGTGTAGTTTATTCAAGAATATTTATGGTAGAAAAGTTAAAAACAATAATAATTAATAGAGAAAGATGATTGTGTTGATGAATTCTTAAAAAGGGAAGGAAAAATAAATCGTGGGCAGAAAAAAAAAGGTGTGAGGTGAAGATATAGGAATGTTGTTGAAAATCCTAGAAAACCAACAAACAAACGTGGATTCATGGACAGGAGCCAGCCACACATTTGCAAATTCGGCCAGAAAAAAACCAAAAATTTAGGTTACCTTTCTGACGTCTCTACGGAAGTGACCTTAGGCCACCAGGCCCAAGGTGATAAATCAAAAGAGAAAGATGATTGTGAGGATGAATTCTTAAAAAGAGAAGGTAACCGCGCTACACGTATTTCAGTCTTATTAGACTTCATCAGCAGAGCAGTTTAACTAAGTTAAAGGATATTAATATTTAAATTTTATGTAAATGACTTTCCATATACGTGAAAGTTAATTTATGTTATTAGTAAAACATGAAAATATCTGACCT
Organism: Kuschelorhynchus macadamiae; assembly: GCA_030620095.1. NCBI lineage: Eukaryota > Metazoa > Arthropoda > Insecta > Coleoptera > Curculionidae > Kuschelorhynchus > Kuschelorhynchus macadamiae. Next base: position 936,597 of record JAUTXW010000916.1, on the reverse strand, counting down.
TATAAGTTCGGATGTACACCATTCCATAGGACAGCTCCAGGATGAAGCAACAGAAACTTCGGAAGGTATGTAGGTTTTAATCATATTACTCTTTATTTATATTTACAACTTAGATTTTTTTCCGGAACCTGATATAAATCCAATTAGAGAGAGGCTCAGAAATATCTTCCAAAGAGAGGACTACAAAAGCGGAAAGGAAATATTAAGGGAAAAAAAGACCTAAAAAATAAGCTTATTTACAAATACAAAAATTTCACAATATTTTCATATCTTAAGCAATGATTTATTTATACTTCCTAATTTTACATTTTAAGAATACTAAATAAAATTTAATTACTAATAGACATTTTCTTTGTTACAGAACGAACATACCTCAGAATAGCTTACTGAAGATCTAGGAAGGCCTGGAAGTATGTTGGTGGGAATATCCAAATGTACAAAATTTGACAGAGTGTTTTTTATTCCACAATTCTTCAAAACCAATTGCACTATTCTAATTAAATCGGCAAAAATGCACCAGATACTAAACAGTCAACAGTCACTACCCTAAAATTGCGTTCTAGCACGACGAGTACCCGATTAACTCTTGTATCAGCAATGGGATGAGCCGAAAGTCGAGTTTTACCTTGTAACTAAATCGAAAACTAATTGCGCCAACGGGATGTTCTTTTAATTAGTGAAAATTGAGAAGTATATTTTGCTACTATATCTAATATGGATTTAAATTATGAATTATACAATAAAAGCAGTTTAAATGAGGTAAAGTTTATTATTATTATTATTATTATTATTATTTTTAAATCAAAGTTTTTATTTCAGAAATCAACTGGACGATTCGACTTACATAATAATACGCCTTAAAATTATTAACAGTTAACTGAATATTTAAAATTTAATTTAATAATTAAACCAAAAACACGAAAATGTCGCTTCCTATATTTTAAATTATCACATGAAGAGAAAAATAAACTTGTAACATTGCGTGTAGTGTATATATTTGAAGTGAAAACAATTGTATGTCATTTTAAAATATAAAATATGGAATAACATATGTAGAATGAAGTTCTGGGCCTCAAAGATATTTTTGAAACATATTTAAACTGTTGTTCTCTTCCAGAAACTTAATTCTGGTTTGTCATTATCGTAAGCTGGCTTTTTGACTAATTTAATAAGCCATAAGTATATTTAATATATGCTTGTCCCGAAATCACAATTCCGGGCCTCAGGACTATTTCTTGTTTTTGACCAGAATTGTAAAACCAAATGTAACATTTAATTTAGAGAAGCTTTTTTTAACAATCATAGCCAAAACATTAATAATTCAAACAATAATGAGTTCTATTCAGTAGTCTTCTTGTTTACAATATTAAGGCCGTATTATTACCTGCTCTAACAATTTAAGCAACCATTTCTTTCCGCCGTTATTCGAACATTCCCTTTTCCTCTATACAACACACTCATTAAGTTGATCCCACCTTGGAGTTCCCATCGTTATCATTTGTTCTTGTCTTCAGAAACTGCTCTGAGGAAAAATTTTATGTTCAGCCCCATCGTAAAGGCGGAGCCAAGAAGTAATACTGGCATGTCAATTTTATTTTGTGCCTATTTAACAAATTCTGCGTATTTACATTTTAGTCAAAAGTCATATTTAGTATTAATCTAAATATGTACATACATTGAAGTAGCTTATTTATAAATTGCATCTGGTAATGTAATTATCTCCCCTCCAATACAATTTGTTCTAAGACTTCTATGAAAATTACTCAAAAAAAACACGCATCGAGCAAGATTTGAAAATGACTAATTTAATATCCCATACACTGTGAGAAAAGGTCTTCAAAACTGTTAATAAATCGGGTATGAAAAAACTAATAATCTGATGATGATTTTTTTATGCTGCAATTTAAATCTAAATATGTTTTGTATAATTCGCACCTTAATTATTTTAACTCATTTTGAAAACGTTAGCTATTTTTAGATGTTGGATAACAGAAAAAAGGCCTGAATTTGAAAAAGGGTGCAGGCGCAAGAACGGAAATGATATTTACGTACTTGATAAATTATTTTGCAAATGACAATGATCAAAGAAATATAAACAAAGAATTTTTTCCTATTTCAGATTATTTTATAGACAGAACTGTTTTTTCTGTGGTTTTGATGTTAAAATTCGATAGAAGTGTTTAGGGAGTCTGATACACGAATTTGTGCTATCAAGAGATTATAAGCTCAATGTTACGCAAAAATGCCGGAAGCGAAAGTTTAAATTAGAAAGTGAGAGATATTTATAAAACATCCATTTCAGTTTCTTTTTATATTTTTGTTGGACCCAAAGAAGAATTTAAGGACAATGGCTACTCGTCAAAATTATAAAATTTGACCATTCATTAACAAGGTATATTCTAAATTGTCTTGCATTTATGGACTAAAAACTGTAAGTAAGTAGGAAATTAAAGTGTTATTTAGAAATTTGTAATATATTTTTTGAAAATACCTTTTAATGTTATTTAATTTATGCATATTTAAGGAGTACCTACTCAATTATTAGAAAGAAAGTTTTTTATACCTAAATTTTAAAAATCGTTTATTCTGCTTGCTGGCATTGTAGATTATACAGGAAATATTTTTTTGCACAGAAATTTTTGTATTATTCTCTTCTTTAGTTTGAAACTATTTTTTTAATATATCTTCACAGCTCCGTACAATGCTCTTAAAATCGGTTAAAAATGTAAATACAAACAAAGCCATGTCACCATCAAAAAAGTTTTCTTATCAAATATCATCATAAAAATCACCATGTAAGAAATCATGGTTTTTGGGATTAGACTAATTAGAGAAATTGAAATAAACGCCCCCAGATCTTTAGGAGTACAATGCGAAGAACGAAATAAAGAGACGTGTACCTTAAGTCACTTGAATAAAAATTATGCCAGGGAAATATGCTTTTGAAGTCTTAGTTAACTTGATCAGATTAGCGGCAGATATTTTGTTGACAAGATATTTATTTATTTTGCCTTAGCAAGTCAAATACGCATAATTGATGGTTACTCGATTACGTTTCTTTTCTATTATAATTTTCTAAAACCTAGTTAGGCAAAAATATATCGGTCTGCACATTTGAAAGTTGTTTTCGGCCAGAAAGAAGTGCAATAGTTTTTCCCTCTCGAGTTTCTTTTATATAAACATACTGGTAGGTTCACAAAGAACTCGTTGACCATTGCACAACGGGCGGATGTCATATTTTTCTAGACTTTTGTGTAGAAAAATGGCATTTTTGACAATTTTTTTTTGTTACAAAGATATATGTATAGCGGCTTCTGTTGGTCCGATAAGAACAAAAAAAAAAAGATTGGTTCGTCTTCAAATCTTCAACAAAACTGTGCTCTTTTTCAGACCTCTATGTCCAATACACAAAACAAGAAATACACAAAACAAGAAAAGCCAAGTGACATAAAGAATTTTTGAATTTTCTTGATAAATTTAGTTGTGTTTTGATAAAAACTTGTGTAAAGATACTTCTAGTGGTCAGTAATAAGCACCAAATTAGGTTTGTGTCTACTAGAACGGTATCTAATGGAACCACAGTTTAATTTGTATTGTGGCCAAAGTGAATGTGTGGTCCTTTAAATTAATTTTTTTTATTCTCTTCAAAATGGCACTAAAATTTAGTTTTTAAATAAAAAACACTCTTAATACCTTAATTAAAAAAAAGTAAAATATTTTAGATATTTATTTTTATACTTAGATATAGAGAAAAAGCGATTCTTCTCAAAAAAGGAGGCAGTAAGTTGCAAATAGTTATTTTTAAATCAAAAAAGAATTATAATTAACATTATTTTATTTTTAAATAAAATAATATTAATTATAATTAATTTATTTTTGCTTAAAAATAAACTTTTCAAACTATGTAGTTTTGCTTTTGAGTATAATCGATTTCTTCGCCTTTTGCAGGTTATGTATGGACTGGTCTGAAACTGGTGCAGTGTTGTCGGAAATTTAAAAACGTGGACATTTTTTTGGTTCCGCTAGGACCAATAGAAGCCGCTATACTTGATAAATGTCTGATAAAAAAATGTTAAAAACGATATTTTTCTATAAAGGTAAAAAAGATTTAAATTCTGTCTTTACTAAATGGATAAACTCAGAATTCGATGTCTTTGTTAACCCATCAACATGTATATGCAAAACAATCCAGTAGAAAGAACAGTTCGTTTATCACGAAAATTTAGAATAGAATGACTTCACTGTTGTTGCTAATATAATATGCAGTATCGTATGCAACTTTGTTGACAACAAATATTTAATAGTGCTTTACAAAGAAATGTAAACCATGTTGTAGGAAATCTCAGACCATTAATTAAAATGGCTTCTTGACTCTTTGTGCAAAAAAAAATACCCTTCAAATTGTAAATTCGCTTGTATCTATGTATCCGTACAGTAAACCAAATCCTTATACACCTAGAGGAAGTCCTTCAATTATTTTTTGAGAGCTGCATTTTTTACTCATTGCACAATATAGGGTATCCGAATAATCTTAATATGGGCTAATATTTCCAATATTGATTAAATAGTTTATAATTCGGTGGTTTTCGAATAGGGGCGGAATGAACAAGAAGTGAGAAATATTGTGACAAATTCTACGTTGATCCGTTTTCGAATAGTGAAGGGAGGGAAAAGAAGTAGAAAACATTTTGATAAAAAAAAAATAAAATGTCTATTGTCGTTGCTGCCGTTGTTTTGTTTTTAACATAACTTACTGGGTTTAGAACAGAATTCAACCACACACCATGTTAGTTTATTGTCATTCAGTGTGTATTATAAGGCTTAAACTTTTTGCCTTTGTGCTATTATTACTTAACTATTTTTACGTTCTTTCATTTCATTATGGTTCGTATTAATTTTTTTATGATCATATATAATTGTTTGCAAGTTATGTAAGGAGTATTGTTTCTCAGATCGAGAAAACTTTTAGCATCAAATATGCTCCCTTATCAGATCGCCCTGCTCTTTGATCTGAAGGTCTTGAAATTCAATTTCTAGGAACATTTACTGCTCCACCAAAGCAATCACCTCAACTATTGAAGACAATGACATGGACTATGACCCAATTTTTCAGCAGGATACAGTGCTCCCTCACTTGTATACGCCTGTTAGGTAGTATCTTCATAATGAATTTCCTTAAAGCCAGATTGGATGTCGCGAAGCTGATAAATGGGCAGCACGGTCGCTAGACCTTGCTCCACCTGATTTTTTTCTTTGGGGTTACTAAAAAGAGCGAGTGTTTCTCAAAAACCTAGTAATTTAGAAGAACTACAGTAAAAAATTACTGATGTTTGCCTTAGTGTGGGGCCTGAAATGGACCAAAACGTTAGAGGGGAATTTAAAAGTAGACTTTGTTGTTGCCAACCATTTTCAACATCTTATAAAATAAAATTAATAAGTCTTAACTCTACGGCTGGAATTCGATATTTGGTTACATTTAGAATTCAATGGTTTAACCCTTCTGGCCACCCCCAAAAGAGGCGAAAAATGGTTAAACAGCAAAAAAACTGATTTGGTGGTTCACATGCAACTAAGAATTTTAATCTTTTATCTTTACTTGTACTCGAGATATTACTTATGTTATGCTCATGCCTACTAAGACTTTTCGAACACGCTGTATATTGAGTGCTGCACAAAAATGTATATACATTAACATTCGCGACCTTAAATGAGAACCAAACGTATCAGTGTTGCCAAACTGCAAAAAAAAATAGGTATCCGTGTGTGAAAAATTATATCTATAAGACAAATTATAAAATTGGAAAAAATAAAATATAAAAAGTTTTGGGCAGCTTTTAATATCTATATCTATACTTCTATACTAATACATAAAAGACTTAGTTGACTGATTCACTCATCATGCTCCAGCTCAAACCGCTTGAAGTCAAAGGCTAAATTTTGGCATACAGGTTGATTTTAGGGTGTACAGGTTCGATTAGAAAGGATTTTTCAAAACTCAAATTCTAAGGGGGTGAAACGACCTCTTAAATATTACAATAATTTTTATTTAAAAAAATTAAAATTCATACAGGGTTTTTGAAAAAATCGGGTCAATGATTAATTTTTGCAGTCTCAAACCGTTTGCCGTTGAAAACTGAGCTTGAGCAAACAGCTTGATTTTAGAGAGCTTGAGAGGTTCGATAAGAAGGGATTCTTCGAAACTTAGTTTCCAAGCGGGTGAAACTACCCCTTAAATGTTTTTAGTGGACTCGAAAGTTGTCAAAATAAAACCGCTTTTTGATTTAAAGAACGAGCTATATTAACTCCAAAAAATAACACTGCAGATGAAATAAATATAGCTTTATTGGGAAAAATTACTGCTACACATTTAACGTACTACTCAATAGATGTAGTTATAGACCAAGAAAATGCGGTTAATTATCCTGTCGAGACCCTACACTATCTCTAAACCCTTCAGGAATCCCTCCTCATGAGTTAACTTTAAAATACGGTGCACCAGTGATGCTTATTCGAAATTTGAAACCACCAAAATTGTGTAATGGAACTCGGCTACAGGTCAAAACATTACAAAATAATGTAATAGAGTCTACTATTATTTCTGGCTCTTGTCTGGGAGAAACAGTTTTTATACCACGTATCCCTTTAATTCTGCCAGACTATCCTTTTCAGTTTAAGTGTGTACAGTTTTCTTTAAAGCCTTGTTTCGCCATGACAATTAACAAAACTCAAGGACATTCCTTAAGTAGAGCTGGAGTAGACTGGCGCTACGATTGTTCTTCCCATGGTCAACTCTATGTTGCATGCTCTAGAGTAAGTTCGCATTGTAGCTTGGCTATTTTACAGTCAGAGAATGCAACAACAAATGTGGTTTATAAAGAAGTACTCAAATGATCCCTTTCATTATAGTCATATATCCGCTAGTATTTTGATACAAATGATTACACTGATAAACACATGTTTTGTGACATCACAATTTTTAGGTATTTCTAATGTATTTTGATACCTTAAAATCCTCTTATTGCATCATGTGGCCATGTTTATAGGGCATCGCACATGACCCGTTAAACAAGTCTTGTTTATTACATCTAAACAGCACGTCTCGCTAATATTGCGTTTAGTAGTAGACTAATGATATCCGAATCGGTTACGTTTCCTACGTATTGAATACGAAAGGGTTTCAAGTATGTTAATTTTTGTTTTTCACATTATTGTGATTGCGACTAAATTCAAATACAATGCCTAGACAGTGTGTAAATAGTGCCAACAGTTTTTGTTACATGTGTGGAGAACTAACTTTAAAATCGCAAAAATGTAATTTTATACCCTTTGTGTAAAAAGCTTTCGAACTTTATTTCGGAGTTAAATTTGGAGACCAAAGCAAAGCATGGCCACCTCATACCTGTTGTAGGATGTGTGTAACATTGTTAACGGGTTGATTTGGGGAGAACCGAAAAAATCATATTACAGATTGCTATTTTTACCTCACGAATATTAAAGGTATTGGACCAAAATCTAAGCGCACTATTAGGTAGTGCCCATCAAACAGAGTGAGAATCTACTAATAGTTCAAGCGATACAGACATCGTAAAGGAAATGACATCCGATCCTTTATTTAATGTACCAGGCCGTTCAGGATCGCCGCATCTGACTTCACAAAGCGAACATAATGACTTAAATCGAGATTTAAATCTACAAAATAGCAGTCAGAAATTTTAGCATCCAGACTAAAAGAATGGAATCTCCTTCTTAGTGACTTAAAAATTACTTTTTACCGAAAACGGCAAAAAGATCTCACATATTGCTTTCGTCAAGAAGCAGATTTATTACATTGTTCAAATGTCAACAATTTGTTTAACGCATTAGGACGGAAACATGATCTAAATGATTGGCGTCTATTTATCGATTCTTCTTAACTTAGTTTAAAGGCGATATTGGTTCACAACGGTAATAAATATACATCTGTACCTATAGCTTACGCAGTTCATATGAAGGAATCATACGAAATCATGCAAGTCCTTGTAGATCATATCAATTTTAGTGAAAATAGATGGGCTATACGTGGATAATAGGTAATAGTAATAATGAAAATAGTAAGTAATAGCTCTTTATGTTGGTAAGCAATTGGGATATATCATATTTGTGGGTCCACAAATAAGGGCAATAATATAAGATTAAATATTTGACAGTCTGCTAAACGACACTGAATTACGAGCCCGGCGTGCTTTTTTTCTTCTCACAAAAAAAAAGTTAATTTTTACAAGTTTTGTATATTAAGTGGGTGCAATATGTAAATTCTGTATACTCTAACATAAAATTTTAAATTTGCTTTTGTACATTTTCTTTTGTTTATTAAATAATTTATTTCATTGTTGAGTGTGTTTTAATATGTTAGGTATTTTATACTTTTATGTCAAAAATTTATGTTGTTAAAATTGAAATAAAAATAATTTTCAACCAAAAATACGTTTTGAATATAACCTTTAAGAATAAGCTAGAATTTTTTAAAAAAACTTTTCTCATCATATCAAACTTTTCCTGTCTCCCTTCTGTGTTAATAGTAAATTTTTAAAACAATAGGATTATATTAAATAAAACTCTTATTACAGACGGTCGTTCCTGGAATAAACATTAGTATTCTGTTTAGTCACGCCATCAATATTACTTAAAACGTAAGACCAAAATATTCCTGTTTAAGACATTTAAAAAATTTCACACTTATTAAGCAGTTCATGAATTGCGTTATTATGTATTATTTAGACATTCGTCGCACCTTGCCGACCCGCCAGCAAAACATGACGGGTCTACATAAATTAAGTACCTAATTAACATAGGCTGACATAATTACTAAGGCGCAACACGAAAGTAGTACTTTGAACATGATGGCCAATCCTCTTTACTTGCCATTTGTTCCGTTGGATAAACCCGACTCGTCTAAATTTAAACATACTGTGTAATCGTGTTGGCCCCGCCTTTGCGGAGGGGCCGGAAGCGAAGCTGTCCCCGAAAGTGGTTTCGGAAGACAAGAACAAATGGTAACGATGGGAGCTACAAGTGTGTTTTGTTGTGTAACGGAAAATTTCCGGACATTATCAGAAAAGTAAAAATTAATGTCGAGTTCTTCTTTGCGTAAGAGATTGCAAAAAGTGTGAATAGCCTGTACTGAGATGAAGCAGGATTTCATAAAACCTGAAATTTGTAAACTTTGAATAATTTATATGCATATGTACAGGGTGTCCGGTTATATTTTAAACTGTACCCTGGAGATTTTATAATATAGTTATCAAAAAGGTTTTTAGATTTTATCGGAATCGTTAGAATTTACAAAAAAGAAAAACAAACCAAAAACGATCGGAATGTTAACAAGTGAGCATCAATTTCGTTATTCTAAATGAAACACCCTGTAAAATATAGGCCCGCCAAATAGGTCTCTTTTTGTTGATTATAAATTTACTAAGTTTGATACCTTTATCTCCAAAGATGTCAGAGAAATTTGTGACAAACCGTACCATAAGAAACAATGTATTCCCATTGACTAGGTAGTGGAGCAATTTTCCTCAAATGTTTTGGATATCTTTAAAGACAAAGGAATTAAACTTAGTATATTTGTAATCAGCAAAAAGATACCCAGTTGATTAACAAATGGTATATGGGGTATTCCATTTAAAATAACGTTGTTGAACCTCATTTATTAACTTTCCGATCGTCTTTTCTTTGCTGTTTTTGTAAATTATAATTATTCCGAAAAAACCCAAAAACTTATGTATCTAAAAGGTTTTGCCAACTTATATAATAAAATCTCTAGGTTACCCTTTAAAATACAACCAGATACCCTATACAAGGTACCCAATTTTCATTGGTTTTACGGGGTTTCTCCGTTATTAGTAAAGATAAAAAGCTAAGGTGACTCGCGACATTGCACTATTTTTTTTTGTAAAACTTACGATGTCCTATGCAAAATTTTCTTATCCTTATTACTTATCGGAAAGGTAAGAAATGACTTTTTTAAGTAGAATAAAGTGGCGTAGTGAGATTTTAGCTGTAGGTATATGCCCAAGTTAGCATTTTCTAAAAGCAACACCCAACACTTGCTTTTCTGTATTCTCTTAAATTTTAAATAATATATAAAAGTCAATATTTATTTTTATTCTAAACTAGTAATTTTAGACTTAAACTTAAAGAGTCCAAGATGGTAGAATAATAAAATATTTATAAATTCAGCCTGAAAAAACTACCTAATGAGTTCAAGTTATGTGCCATAAGTAATTCTGGTTACGTATCAACTAGTAAAACTGTGATACGAATAACTCTACTGAGATCTTAATAGGGGACATTAATATAAACTTACAAGAAACTAATAGAATCACCACTGAATATATGAGTCTATTAAACCACCATGGATTTTGTTCATATGTTCCTGGTATGGATGGTATTTCTTCTGAAGCAATTAAAGCTACTCATCTAAATATAGTAAAACACTTTACATTTATTATAAACTTAATTTTTAAAACAGGAATTGTTCCTGATTATTTTAGGGCTTCCATTGTGTTTCCAATTAATAAATCAGGAAACAGTAAGGAAATTACTAATTATAGGCCAATTAGCTTGATTAATAACTTTAGTAAAATTTTTAAAAAAGCACTTAAAAATAGATTATATGATTTTTTGAATTTAAGTAAAATACTATCCAAAAAACAATTTGGCTTTATTAATGGTATTGGCATAACCGATGCAATATCACACCTTGTAAGTAAAATAACCAATAGTATGAATCTTGATAGAAAAACTCTTGCTATATTTCTTGACTTAGCAAAGGCGTTCGACACCGTGCAGCATACTGCCCTTCTGGATATTCTATCCAAGTACGGAGTTCGTGGCACGGTGCTGAATGTCCTTAAATCCTATTTATCATATAGACAACAATGTACTAGAATTAACGGTGTCGTCAGCAATACATCTACAGTGACTATGGGAATCCCTCAGGGTACTATCCTGGGTTCCCTATTGTTTATTATCTTTATTAACCCACTGCTCAGTGAAATAGAAATGGGTGGCACAGTTTTGTCATATGCGGACGATACAGTTCTGGTTTTGCTGCAACATGGATGGAGGTTAGGGACAGGGCTCAGAAAGGAATTGGGATAGCTATGAAGTGGTTTAACTCCTTTTGTCTCTCGCTTAATTTATAAAAAAACTAATTATCTGACTTTCACTCTTACGTACGAAAACAGACCTGCTTTTAAACATATAAGTGTAGATGATTCAGAGGTTTATCTCAAATTTTGCACAAAAATCAAGTGCTACATAAAAATGAATTGGTAACATTTTGATATGAATCCAAGATAGCAAAGCAAAATAGCGGCCTAATAAAATATTGAAAAAATCAGCCTGAAAATATTATTTATTATATTAATTTCAATTTTTCTGAAAGAATTAAGTATGATATACAAATAAATTGGCGGTACGAATTTAACGTAGCCAAACAAAAATTTCGGCTAGATAAAATTATTAAAAAATCACTGTAAAAAATCTTTTTCATCTGACTTTAAGTGTGAAAATGGGATAAACTGGTGCGAATTCAACATGAAGTAACAAAATGGCGTTATGTGTCAATGTAGAAACTACTTAATGAGTTTATTTTATATTAGGTATGCCCAAAAGTCAAGTGTGGTGTAGGTTGTAAGAAACTGGAAACATATTGGTAGAAATCCAATATGATGGAACAAAATGGCACCCAATAAAAATGTTTGAAAATACAGTATATGTAACACATATATACTGTGACTATGTACTAAACTGAATTGGGTCACACTTCACTATTCCTAACAAGCGAAAATAAAAATCATAACGAGGGAAGAATTAGTTCAAAATATGTTCAATTCCTGTGAGGCTAGAGGTTAGCCTCAACTTGACGTTATTATCTTTTCGTTAAATTTGTATTATTAATTAAATCTGTTAGCAAAGAATATTTCGTTCACCTCACCCTAAACATAAACCAGTTTTGCTTTGCGCCACAAAGTTGCTCAACTTTAGACGTTTATACTTCAATTTATCATTGATATATACGTTTAAAACTCTTTAGTCTTGTAACTCAGTTATTTCACTAAGAATCTAGACTTCGCGGCTCTTGGCAATGGGATTTTAATAAAGCGAAAATTTCAGAGAAGTTACACAATTATCTTTTATTTTATATTGTCTTTATTGTATGTTCTTAAAGCGGCGCTACTTTTTGTCCTACCTGTCAGGTAAATATATACTTAGATTTGTAACAGGTAACAGCGATTTTCATCAACTTTTATTCTATCACAACATGGCGCTGAGACTTGTGGTGATTTATTTACATCTGATATAGTTACGTTGTGGCGAACCTATTATTTCTACGGGGACGAGCAGAGTTATCTGGTTAATGATCCCACCAGAGATGCTCTATTCTCGAGGGCAGTTATGCTGGCGGAAGTTGTTGTTGGAATCAGATTTGTTCCTTGTAGACTAAAGTATGTTAGAATGGTTATCACGACACAAAAGTATGGGTTTTTACAAAAAGGGAATGATCATCTGACTGACCATGTACAGATCATTCTGTACATGATAATATATAGAATGGTCTGTTTTAGAGTTATTATTATTATTAATGTATACCTTAACCTGATTAGGTTCTTCCAACCGCAACATTATATCTTGAGGCACAAGGCTAGGTAGATGTAGTATTTTGCCCTGTAGCATCATTTGGGTTGAAATGGTCTGACCTGCGGACGTTCAAATCAATAAGAATGTGACTCTCAAAGGTATCACTGTTGACTTAAGTACTGTGATTTAAGGTACCGTAAATGGTGCTATCCATTGACACAAGCAAATATGAAGATAGGGATTTAAAAAATTATATTTTTTTTATTCCTAAAGAACTATTTCAGTTGACTTTGCATTGCAATGGATAGTGACGGTGGCTGACTAGTTATTTAGGCAATTTCATGGTGTCACTATCATCATATAAAGCATCTAGTTCAGCCCTACATACATTTTTATTTAAACTGGCAGAGCCTTGCCTGCGTGAATACTCCCCTAAAAATGGTTTTTTAAAATTCAAAATCGTTTATCTGAGTCCTTTCAGGTACAGGGGTAATAATTTCAAGGTTACCGATTTTGGCAAGCCCCAAAGGACTTACCGAGCTTTTTTCACCATTTACTCGGTTGCTCCCTTCCTCTTCTCAAAAAAGTTTCTTAGTTCAGAGGAATCAAAATACGGAACACAGAATCAAGCAGGCCTCTTCCCCAATACACTATTTATATTTTTTATTTACCAAATCTCCCAACTGGGAAACAAGATTAAATAAAAAAATCATTTAAAATATATTATAATATTATTAATATAAACGTGGACACCGAATAAATAAATTAACGCCAAAGTTTACAAATTTTTATATATGTCTACAATGTTCCTAAAAGTTTGGGTTATTTCTCAAAAACTTTGAAAACATCTTTCAAGGAACCCGCAGTTTATTTGTCTTAAAAGTTCTTAAGCCCTTACTTGATTTTTGATTAAGTTACTTGGTTTCACTTAAATTGTTCAATGTTTAAAAAATGGTATAATAAGAATTTGTTTATTATAAAGGCTTTCGAGCCTAAAAAACTTAAACAAATATCAGCTTTACAACAAATGTCCTATGGACAACAATAAAATACTTCTTAGAAGACAATAAGAAACATTGTTTAAACAAATTTTCAAACGGATGGAAAGATAAAAGAATAAATAGTTAGATTGTCATTAAACTATTAAAAGAATTTTACAATGGAATACATATCTACCTTATTCCACTCGGGCGACACACGCGCCTCGAAAAGATATTTCCGAAAATTCATAATTATATATCAATGAATATAAACAAATATGAGCAAATAAATAAATGTTCTAAGATAAACGGGTTTGTAATGCCCCTACTCCAATCAAGCCTCTACTGTTAGGAGAGCCTGAGAACTTTGGTAAGCTGTGCGAGCCAATTAGTCTACCTAAATACATATACATAGAGAAGGTAACACTCGGAAAACTACGTCTAAAATACCAGCCTTATATGATAAATACAGCTAGGAAACCACCATAAATTAAAAATTTCGACCTGCTAAGGCAGAACTAGAAAAAATCCCTTAAAATTGTTTAAACTATCACTAAACGAATATTAAATAGTGCCATAAAATAGTTGAGACTTTAAGCTATTGTATATCAATCAGAAGTTAAATCAAATGAGAAGCCATTAAAACTTAAAATAAATTTAAACGATGGCACTAAAATTGTCAAAAAATTAGCATTGTAAATCGATATAAATATCTTTAAAGAAATTGATCAATAAAAAATTAAAAAATCATCCAAAAGTTTAACCAGTGTATTATTTTTTAAATATGTAAGCCAAAGTGAAAATATTTAACAGATAACACCAATGATTGACTGTGAACAAAAACGTTCAGTTGAAAACTAATTATGCAATAGTGAAAAAACCTGACACAGCAAATACATATACCTGAATTTCTTCTACGCGAATTTACATCTGTAGGCCGAAAAGCGTGCCCGTTTTGTAAACATTTCCAATCAACGCTGACTTATACTTGGTTGCGGATGTTTAACACCAACATATTAATGCCATCTGGCGGACAACTCTGTATTCGCTTAACGAAATGACAAATCAGATCCAAGGACCTTGAAGGTCAAACTAACTTCTTTAAGAAATAAATACAATTTAAGCAGCTCCCGGTTTTTTAATTTTGCTTGGATCCGTGGGAGCATTAATCGATCTGGAACTATTTTTTCGTAATGTGCGTACGGAAATCTACCACTACGATTTTTACAGATTTTTTCTTTTGAAATTCTTTCCTTCATTGTAACCTTTGGACACGCGATTATTTAAATTCATTTTAGTACTCTATCGGTCGATGACTTCTCCCTAGCTCTGAAACTCCGTGGAAAATTTTTCATTTGAAGTTTAGCCAGCTGAAAATCATGTTTCGCGTCAAGAATTTTGAAAAAGATTATCTAGATAAAAAATTATCCTTATTTTTCTCTTTCTTTTCACATCAGAATGAACATGCTAAGATGAAATTGAATTTTTTTCTTCAAAAAATCGGCGCTACATGGATTGGATACAATATGGGACAAAATTAAACAGTATCTTATTTACCACAAATGTTTAGTTTTAGATCTATTTAAACATAGACCGAAGTACAATGTTTGTGTTATATATAAAATTGTAGGAAATATGGTTTTCTAAGAGCACATATACATGTTGAAGTTGGAGCTTATTGTAGCATGACGTGGATATCTACTATGTGTGGTGTGGCATAGGGAAAATAACCTGTCGATTTTCTGATTTTATTTAAAGGATAATGTTAGGCTTTTTGGTATTAGCGTATTTTAGTTCTATATTTAAAATCTTTCCTGGGCGTTCTAGAGTGGTTCAAATGATTCGATTTCACGATACTTCTCATACCGATTTCATCTGTATATCTTATGTCATTTGTTATACAGAATAGACCAAGCATCCCATTTTTTACTTATTAGGAAAATACCTATTTCCGTAGATATTAAAGTAAACATTGATTTTATATTTAAAACTTTTTCTCATCAGATACCAACCGCACCGCACAGTAATACTAAAAGTAAATGTATACGTATTTAGAAAGCATAAAGTAAAAAAGTAATAAAACATAATTTTACCCTATATTTTGTAATACAATTTCGTGGACCTCGGTTCTATTTAGAGGCAATATTTTTTTTAATACATAGCTTTTTTATTTAATAATAATAATTATAAATACAAGATTTATGTGAGTGTACAAAAACCATAAAAAGTGCTGGTATTCTAATTAAATTATAATATAAACTAGCAAACAAAATTGCTTATTTTCCCTTTATTGCTCAAAACAGGATTTGAAAATAGTTATGCGAACTCATTAATATTATGCAAAGTAACCCCGGTTAAGCGACCAGAGAAACAGAGCTCTTTATTTATTTAATTAATTTGGATTTTACGGAGACTGATTACACCTCTTAAAATAAAAACAATTTACATTAATTACGTTAATTTCCTTGCCTCCTCTTGTGTGTTTTAGTCATAATCATGGCGGCGAGCTTAAAGGAAGCGCCACCTCGGAATTAAATTCATCCGGTGAAGGAGTTAAATAAGAATTTGAATTTCAAACATGATTATGCATTCTTTAAACTACTTAATTAAAAGTAGCTAGCTGGATTAAGTTTTCCGTCAAAAAATACAATTTTTTAATTACTCATGAGAAAAAAAAAGAAATTTTACAAGAAATTACCCAAAGGTTGTATATTCTTATAGTGTTCTAAGCGTAAGATAATTTATTTCTGATAAGACAGAAATAGTTTTAAAGGCATTTTTATAAGCCAGCAAGTGGCCGAGAGCGTAAAGCGTTAGGTTTATATCTGAGTTGGTCTGGCGGGCCAGGGTTCGAATCCTAGGTGAGTGCACGACTTCTCAAGTCTGCAGCCAATATTAGTAGTAATATAATCCAACACAGACAAGTGTAAAATATATCTACTTCATACAAAATCCCATTCACGCTGATTAACGCCAAATGTAGGGGTTGTTTGATACAGATCAAAGGGTTCACCGTAACCCAAGCTTTGAAGGTAGGGTGTGGGCCGGTGATCAAGAGTTACCGAGAACTGTGGTTCAGAACCCACGTTAAGCTGTAGGTCCCGGGCAGGCTGGTGACTCCCATGACGGAAAGAATACGGTAAAATAAGCTAGCAAGGCATTTTTATTTTGACATTTGTTTAAAACTAGTTCTACACAACTCTAGATTTTAAAGTGCCGCAATAGTTTAAATTGGACAAGAAGTATGTCACAACTATAAGCAGTGGCAGCTCGTAAAATTTGAGTTTGTACGGGCGTATCCGAGCACAAAGACCAGCAAATATTGTAATACTAATTTATCAGGGATTTTGTTTAAGAAGAGTATGACTTCAACTGAAAAATGTTTCTGGAATTTTCATAAAAACAGTTTATTTATACAATGCTTAAGGTATATGTACAAGAAAGGGACTGGCGCGAGGTAAGGGCTTAGAAAGGTAAAATATACGGCCCCACGCCTGGACCAATGAAGTGGTACGTTCATACGCAATAATTTTAAAGCAAAAAAATGTTTAATTATAGGTTTTAAAAAAACACCTGCATAACTTAATAAAAATACACTATACACCAAAATTTTTCTGGAAGTAAATACTTAGTTAAGTGGTTTAAGGATGCCCAGGAAGTTACTAAAATGTGAACTGAAAAGCGCTTAATGAAATATGAAGAGCAAATATCATCAGTGGGATTAAACACGCAAAAACTATAGGGTATACTAAACCACGTAGGAATCAAAAAGTTGAATATACACATCAGATATCCAATTATCCAGAATATTGAGTATTTTGGTTAGTCTCGCATTTATAAAAGTATCTCTCCCAAATTTTAAAATTGTTAAAGTAATCCCGTTATAAACGGTAGAGATGCTATTTTGGCTGAAAATTATCGACTTCTTTCGACACGATCACTAATTTCGAAGATACTGGAAAAAATTGTGAGCAACAGGCTCATATCGTTTTCAAGCAATAATAATTTATTTTTTCTGGTCAATATGCATTTAGACAAAATAGCAGTATCACAGTAGCCATAACAGGAATGATTTGTGTCTTTGTTTCACTTGAACTAAAAAAGGACCCAGTTATACAAAAGTTGTTCAACTTTTTCAAACTATCGCCCAATGTTCCGTTCCAGCAAATAGCTTCAGTTGGTGAAAAATCACTTTCAATAGAGAGTTGCATAAAATACCTGGTAAGAAAATTACACCAGCCGTTGGAATGTTAGGAATAGTCTGTCATTACTTTAAATTACATAATCGAAAGTAATATACTATTCACTGATACAGTGTCGTCTCACATGTCTGTTCATAGGACAAAGCTTAATGAACTAAACAGCAACATACAGTGGCTTACAAATAATTTCTGCTACAAACTGAGGAATAGCAATAAATTACAAACCTGTTCAGTGAATACCTTTGCAGGGTCAAGAAGTGTTTCAAAGAAAGAATGAGGCTATACAACTTAATTCCTGAAGATATTAGAAAGATCAGTTTAATTTAAAAGAAATTTAAATCAATTAAAATACATAATTGAACTAGTAGCAAAGTTTAGGTAGACGGGATCACTGGCAAACCGAAAACCAATCGCTTCAAATCGAATGATAGTGGGAAACGAAGCAGTCGAACTTACTATTTTGGGCCACGTCAATATGGACCCTTCATTAAGCACCAGGCAACTACGTTTAGTGTGTGGCATATATCGTAAAAGTATTTACAGAATTTTAAAGACACATACATTTCACCCATACAAAATTCATCTCGTACAACAATTAAACGAAGATGACTTTAAGACGTTTGGAATTTTGCGAATTTATGAGTGAACGAATAATAAATATTCCGAACTTGTTTTTCCGATGAGTGTTCGTTAATCGTCATAATTGTCGATATTGGTCTGATGAAAAT
Source organism: Kuschelorhynchus macadamiae (assembly GCA_030620095.1). NCBI lineage: Eukaryota > Metazoa > Arthropoda > Insecta > Coleoptera > Curculionidae > Kuschelorhynchus > Kuschelorhynchus macadamiae. The sequence continues at coordinate 918,063 of JAUTXW010000916.1, read as the reverse complement.
CCACCTCTATCCCATGAGGTTCAGACTCAACATATTGGGAATTTAAACGTCTGGATTGAAATTTATGGCGATTGTTTAATTGGCTCTTTTTTTCTCCCAGGAAATCTAAATGGAGAAATGGATCTGCAATTATCAGAAGACTATATCGATCCTGCATTGACAGAAACGCTTGAAAATAATAACAATTATAGTGCAAATGTGTTGACATTTCAACAAGGGCATAATGAGAAGGGGTTTTTAAGGGTTGCAGCTTACCCCTGCGGGAAGTTGAAGTGACAGAGTTGAAAACACATTTTAAAAAAATTTTTTTCTCGATACAAAAATCAATCAAAATCTCAATATTTTTTCACCGAGCAATGGTTTTTTCTTTTTATTGTTCTAACCTTAGTTTTTCAAAACCGGATGCATCAAACTTGAAAAAATAAGTTGCATTCAAAAGAGAATTTGATTAACTTTAAAATAAGGTATCACACGACCCCTATTTTCATTTAAGATTTTGAGGTTGGAACTCTCCCTCGCCAGGGGGTGGAAATGACAAGGTTGGTGATATGGGTAAAATCTTTCACGCATTAAATAAAATTCGCCGGTATTTAAAATATTGTCTGTTTCGTTTTGATTGGCCCACCCTGTATATAAAGCAATATAGAATAAATAACTTACAAAGTAACTGGAATCTAATTTGTTAATAAAAATTTAAATCTCTAAATTGTATTGCTTGAAATCCTCGCATCATTGTAAATTATACACTTTTTTATTTTCTAATCGATTTTCATCTTATTTGGATATATCGTTGACCATACGAGAGGGACAACAACAGAAAATTATACAGAACAGGACTAACAAAATGTTTCCAATGTGATGCTTTAAAGTATTTGCAAAAATAAAACAGTCGGTATATCATAAAGTTAGTATATGGAAAATATTCTGTGAGAACTGATATAAAGAACTGCTAACACAAATATATTGGTTTGAAACCATCGTAAGCAAAAGAAAATAAACTGAAAAATATTTATTTTTATATAATTATTTAAAACATTAAGAAAATAGAATACTTAAGAACTGTTTGTAAAAAAAATAAATAAGTGTGGTTCAAGTGACGCTGTCAAATATTACCTGCTTGTCAAGTTGTTTACGAGGTGCTTAAGGATTTTAAAATTATTTGTTTATCGAAATTTCATTTAAAAATTGGTAAGAGTTTTTTAAAATATTTACGAGAAACTGGTGGTTTTTCTGAAAATTAAACCGAGACGTTATAGATAGAAAAGTGCTAGAATCGCAAACAACTTTGCTCGTGGTAAACAAATATTTGAAACGGCTGGAACGATGACGAAATAGTAAGTCGCAGAAAAATAAGAAAAGTTAATATTATAAAAGGAACATCAGTGAGAATACTAACAAAGCAAGACTTGTCAAAATTTAACTGATCTCAATAAGAGAAGGCGGGTAGAAAAGTGTCAAAATTTAGGACCAGAGAAAGCATTTCAAAAATACGGTTTTCGGATGGAAAGTTGTTTTGCTTCCGAGCTCCTAAAAATTCGCAAAACAAGCGTGTATTCCATTGCTCAAAAAAATCCAAGGTACCTTCTCTGTTTATTCCTAAAGATCATTTTTCGAAATATTTAATGGTGCCACAGGACGTTTCAGAAATGGGTAAAACTAATTAGATTTTTGTTGTTTTAATGTCTTAGATTTAATTTCAGTTTATTTTGTTTTGCTTAGGACGACGCAACCGTTTTAAACAATTCGCTTTGCAATTTCGTATATCAGCTATTACAGGATATTTTCCATAGATTAACTTTGATATATCGAGTGTCTTACTTTTGCAATGCCTTTAAAGGCATCATATTCGGAAAAATACTGTAAGTCTGGTTCTGTATAATTTTCTCAATATTTTTGTCCCTCTGTCAGAAGCCCATAACTTACGATATATTCAAACATGATTGATGATTGATTAGAAAATAAAAAAGTTATAATAGAATTAAAAAGGGTGCCGTTTAATATGGCCGAGAGTGTAAGTAACATCATTATAGCAAAACATATGACGCTTGTCAAAACGAGCGCATCATCTCTGAATTCGGCTCACATTGTAAACTTATTGTCAGCATAATCTGGCAGATCGATTTAAAAAGTTACTTAGCCGTAAAAAGACTTAATGCGTTTCAGTCAATCAAAATGATAAGATTATAATAGTTTTTGGGTAAATATATTTAACGAAACGAGTTTGATATTTGAGTGGAACTTGCTTTCGATCAGAAGTTATGCGGGAATGGAGATAAGAAAAGGGACGAGACAATATAATTTTAGGTAGCGGTTTTACTGAGTGTTTAGATAAGCATTGGAGCCAAATTAATCTTATGTATTGGAATGTAAAATTATTAAGATAAAATTGAATATGGTGACATCATACTTCAGTGACATTATCACTTTGAAATTTTTTTAGTCTAGTTCGTTTTTTATCAGGGTTTGCGTTTTTCTATGATAAACTTACCGAATATTATTTAGATATAAAAACCCTTTTCTTAGATATGTCTTCTTAAGACATATTACGTAATACTATTGTTTTATTACTACCCCTAATTTAAATATATGGGTTAAAAGAAGATTATCAATAATAAATTAAAATATGCATACGCGTTATATAGTTAATATAAGATGGGTTTAGAGAAAGTGTTTAACTCTTATTTGCCTCGTAAAAGAGAAGTATTGTAACCGTAAAAAAACACCCTCCGAGATTTTTTTCAGATCTTTGCGTTTCAGAGTCCCTAGATGACGAAAAACATATTTTCTCAATTCTTCCGTCGGTCTGTCTGTCTGTCCGTCTGGCTGTAGATTTGTCCGTTCGCGGCATAGCTAAAATACTACTTACCCGATTGTTGCCCCAAATTTTGTTAATAAAGGTTATATGGGGATGGCCTGGTAACATTTTGGTTAAAATCCAATATGGCAAAATAAAATGGCCGCTTAGTGAAATGTTAAAAAAATTATTACTAAAAAACTGCTTATCCATTTCATCTCAAATTTTGTACAAAAATCACGTATTATGTAGGAATCTGCTGATAAAATTTTGGTACGATTCCAACAAAGTGGCTGCTTAGTAAAATATATAAAATTTACATTTTTTACACAATGTATATTTGTGCCCAAATATGCACTAATTTTTAGTATTGTGGCATTTTCTAATATATTAATCATAATAAAAATCATAGAATTTTGCCGACTACAATATATTATGTAAATTTAGCTTACAGGATAATTAGATCCACAAACATAACAGTAGTGAGATAATAAACAATATTTTCTATTCTGTTTATTCTACTAAATAAGCAGTCCAAGTCTGTCATGGGTGCCACGATATCTAGGGTTTATTATTAAAAAATATAAATTGTTTGAAATATATTCTAATGATAAATACCCTAACCGGAATCTAATAACAAGATCTGGTGTTAGCAAAGTTTTGAGGAAATTTGCAAATGAGGGACATGTAAAGGAAGTTCCACGGTCCGACCAGCTATTGACTAAGATAAGCCTTTGAATATCTAAAGTTATAGAATCTGTATTGAATATTTAAAAAATACAAGAGAAAAGATAAAAATAAAGAAAACGATGAAACAAAGTTAAATCAAAAATCAAAACAGGAGAAAACCTATATTAAATGTCTGAAATGCCGTCTATTTACTTTTTGGGAAAGGAAAAGCATTTAGAACATTTTGAAGACAGTCGATTCCCTCGATTCTTCTGCATTCATTTTCTTTTCGTTGTTTTAGATCCTCAAAATCAAAATGTTTCATTTTGAAGACTATATTTTTTAAGTGTCCTCGTAAAAAATATACGAGGTTGGTTAGGTCGGGAGACCGAGGTGGCCATTCAATCCTACCCCTCCTACCTATCCACCTCTCAAAAAATATTTCATCTAAAAAATCCCGAAGTTCTCGCGCGAATTGCGGTGATATGCAATCATGTTGAAGATATATTCTATCGTTGAACACTCCGTTATTTACTAAAAGCAAACAGTATTAATATTTTGTATTGTATGTGGCAATAAAAGTGACTTATGAGAATTGGGCAGTATTTCCGCCATAGCTTGGACAACGTGATTCCTCAAAAGTTGCAAAAATCTTTCCCATTTAATTTTTCTTCCATGAAAATACTAATTATTTTCAGACCTATAATGCCGGCCCGAACATTGATTTTTTGTAGACACTATGTATGTTGTTCCTTACCCAATAAGGATTTTCCCTAGCCCATTTATCGGCAGTTATGGCGATTAACAGTTCCGTTTGAAGAAAAACTCGACTCATCCGAAAATATTATTTCATTCAAGAAATGTTCATTTGTATAACAGATTTCCATCATGGTCTCGCAGAATTGCAAACGCCTGTTGTTGTTATTTTGGCCAAGTTTTCTAGTTGAAAGATGAGGATTTTCACTAAAATAGATTTTATTTAAAATATCCAGAGCCTTATCTTCGTCAATGGCTGTTTTGGAACGGCCAGATCGCGGAGCATCCTTCACATGTCCCGGTACTTCAAATTTCCTCAACATTTTGCCAATAGTAAACCGCCAATAGTAGACCTCGTTATTGGATTCCGGTTGGTATATTCATTATTAAAAAGATCGCAAACTTCTTGCTGTATGCGTCGCCGATCGCTATAACGCAAAATCATTAGAATTTCTATTCTCTCGGTATCAGTTAAAAAAATCTTATTTTTATCTTATAACTCTGCCAATAAAACTCAATGGACTTTTGAATGTTAGAAATGACACGAAATTACTTTCGACAACAGACGCCGCTTAGGTGAAAAAATACCTTTTATTGTTTGAATATTTGGAAAACAATGAAGTTTAGTTTAAACTATGTTTAATAAAGAGTATTCAGAATTTTTCGCACGAATAAAATCTAGAGCATTTCATAAAAAAAAACAAAAGTTGCTATCAGATTCCGAAAAACTGTAGACAGCATTGCGCTAATTTCAAATCTAACCCTACCAATTTAAAAAAAAATAGATAAGTAATTCGCCAAATATTCTATTCCAGTCTGTATGTGTAATTACTAAATGACTTTACACGTAACTAAATTGGGTCATACTTTAATATTCTTAATAAAAGGAAGAATAAATAACATGTTTCGGATAAATGAAATTATCGATTTGTTATATTATTTTTGCAAACATTTTAACAGGACATTATTTTTCCACCATACTGGATTCGTGCCAATACTTTACCAGTTTCTTCCTATGTTAGGCTTGATTTATGGGCAAACTTTAAAATCAATTAAATAATCAGTCTTTTACATTGATTTTTTTTTAATTTATCAGACCTCCATTTTGTTCGGCTATGTTTAATTTGTACCATGATTTTACCTGTTTATTTTTATATCACATAAGTATATTTTTAAAAATTTAAAGTCAATTGAACAATAATGTTTTTTTACACAGTTTTTTAAACGTTCTATTTAATAGCAGAAAAAAACAGCTGGCAGCAGGACTCGATTCGATAAAGAGTTTCGGAGGTATGGCGATTCAAAATTGGTAAAAAGTATGGAAAATTGATTGAAAATAGTTATTTTTTTGTATATTGCTTGTGCAATCGTTCCCGGTGCATCGGACGAGAAACATGCGTAAAACATTATTTGAAACAGAATATAGAAGGACAACTGAACTATCTACAATTAATAAATAGGATCGGAGGTATAAATTCGTGAGGCAGATCGTTATTTACATATACATCAACTTTTAGATTGAAAATTTTAGTATACTTTGATTATTTAACAATAACTTACTACAAGATTATCATATTCTTCACTGCAAGGTTGATAGTAAAGAGCAACCGTAAATAATTTTATTTTTTTGTGTAGGGGGAAAAATATAGAATATCATGAAAATTGTAAACATTTTTATTTTTAATTTTTTAGGCACCGGGAACGATTGCACAAGCAAATATGGGTTATTAAGAAACAAAGGTCAAAAAACCCCATTTCTTAAAGCTATTATATGAACATAGGAAAGGGAATCACAAAACGTATTAAAATAAGGGACACTTTACTATACAGAGGTACCTGGTATTCTAAACAAAGCAAAAAATAAAAAAGAAACTACTTCTGCATTCCCCGTATACCGAAGAAAGCATCCGAGCATGTTTGCACCTCTAGCTTATTTAATATTTTTATTATAACTACCTTCATTAATGATAAGCAAAATTTACCCATTTTTGCCACCACTTAATGAGATATACGCTATTTTTTGGACAAATATCGCATTAAAAAATTCGACTTGTCAAAATGTCCATCTTGACGTGGCGACACACTGTATACTATATTAGCAAATGTATATATATTTAGAATAGTCTCAGGAAGCCCTTCAATTTTTACCTATCACAATGATTTAAAAAAAATATTTGTTTCTTTATATGCGACAATATGGCGTACTGATGTAACCACTTTGATGATATTCAAACCTAGCTAAGATTACTAGCGGAATACAGATGAATCGTTTAATGCCCTACTCATCAAAATCGGTACAGGCATTTAGCCTGTAGGTGGTAAAAAAACAATGTGTACATACTGACATATACTGTTAAGTTCTTCATGTAGTTCTTCAAGGTGAACTTGGTTGTACATTTTATGAAAGAAAAATATGTCCAGTACTTTACAAAATTATTTTACAAGACTTTTCGACGCGTTTATAATATTTACCGAAAAGAAACACAAACAGATCACGCTATTCCAATAGATTCAATTAATTTCATATCTCATAAATTAACATCGTTTAATGCTTATACATAGAATGTTCAGTACTTCTTCAGTCGCTCTAGATTTAAAAAAAAACACAATTTCTTAAATTTCAGTTAACAATGGATATAAATAAAAAACCATTCAGAACTTTTAATAAAAAATTTAACAAATTGGTCAGGCACCTATCTTGGGTAGAAAAGGAGGTTTTTCAACTTGGACAACCACCCAAGTACATTAAAATTCCTTTGCTAGGTCCGATCTCAATCAAACTGAAAAGCATACTTAAAAGTGTCTCCGACAATTCTAGAATAGTTTTTACAGCATTTTTCAATTTAAAATCGATTCTTTCTAGGACAAAAAACAAAAGACTTCTTTTGGAACATAGCGGAGAACAACTTATCGCCGAACTCTTATAATGCAAGATAAGTCGGACAAACCAGCAAAAGTAAAACTTTCTAAGCCTGAATTAAGAAATATCTTAACAGTTTGAAATCACCAAATGACAAACGTTCAGCATTTGGATTACACTTGCACCAGACGCTTCATTCTTTTGACTTAAATCGTGACCTCAGCATGATGCATATTGTTTCCCAAAGGAAAACAGCTGTCAGCTTTGGAAAATATTGAAATAGCTAAATTAGAAATAGGTCGAAATGTACTATGTTTAAATGATCCTATAGGTACCTATTTTAAAGAAGCAACCAAATTAACACGATTTAGATTAATGAATGCATCCATTTTGCTTCATTTTCCCTCCTCACTTTCATGTATGTTAATTTTATAGATACTTTTGGGGTTAGATGACCCTCTATACACGTTCATAAAATATGGAGACTTGCTTGTTATATTTTGTTATATTAATTATCTTAAATTGATACTTTCGAATAGTCTTTTTTTACCGCCAACTTTTGACATTTTACATCGTTTGTTTTCTAAAATATTATTATTTTATAAACTATGTAGGGCATTTGTGAATATAACTTTAAAAAAATCGGTTAATTTCCTTTACCAGGAACTTCCCTTGTTATGATTTTTTTTCTATTTCTTAGGAATAGTGAAGTCTGATTCAATTTAGTTCAGTACATAGTCACAGTATATATGTGTTACATGTACTGTCTTTTAAAACATTTTTAGTGGGCGCCATTTTGTTCCATCATATTGGATTTCATACCAATATTTTACTAATTTCTGCCTACCTATGCTCTATTTTCACAATTCAATAAGTAGTTTTCACATTGACACATACCGCCATTTTGTTACGTCATATTGAATTCGAGTACTTTATCAAATTTTCACATTTAATTTTTCTGTCAATTGAACAATATTTTATACGAAGATTTTTTAAAAATTTTATTTGGCCGCCATTTTGTTTCGCCATTTTAAATTCGTACCACAACTTTACCGGTTTGAATTTGAAATTGAAATTGATATATTAAGAAGTATTTTCAGGCTAATTTTTTAAATATTATATTAGGCTGCTATTTGTTGTTTTACTATCTTGGATTCGTATCAAAATGTTACTAGTGCATTCCTATGTAATACTTAATTTTTGGGCAAAATTTGAGACAAACTGGATAATTAGTTTTTAAAGTAATAATCTATTTAACATTGTTCCGCCATATTGGATTTTTATCAAATTCTTTATGACCCTTAACGTTTGCCTACAATTTGAAGCGAATGTGGTAAGTACTTTTAAGGCTATGGCGCGAACTAACAGGCAGACAGACCGACAGATTCTTTGGCATCCAGGAACACTAAAACGTGAAGTTATGTAAAACCTGAGAAGGTGATTTTTTTCACGATTCCAACATAATACTTTGATGTTTGGTAAAATTTAAGATAAATTAGATAAGTGATTTTATGTTTATGTTTGGCCATATTGGATTTTTACCAAAATATTAAAATAATACGTGATGTTTGGACAAAATTTAAGGATATGGAGTTTTTTAATAATATTTTTTAAACATTTCACACAGCCGCCATTTTGTTTCGCCATATTGGATCTTTACCAAAATTTTACCAGATCATCCCCATATATCCCTTAATATTCGATCAAAATTTGACATCAATCGGGTAAGTATTTTTAAGCTATGCCGGGAATTGATGGACAGACAGACAGCCCGACCGATGTAATTATTAAAACATATTTTTTGGCATCTAGAGACGAAAAGACGTGAAGATATGTAAAACCTGAGAGGGTGATTCTTTTCACGATTACAAACATTTTATTTGAAACTATTTTGTTCGGCCATCTTGAATTAGTACCACAATTTTACTAGTTGACCCCTATACCATAATTAGTTATGGCACACAATTGGAAATCAGTCCATTACGTAGTTTTTTCAGGCTGAATTAGTAATATTTTAATAGGCCACCATTTTCATAACAGAATTTTACCAGTTGATTCCAACATAATACTTTGATATTTGTGCAAAATTTGAAATAAATCGGATAAGTAGTTTTTTAATAATAATTTTTTTAACATTTTATAGGATTTTTACCAAAATAATACCAAATATCATTCCCATATAACCCTTAAGGTTTGATCAAAGTTTAAACTCAATCGAGTAAATAGTTTTTAAGCTGTGCAGCGGACTGACAGGCAGACCGACAGACAGACGAAATTGATAAAACATATTTTTTGACACCTAGGGACGCTAAAACCTGAAAAGATGATTTTTTCACGTTTACAAACATTTTATTCGGCCGTCATTTTCTTCGACCATATTGAATTATTACCACAATTTTACTAATTGATCCCAATGCCACAATTGTTATGGCACACAATTTGAAATCTATTTATTAAGCAGTTTTTAAATGTTTTATTAAGCCGCCATCTTGGATTCGTACCAATAATACTTGATTTTTATGTAAAATTTGAGATAAGTTGGATAATTAGTAGACCGCAATTTTGCTTGGCCATATTGGATTTTTACCAAAATGTTACCAGGTCATTCCCATATGACCCTTAATGGACAGAAAGACAGCCAGACAGGCAGACCGTTGGAATTAAGAGAACTTGTTTTTCAGCATCTAGGGACCCAGAAACGTGAAGATCTGAAAAAATCTTGGAGGGTGATTTTGTCACGATTACAACACTTCCCTTTTACCAGGGAAGTAAAAAGTACTGTTATGTATTTGTAAATGTGTTTTTACTTAAGTGTCTTTTTTATTCCTGGTTGCTGGTTTTTAAGGGAAGATGGTATTTGTAAACGTAAAATCTATTATTTATCATAGTTGCTAGCTAGATCCTTACCTTTTGCAGATACTATAATCCTATTTTTTATTAAAGACTATCCGCGTCGGATAGTCTTTAATAAAAATATATCTTGAAGTAATTGAAGAACATATTTTTCTTTCATAAAATGTTAAACACATGTCATTACATTGCCCTCCTTTGCATGGGCACTGTGTAGTCGGGTAAAAAAGAGTTTTCCGAATTTTCGATACACTTCGAACCGCCATATCTCCGAAACCATTTATTGCATGGATTTTTCTTTGTTACTCTGTATGATCTATAACTATAACATAGTGCAAAAACTGTACCTCTTTAGATTATTTTAACAATCTTCCCCGCTAAATTAGTCAGTGCATCTTGAGATTCCCTCGTTTTGTACTTAAATGAAGCAATTAATCCATAAACATCTATATTTCTAATTGTAAAATGTTTCATATCTCTGGGAACTGACCTGTAACGCGTTTAATTAAAAAATATGAATAACTTGTACATTTTTAATCTGTTTTCTATCGATCTGTCATTATCCGATACTCTGTACTCAGTAATGGCCAAAGGTTACTTAAAGGAGCAGGTGCGTGTCAGGCGGCCCCGCAGAAGCGCGTTGCTGGGGGGCCGGCATATTGGGAGCCCCTTAATCCTTAAAAAAATGTAACAAGCAAACTGAAAACACAATTCCACACACATAAATTTTCCGGTTTCAGGGCGACTTTAAGACTGCTTACATTTTAATGAACAAAATTTATAATTTATTATTCAAGCAAAACAGAGTAGTCGCCACAGTAAAATCTTATAAAAATAAAAGTCTAAATCTTCGAACATTGAACTATATAGAATTAACAACAAACAGATTTGGTTGGATCCAACTAAAGTACGGGGGTGAAGAAGATATGTATCTTCTGGTTTGCAACTTTGTCGGTAGAGAAACATTTTTCGTATTCCTTACATAACACTCACAAACACATTTTAAAATATAATTATTCGTTAAAAGATTCGATATTTATATATATTGTTTACTATTTTGTAGATTTTCATTTTAAAGTTTAAATGTGAAAAGGAACGTTAATATGAGTTATTATCATTTTTCTTCTTTGTTGTTAAATTAGAAAGTCTTAGAGAACATTTTGAAACTCTGTATCAGTTATCAATTTCAACCGCGAAATCTTGAAATATTGAGCCTCAATTGTAAACCAATAGAGTTCATATAGTAACAATTTTTTTTTGATAAGATAGCAGCTGATGAGTCATTTGAAAATCATAAAAATCCTTTAAAAGGAACAGATTTTATGCTTATTTGCAGATAATATTAACTGAATTTAGAATCGGGTATGAAGTATTTAAAAACGTTTATACAACGACTTAATACAAAATCTAGCATTGGAGCTAATACAATGAAAAAATATATTTTATAGAAAAATAAAAAATGGGGGGCGGGAGTTTTCAGATTTTATTTTTGAAAAAAAGTCAATTACTAATTAGTAGACTACCTGAGACCTTTCAGTTGTTTCTAGTACTTTTTCAAAGCTAAAGCTAATAAAAAGCTTCACGAGGTTTACTATGACACAAAATCGCCTCAGCTCATTGGCTATAATATCTGTAGTAAATAAACCAGCAAAAAATATAGATTTGGGCGAAAAAACGATAACGATCCAGCAGATAAATCCAATATATCTAAAATATAGTTTTTGGAAATATTAAAAATTTTGTTCCCCATTTTTGTTTTAGAAGTTGTATATTTGTTGTGTTGTTTATAATAATACTTACATTAAATCTGGCATCTGTATATAATATGTTTTTTGTTTTTTAATATTTTGATCATTTGCAATAATAAATTATGTTGTAAAAATGGTAGTGTTTTTTAACTACTCATATATTACCAAAATATAAGAAATTTATTATATTAAATATGTTGTCAAAAAAAATGCTTGAGGCAGGTATCACAATGACATAATGAGAATGGCACGGGGCTCCCTAAAAAGTTTCGCGGGAGGGCCTCAAAAAAAATTTACACGCTACTGCTATGGTGCCACAGCATTCAGGCCCGTTGTGGATCCACTTAGTAACATTCTCTATATCTTATATTATACTTATTATGAACTAAATTAGCAAACCTAACGAAACACTTTCGTATGTAATATAAATAAGAATAAAATATATTTTACTTAGTCGCCATAATTGTCGGCCATCTCTGTTAGATCCCAATTCTGTATGATATTCGCTTAGTGAGATGGCGAAAATAAAAAGATCATCAACCATCCAACGCGAAAAGAAAATTTGCTACTTAGCCGGTAGATTATTATTGACACTGCACTTATCTTGGGTCTTAACGATAAGTGATTTCTTTAGATAAAATCGTCCATCTCCCTTTAAAAGGAATAACAATATTGACCGTCGCGTCGTTTAAATATGCAAACCAGTCAAGTAATAAGGCTGGCAGATGCATAATATATATAATGGAATTTTTTTATCGGAAATTAATTTTCTTTTTATGTAGACTTGAAAGTGTAGCTAATGTGGAACATCCTTATTGGTAATCCATACCGTTGTTTTTTAGTGGATGTATATATTTCACTTAAATTATTTGATTAAAGCACCCTGAAGATTGTGCTGTAAATTATTATACACTAGTCAGTCTTTTTAATGTAAAGTAATATTTCGATTAGGGTTACTAATCTAAATAAACTACTGATAAATAAGCATTGCTCTAAACTGCCTCAACTTGGAAGTGCATTAAGAAAAGATATGATCTAAACTAAAATTTCTCAAAAAATACAACACATACGCTATTAAAGTTTTAAGCTTATTTCAAATAATTTTATATTCCTTTAATAACTAATATTTGTTTGGTTATGACTTTAATTACTACATACAGGAGCCAGTGCCCCTAAAGCAAGGTAAGATGCAGATACCCCCACTCTTAAAAAAAGAAAAACTAGGGAACATATATTTATTAAATTATGATCAACAAAATAATATATAAATGCAATCGTCAAAACGGCTAACTATAGTCCGCCATTGGAAGCTACGTTTTTTTGATATTAGCAAATATTTTCATTAGGGTCCTGAATAAAACCCCGCTACCGCTAATCTGAATTTACTTTCGACAGATAAACCGGGAAGGCATTTTTATATTCTGTCAACGCTAAACATTTGTCTAATCTTGCGCTGCCTAAAACGTTGACAGTTTATAGAAGCAAAACTAAAACAGAAGCATTTTATTTGCGTTGCAATAGTGAATAAACTGATACCAGAAATTTAAATAATCCATAGGTCGGATTTTTCCTTACAAAACCAACAAATCCACGTAGTATTTTCTGTGATATGCATTTCCTAACAAAAACTACAAAAATCCACATAGCTTTAACGATGTGCTTCTGCGTTAATACTGATCCACCAAATTTTAAATTAGTCTTTAAAATTGATATAATATGTCCAAGCCAAAGTCGAAGGTTTAAAAAGTAATCGTATGAGTTCTTATACTTGTGGTCCATGTACACAGTATATCGTCTCTTGGAAAAATTACGTTATTTGAAGGAAAACAGAGCTAATTTTTTTTATATTACCGTGGAACTCTTCAAAAATATCAAATTTTTACAATTTTACTTTCAATAAGAAAATAATTTTATCTTTAAAACATATAAAAACATATAAATAAATAAGTAGAGAGCTAGTACTTGGTAAGACCTCCGCTAAACCGCCGCATGCTCTCTACCAAAGTAGCAATAAACTCTGGAGAAATACAGTACTACTCATCCGTTCGCATTCATCAATTCATCCAAATTGTGAAACTCTTACTTATTCTGTTTCAACTTTAATTTCATTCAGCTCCACACGTGCTGCATAATCTTCATATCCGTGGATCTAGCAGGCCAAGGCATTTTTTAATATTATCTTCTCACCGAGCTAAAGTTATGTACAAAAGGTACCATAACTTCATTTACAAACTTATCTCGGTACCTTACAGCATTGATCTCCCCTACGAAAAAACTAAACCTGTGATTCTATTTCTCATAACACTACAGCCCAAACAGTTACAACTCTGGCTCCAAATGCTACTCTACTATCCACATATTTCATTGCGTTCTCCAGACCACCATTCGCCCATCTGGTTAACACGAATTAAAGCGACATTCATGAGTGATATCTACTCCATTCTGCTATTCCGCAATGAGCATGATCTTGGGTCCATCTGCTTCTGTAAAGTCGGTGACCAGCCTGTAAAGGAGAGCGCTACGTCTTTAAGCTTTTAGCTCTCGTTCATGCAACCTTCTTCGGACAGTCTGTGTGGATATTATTACTCCCGTTACAGCACAAATTCAGACAGGGGCACTGAGTATCAGCTCACGATTTACATTTAGTAAAATGTGGCAAAACTTCCACCTATCATTTTCCCTGGACGACCGCAACGCTCTCGGTATCGGTATTGAGATCATCATTAGTTTTTTATCTATCTAATACTCTCTCAGAACAAGATACCAGAAAGTTACAGTGTATAATTAAATCAGTGACATCTTAGCAAAAATGTGGCTTAAAGAAAAGTTACAACACTGAAGAAATACTGCCCTGTTAATTTTTCTAAAACTAAATTTTCATTGTATAACGTGTACCAAATTTACTGGATTAAAAACATAAATAACATTTTAACAACATGAATTTTGAAAACGAAGCGTTTGCAGACTGTTTATGTGATATGTACTTTTTACTTCCCTCGTAAAAGGGAAATATTGTAATCGTGAAAAAATCACCCTGCGGAATTTTTTCAGATCTTCACATTTCAGGCTAGATGTTTTCTCGATTCTGTTGGTCTGTCTGTCTGTCTGTCGGTCTGACTATTCGCGGCATAGCTTACTTACCCGATTGACTTCAAATTTTTGGTCAAAAATGAAGGGTGATATGAGGATGACCTAGTAATTTTGGTAAATATCCAATGTGCAAAACAAAATGGCGGCCTAGTGAATTGTTAAAAAAATTATTACCAAAAAAGTTATTATTCAAGTTATTTAAAATTTTTTACAAAAATTAAGCATTATATAGGAATCAACTAGTAAAATTTTGGTAAGAATCCAAGATAGCGGAACAAACTGGCGGCTTAACAAAATATTTAAAAATTCAGCCTGCTAATGATCTGATTTCAAATTGTGTGCCATAACTAATTGTAGTATAGAGATGAACTAGTAAAACCGTGGTACTAATTCAAGATATCAGAACAAAATGGCGGCCAAATAAAGTTTTTATAACCTGAAAAAATTAACTTCTCAGGTTTTTCATATCTTCACGTTTTAGCGTTCCTAGGTGCCAAAAAATATGTTTTATGAATTCCGTCGATCCGTCTGTCAGTTTGTTTGACTATAAGTTCGCGGTATTGCTTAAAAACTACTCATCAGATTAGCTTCAAATTTTAGCCAAAAATTAAGGCTCATATGGAGATGACTTTGAAATATTTTGGTAAATATCCAATATGGCGGAACAAGATGCCGACCTAGTGAAACCTTAAAAAATTATTATTAAAAAACTAATTATCCAATTTATATGAGATTCTGTACAAAAGTCAAGTATTAAAAAGGAATCGACTGGTGAAATTTGGGTACGAATCCAAGATGGCGAAACAAAATGGCGGCTTTATAAAATATTTAGAAATTCAACCAGAAAAAAAACTACTTAATGAACTGATTTCAAATTGTGTGCTATAACTAATTGTGGTATGAAAATGAACTAGTAAAACTGTGGTACTAATTCAAAAAGGCGGAATAAAATGGCGACCAAATAACATTTTTGTAATCCGAAAAAACTTACCTTCTCAGGTTTTAAATATCTTCATGTGCTAGCGTCTCAAGATGCCAAAAAATATAATTTATCAATTCTGTCAGTCCGTCTGTCTGTCAGTTCGCGGCATAACTTAAAAACTACTCATCAGATTGACTTCAAATTTTATTCAAAAATCCATAATGCCGGAACAAGATGGCGGCCTAGTGAAATTTACCTCAAATTCTGAACCTGAATTAAGTGTTACATAAAAATGGACTGGTAACATTTTGGTATGAATATAAGATAGCAAAACAAAATGGCGGTCAAATAAATTGTTTAAAAAATCAACGTAAAAATCTTCTTATTCAATTGACTAAATTTTGGAGAAAAATAAAATATGATGTAAGGATAAACTGGTACGAATTCAACATGACGTAAAAAAATCGCGGTGTGTGTCAATGTAAAAATTACTTATTAAATTTATTTTAAATTATGCCCAAAAATCATGTGTGGCATAGGTTGAAACTGGTAAAATGTAGGTAGGAATCCAATATGTTGGAACACTTTACTATTCCTAATAAAAGGAAATATTCATAACGGGGGAAGTTCTGGGTAAAAGACATTTAT
Organism: Kuschelorhynchus macadamiae; assembly: GCA_030620095.1. NCBI lineage: Eukaryota > Metazoa > Arthropoda > Insecta > Coleoptera > Curculionidae > Kuschelorhynchus > Kuschelorhynchus macadamiae. Next base: position 901,726 of record JAUTXW010000916.1, on the reverse strand, counting down.
CGATTTTCTTAATAAAAATTTTCATTTGTGTGTGGACGTCAATGACCATTCATTATAAATAATAGAATCTGTTTCTGAAATTTTCAAATGCAATTAATCTAATATTTTTTAATTTTTAGATGAAAGATTTTTAAAGTACCTACCTGATATACCCATACAAGGGAAACAACTAAATGCATTTTACATTTTTATTTTGACAAACAAAACAAAAAAGACAAACTCTATAATTTCTCAGGTTAGATTGCAGCTAACCGAAATAAATATATTATTTTAGGAACATCCTCGGCTTAAGGAAGTCATTTTTGCCTTATACAAATCCACCGCAACCAGTGGTGAGTGTTTTCAAAGGCTTAAAGTTTGGGTCTCCTAAGGGCACGCGGCACTGCTGGATGGACGAAATGACAACAAAACACCCATTATGATTCCGTATAAAGTTAGCTTAAAACTACTCAACATAATATCCATTAAATTCTGCTTGTTTTAGTAGTCCCTTTCCATTACACGGTTTTAATCCGAAAGGGTTGTATAATTAGGAGACTAATGATTCTAAGCACCTTGTTTCTATTAAAGTTTGGGACGGATTAGAGACTTATATGCATTTCTAAAAGTAATTAAAAATATTAATGGTCTTAGGCTGGATAATTATCCAGCTATTTTTAATTGGTCTTTTTAATAATTCGATTTAAATTATGGACTTTAGAATGACGTTAAGACATTTGTTTAATGTTGGCTGGTTTAGGCAAGAGTTAACAAAATTTTCTAAGATCAGCTGAGTTTTCATGCACTATTTGTGTCCATTACTAAGTTTTTAACCAAAAAATAATTAGATATGTTGATTTCATTTGATTGTAGGAATAGAGATACACGGGAGTTCTTAAAAACTTTCAATTTTTAATAACTCCAGTCCATCAATTTATTACGCATAATCCATTATATATTAAGGTAACAATACAAGTACTTAAAATGATTATTAATTTTCTTGAAAGCATGTCCTTAATATTATGTACCTACAGCAAGCTTGAATGAAAATTATCCAAATAATTAATAAACACAAGCGATATTTACGAAAATTATTTATTAAAAGAAACTATTAATTACAAAAAAGGCAAAATTATTGAAGCAAACATGAATCAAATTTGATATAAACCTCACCTAACCTAACCTAACCTTAATATGACTCAATTATTTTTTGTTAAAAAGTATATCTGCGACGACACTGATATGAAATTGCTTCCATCGTTTTAACTTCTCATATAACAGCAGAAATATTCTTTTAATTAATACGCTATATAGGTCATCAAGGGAAAGTATTAGAATCGCAAAACTTTTCTAAAAATGTAAGTTAGGTTTTTCTATGTTTTAGAGTTCTGAAGAATATATTTTTAGAATAAAATTGTGATATCTGTAGGAATATGTACGTGTGTGTTTATTTAAACAAATTGTCCAACGGTAACTTGAGAACAGTCAAACTTATTTGTTTCAAAATTGCAAAAAGAGTCTAGGTTAGTGTCTCGTAGGGATTAGATTTAGGGTGCGAAACACGGCAAACAATTATAGAGGCTAGCCCTAGGGGGCTGATATATCCACCTCAAAATTAAATAAAAATTGTATTTCAGAAGCATTTAGCTTGCTCAACTAACAGTGCACCACGTCAAATATATTTTATTTTATAAGAACAGAAACATGTAGTATATTAACAAATTTCCAAAACAAAAATATTTCAGTGAAAAAAAACACAAACCACTCTTAAGCAAAACCCAAATTTAATGATATTAAAAACTGACAAGTCCAACACAACAGTTATATTGAAATCGCCAGAACGTAACTACAAAATGAAGACCCTCCTAAAAAATAAAATAAACACCACTTACAAACCAATAAAAATTGATCCAACTTCACGTTACAAAAACTAAACAATGAATTATTAAATAAATGGGATAAAAAAGACACCGCTACCACTAAAAAACTAAAGATAGATAATGCTGTGCCACCTAAAATAAACGTATTGCCAAACTACACCTACAGACATATAGAATCATATGTTCAATTTTCGTTAAACGCACCATCAAAATTTTCAGCAAACATATATTGTTAGTAATAAAAACGATTAATATATTAAGAACTCGTTTGCCTTTAGAAACAAAACTAAAAATGTCAAACTGCCAGAGAACTACATGTTGGATGTCATATCGCTCTATACAAATAAGAATATTAAGACTGGCAAACTTTCGAAAAAGTATGACAATCTCTTAAAAAATTCGAGTCAGCCACAAGTCTTATCAGTAGACGTCGATAAACTAGTGCACAATATATCGTGTTACAACCTCTTAGAAAGTGAAAAATCGTACTAACTAAGGGTTTTAATTTTGCGATATCTCCTAAAGAAATTCCTAAAGAAGAAATAATAACTGGAGTGGAAGCTGTCCTTAAATCCTTCGGAGATTCGACAAGAAATGACAAGAAATTTAAAATCAAGCAAACCATCGGAACAAAACCTAAATGCCATTAAACAGAGGACCCTAACAAAGCTTCGGAAGAATAAAGACATCACAATCCTTCCAGCAGATAAAGGAAACGCAACCTTAGTTATGAATACCAAAGACTACATACAAAAAATGCAGGATATCCTACAAGACAATTGTTATAAGCCTGTTCCAAGAGACCCGACTACATACCTAGAGAAAACAACTAAAAATAAAATAAAATGTTCACCAATAAACCCCGAAATACAACAAAACATTATACCACGGGAAAAGTCGAGCAGATGTCCTAAACTCTATGGTTTACCAAAAATACACAACGCAGGGGCGCTCATCAGACCTATCGTTAGGGCTGTTAATTTGCCGCTACAAAAACTGGAAAAATATCTTGCTGAAATTATGAAACCAGCTGTCGAAAAAGCTGACTCATTTGTCATAAACTCCAAGCATTTCACTTGAATTATACGAGATATAGTTCTTAAAAAGACGATATTATGGAAAGCCTAGATGTCAGGTCTTTGTATCCTAGTATTCCCATCGACGAAGCATTGGACAGGATTGCGATGAACCAGCACATGCATCCCTCTGAGCATTGTCTTAAAAATACTTCTTTTAATTCTCATTTAACGGGCAAATGTATAAACAGATAGTGCTCCAATGGGGTCCTCGCTATCACCAGTAGTTGCAAATTTATTTATGATATACTTCGAGAAAGAATTTCTTGAGAAAGCAAGTTTGAAAACCGAGTTATGGACGATATTGTAATTCATGTAAATTCAATACATCCCAGAATACAATTTACCCTAGAGTTAGAGGTAAACAACAAACTTCCATTTTTAGATGTTCTGATCACAAAACTGCACCAAGACATACCGACAGATATTTAAATGCAACATGACATCATCACCTATCACAAATTCAAGCTGTGGCCAACACTCTAATATCTAGATCCGTGCGATTAACTGAAACACAAAGAACATAAAGAAAAATGGCTACACAAATCGCAATATAGAGAAAGCTATTAATGCACAGGGTTCCCGAACAACGAACACCAAAAATTATGAACTAGGAAGGCAACAAGTAATCTAACCATATGTAAAGGGCACAACAGACAGAATCGAAAAAATTCTTAGAAAACCCAACATACAAACATTACACAAACCCCAAACAACTATAGGCAAACTACTTGGAAACTTTACTTACTACTACTTATAACTTTACAGGAGGCAAGGCAACGGTTCCCGCTAAAAAAAAGTAGGTTCGATTCTTTAATTCAATTTAACTAATTAATACTTTTTTATATGTTTATTTGCTCTAAACTCTAATTTTAAAAATTAATAAGTAATTTATAAAATTAAACACATTTTATGTTAGAAAATATAGCATTATCGAATTCTCTTGAGCAACGAATATTTGTTATTCCTGGCGAAACCAACTTGCGTTGGATTTAATGGAGTTTGCTCTTCTTTGAAAAGATCTTAAAAAGGCATTGTAAAGAGTCACTTGAATTTAAGGTAGCAATTAATTTTAAAAGAGTTTTTACTGTCAATTAAATTTCCTTCGTTTCAAGAAGGTTCTCAAAATTTTAGCAGTGACAGTATTACCAAAGTTTGTTTTAACTTTGTCGGCTTTTAGTGCCTCCAACTTTTTTAATATTTATAGGTCTAGCCTGATCCTAAGGGCTAAAGAGATCAATATTCTGTTTTACTGCTATCTTCTTGTAAAATTTAAAGACTTTAAAACTAAACACTTAAACGCAAATGTTGGCATGTAGTTTTTAAGATAATGATGAGAAAAGATTCTCGCAAAAGTTTTATTATTTCATGTAAAAGTAAGATGACCTCATACCACTGTCAAATATACAATTGAATCGTTGATTTCAGAAACAGCTTTAGCCTACTTTCCATCATATTTGAGCGCGAAAAGAATCTAAATTCAATATTCTAAATATATAGGGTATGCCAGAAAGACCTTAAACGCTAACAAAAAACACTTAACCTATCCTAGTTTATGTAACTAAATATTTTTATTTTAGTAATGACCCAAGATTGCAATTTGTCTTTGCTATGCTTTGAAAATTATTTTTGAAACATATTTCTAAATTTTTGCATCATGGGGTGGGCTATTTCTTGTGATATTGCTACATTTTCTTATTCATTAACGATATTTAGTCGGTGTTTGAAAACTTTGGTCTTGAGAAAAAAACACAAGGCCAGGCAGCAGCTTGTGAATCAAGCACAGAGTGGAACACAAAACGCTCTTTGTGTCCCAATAACATCCGTTTCGTTTGATATATGCCTCAACAATGAACGTACGATGCTCTCTTGTCCAATTCATGATGACAACTCGGAAACCGCATGGTATAAGCTACAAAAATACCGGGTTACCATTCTCCCCACTCTTTTCACTTCCCAACGGTGCTGGAGTCAAATAAGGAAGGTTCTCCTGCCGCACTTTGTACATACTTTACCCAGACCACTTAATTTTCGTGAAAACATCATCATGGTCAGCGCATGGGAATACAAAAAAAAACCTTTATTATTTCGTATGCTTTGAAAATTTCGCTATAAATCAGGTTTAGTAAAAAAAGTCGCAAAGCTCTTATTGTAGCATAAGTCTATATTGTCTCCTATATGGTTACTCTACCGAGTCCAGTTAGTAGATCCCATTATACCTAACAGACAGGTTTCAATTTCTACAAAAAAAACCACCAAATGCTCTCAAATTTGTTGACGGAAATATAAAACAACATATTTGTAGAAATTTTTTAAAATGGCCTAAGAATGAGAAAAATAATTTTTATTTTAAAATATTTTATAAATTTATAGATATAGTATTGTAGTTTAGCATAAAAGTGTGTTCTGACTTCTAGATATCAAAAAAAAATAATTGCAACAGTTTTTCACATCATTTTTCATATTCGACTCCATACGATATTTGACCCAGATGATCAGATCTCACTTGATTAAAACTATTTTTTTTTCTTCATATCTTTTTACTTAGCTCGAAAAAAATTAGTCTCCCCGATTTTTCAGATCTTCACGTTTCAGTGTCCCTAGATGTCGAAAAATATGTTCTGTCAATTCCATCAACCTGCCTATGAGTCGGTCTGCTTGTTCGGGACATAGCTAAAAAACTACTTACCTCATTGACTCATGAATGGTTGGCCTAGTGAAATGTTAAATAAATTATTCCTAAGCAACTACTTGTTCTATTTACCTGAAATTTTGCACAAAATCAAGTGAATCATGTGTGAATGAATCGGTGAAATTTTGGTACGAATCCAAATGGTAAAACAAAATGCCGGCTTAGCAAAATATTAAAAAATAAACCTGAAAAAACTACTTATTAAATTGATTTCAAATGTGGTGCAAGTATTAAGTATGACATAGCCATGAACTGATTCAGCGGTCTGTCTGTCTGCCTATCATTTCGCGGAATTGCTAAAAAACTACGAACTGGATTGACTTGAAATTTTAATAAAAATTTAGGGGTGATATGGGGATGACTTGGTGACATTACGATAAAATTGCAGTTTGAGGAAACAAAATGACGATCTATTGGCATGTTAAACAAATTATTACTAAAAAATCAATTACTCAATTATCTCTAATATTGCACAAAAATCAATCATTAGAATGAACTGGTAGCATTTTGGTACAAATTCAAGGTGACAAAACAAAACAAAGGCCTAACAAAAGATTTAAAAACGAGCCTGAAAAAATTTTGTTCAAGAATTGAGTGCAATCTAGAGATAAACTGGTAGAATATAGGTACGAATTTAAGATGGCGAAATAAACTGGTGGCTAACTAAACTGTTTAATAAATGAACGTAAAAAAGTTCTTATTCAATTGGTCTCAATTTTTGTACAAAAATAAGATTTATTAAGATAATTATTTTATATAAGATACACTGGTAAAATTTTGGCACAAATTAAATATGACGGAGCAAACTGACGGTCTAATGAAATGTTTAGGAAATTAATGTAAAAAACTATTTATTCAATTTATTTTGATTTATTTTAAAGAACAAGTAAAATATTGGTACGAATCATTACCCTCGAGATTTTTTTTCTATAGGTTACTACTGTATATGCATATAGGCTATGTGTGGCTCACACTTCACTACTCCTATTTAAAGTAAATATTTAAAACGAGAGAAGTTCCAGGTAAAGGAAATTTACCTATTTTTAGTTACGATGTTGCCGTAAGTCATGGATCAATTCACAATTTATCTGAAGATTTTTGGGGATCATTATCACTTTTATCTACTTATTTCTGAATTTGTGTTTTGGAACTCCTGAAACGAGTGATTCAATTGTTTAATTTTCATTTGTAAATTAAACCCGGAACTTTCTTCCTGCGTTTTAATACGATAAAAAACGAAAATCATGAGGCTAAATTGCGGTTTCAAAGAAATTACCAAATAGATTTTATTTCAAAAATAACACTATTGGTAAAGTGCGGGACACGAAAGAAAACCGGGCGGTCCTTAAAATAAAGGTGAGAACAACAAATGTGAACAAATGCTGGCAAAGTGAAAGTGTTACAGGTGTTGTTCAGGGAATCCGCTCTAGTAGTCACTTTATTATAGTTCATGCTGGTTCAGAAGCCGGATTTGTTCCAGGTGCTGCTTTAGTTTTTCGCTCGGGACTAACAACTGGAGACTATCATGGACAGATGAATAGAGATAATTTTGAGAAAAGTGGTTGCTCGAGAAGCTTCTGCCTAACATTCCTCCCAAATCAGTCGTGGTAATGGATAATGCGTCTTATCATTCTCACGTAGAAGATAAAGTGCCAACTAAATACTCTACAAAAGCTCATATGATATCGTGGCTTAAATCGAACAATCTTGTACGTGATCCAACATGGAGAAAATATCAATTATATGAAGTAATATCAGCCAACAAGCCTAGAGAAAAAATGTATAAAATTGACGGTCTTTAACGTAACCTCGGTTATACACCTTTAAGGCTGCCTCCATACATGTGCGACCTCAACCCTATTGAACTTGCATGGGCAGGAGTAAAAAATTATATTCGAGAGCGCAACACCGGTGAACTTTCAATTAAAGATTTAAATAAAATAACATTAGAAGCGATTGACTCAAAATCAGCTGAAAATTGGAAATCGTATGTTAAACATGTTGGTACTATTGAAAATAAACACTGGGAAGTAGATGGCAAAATTGAAATTATTGATGATTTAGTTATCACACTGGGATCTTCAAGTAGTGACGACGAAACCCCATCATTTTCAGAGGAAGATAACGATTTAGAAGGAATCGAACCATTAGAATCACAGCCGTCAACTTCAAAAATGGCTTAGTTCTTTTTCATATATTTAATAAAATTGTTAATAAAGTAGCTGTCAATAAACTGCTTCAAAATAATTAATTTTCTGTTTAATACCGGGTGTCAAAAAATATCTAATATTGCAATTAATATTTGAAAAACTACAGAACTCATATTTTTCCAGAATTAATACGTCAATGTAGTAGGGGAGCCAGCACTGATTCTAGTGAACAAGATTTATCAAAATTTTAACTTATGCAGTTCGACTTTGGGCTATTCGGGTATGCCAAAAGTGACCGTTTGTCTCCGTCTGTCATATTACTTTGTACAGGGGGCGTCATTGTGAAGTATTATACAGGGCATTTCCTAACTGCGTGTTAATGTTAAAGGGGAGTGATTCTTGGACCTTTTTAAGAAAAAAGTTTAATATAAACCTAAGTCTTAACTTTGGAGATACAGGGTTTTAAAAAAACATTTTTTTTTAAATCCTAATTCTGATTCTATTATAGATAAATAACTGTGTGAAATTTGATACACTTCTTTTATGCATAAAAGGGCATTTTTTATTAACAATCAATTTTTGAAATTTCTACCAAGTGGCGTGCATATGTAATTAATCTGGATAAATCCGTATGCTTCTTAATGCATAGAAGACCTGTATCAAATTTCATGCAGTTATCTACAATAGCATCAGAATTGGGATAAAAAAATGTTTTCTTTTAAAACCTTACCATCCTGTATCTCAAAAGTTAAGACTTTTAGGACAGAAAAATACCCCCTTTTAGATCAGCACGCAATTAGGAAACGCCCTGTTTAGTATTTCACAATGACGGCCCCTGTATAAAGTAATATGACAAACGGAGACAGACGGCCACTTTTGGCATACCCGAGTAGCCCAAAGTCGAACTGCATAAATTAAAATTTTGATAAATCTCATTCACTGGATCTGGTGTTGGCTGCCTTTGTAAAATCTGGACTTGTTAATCGTGTATCACTATACTGGGTGGTCCAATAATAGTGGACGTAGGTAGTAGCCCGGGAACCGTTTATGACAGAACTCAAGAAAAAATATATTTATAGGTAAATCGATCAAGAAAAATCGAAATTAAATCATTTTAAAATTCGAAAGTTCACCGTTTTTGCAACACAAAAGAGATATAGAAGTGCGGTACACGAAAGAAAACAGACAAATATAGATAAAGGTTCATTAAGCATAGTTACATTTTTTTAATTATCGGAAGTGTGTATAGTCAAAAAGGAGTGCCATATTATTTAAAGAACGACGGGACACCACTGGTTTAAAGAGATTTCTTGGCCGACCTTCCTAAACCGATTGACTCCGCCCGGTTTTCTTTAGTGTCCCGCACTTTAGTAAGGGGTATTTTGATAGTTATCCATGTACGGGTAGTAGATATCTAACGGTATATCAATATTTTTTACTTACCTATTGTTCTCTAAGAAATTGTCATCGCTACACTCGACAAGCGGGGACTGAAAAATGATATAGAAAAAATGCTCCCAATTGCAGTGACCATCACTAAAATAAAGAAAACAACTACTTAGTAAAGTAAATTTTAGAATTTATATCTACTTGGAAATTAGTTTGTTTTAGTCTCAAAATATATGATATTTAGGTTTATATATACAGGGTGGCCCAAAGTTCTGAAATTGGTTTTTCTTATGAACACATACTATAAAAAACAACGGATTTTTTTTTTGTAATACGTGTTGGAATGTGTGATAGTCTAGAAATATTTTGCATCATACGAGGTGCTCCATGAAGTCAGGGCAGTTTTTGAAGAGAAACACCTTGCCGTGGCAGTAGAGAGGGAGCTTTGGCTTTGTCATTATGTATTTATTAGATAATAAAAACACTAATATTATTAATAATATTATTATTATATTTTTGGAATCCCTTGATTGCAGATATTAGAAAAACATCGGGGTTTAATATTTTATACTTTACTTAGGGCTAATTTTGTCTACAAATCAATATGGCGCTAGCACCCCATATTAACATTTATTGGCAGTCAATTTTGCCATATTTCTTTTTATAATCCGGATACGTTACACCCTCAGTTTGAACACGCAGAGTTTTTTTTAATGCGACCGCCAGTTTTTCATTGCATATTTGAAATGACAGTTTTTTGCCTTCTTTAAAAATATAGGATGTTGCTATATAATACCGCTCTTGCAAAAAGAAACTCTTTTTAATCAGCAACATTGATTTACGAGTAACAGAAATACTCTTATATATTTTTTCTTACGTCCCTCGTAAGAAAAAAGTATTGTAATCGTAAAAAAATCAACCTCTTCTGAGATTTTTTCAGATCTTCACGTTTCGGGGTCCTTAGATGCCAAAAAATACATTTCCTCAATATCATCGGTCTGTCTGTCTGTCGGTGTGTCTGTCCATCGGTCTGTTCGTGAATAGCAAAAAGTACTTATCCGATTGATTTCAAATTTTGGACAACAATTAAGGTTCATAAGGGGATCAAATAGTAACATCTTGGTAAAAATCGAAAATAGTGGCCCAGTAAAACGTTAAGAAAATGTATTAATTAATTTCTAAAAAACTTTTTTTTCAATTTTCCTGAAATTTTGCTCAAAAATAAAGTATTGTGTTGGAATTAACTGTTAAAAATATTATAAAATATTTCAAAATCAGCCTCAAAAAACTATTTACTATATTGATTTCAAATTTTCTTTATAAATTAGGTATTGTATAAAGATGAACTGGTAAAACTGTGGTACGAATTTAAGATGACAAAATAAAATGGCGGTCAAATAAAACGTTTGCATTCGTGTAAACAGTACTCTCACAACTTTACATATCTTCATGTTTAACCATCCGTAGATGCCAAAACACGTTTTTCTCAATCCCGTTGGTTTGTCTGTCTGTCTATTCTTTCCCCGCATAGTGAAAAGGCTACTCGCCAGATTGTCTTCAAATTTTAATAAAAAATTAAGGGTCATATGGGGATGACCTGATAACATAACAGTTGCCTTCAAATTTGGCACAAAAATTAAATGTGATATTCAATTCACTACTCCTTATAAAAGAAAAGTTTCATAACGAGACAAATGCCGGGTAAAGGAAATTTAACAGCGGTGCGCGGTGGTGGTACCTCGGTGCTTCGTGACAAAAACATAGACTACGTTCCCCACAAAAAAAGTACTTTAAGATCTTTGAACCTTGGAGGCCAAGAAATCAGCCCGCCATGCGAGGTACATTTTCTAATTGCAGGTACTTTATTAAGTTGATAATTTCAATGTAAGGATATATCTGTTACTATCTACTATGTTATTACTAACTAAAAATTGTAAACCTTCTGACAATTTAAAAAAAGGGAAGTGTAACTTTTAATTTATACTATATAATTTAGCAAACACTATATTTTTAGAAAAGGAAAGAAACTGGCATTTTAAAAATGATATTAATACATGTAGTCCTATTTAAAAAACTGTATTATAAAAACAAAAAAAAAATACATTAAACTTTATGAGTTGAGGATAAATCGCATCTGATTAAAATAATTTAGGACAAAATTGTTTTGGACAGGGTGTTAAAAACACATTTATTTTTAGACAAAATTGGCCATAATTTTTTAACTACATTGCATAAAAATGAAACCCGGCACTTTTCGAATGCTTGCGTCAATTAGAGTTTAGAAATATTATAATATAGAACTTGGCTGTCCCCTCTACTTTTAATAGATTCCATAATCTAAACACTCTATGAATAAAGAAGCGAACAAAGTAAAAGTTCCTTGGTCTTTGCAGTTGCACAGTGACGGGATGCGTGTGGTCGACGCTTGTGTCTCCCCTGGTAGGAATTACCAAGAAAGCCATAATGGATGATAATTCGTCAGAGCTGTATCCATGTTAGCATCTGTAAAACGACGATATTCTGGTAATGCAAGCTTCCTTATAATGTTCGGATTATCAATCAGGCAAATAACGGTTCTTTGGGCAGAGTCGAGGAGAGACAGCTGCCCATATATGCGAGCGATACTCAAGACTGAGTCCAATTTGCGAGGTGTAAAGGATATACAAGATGGTATAAGAAAAGTGTTTTCAAGCATGGAAAAGGAAGCCCAATGTCTTCGCGGCTGCTCTGGCAATTGAGCTGATGCGATCATGCAAGCGAAAATCTTTCTAAAAAGTGATACCAACTAGACTAGAGGCATCCCTGTCTCCAAGCATTTGATTATTTATTTAAATGATGTGGATATTGGGAGATATGTGAATCATATGCGAGTAAACATTGTACACAAGTGTGTATATGTAAAATAGTGGTTTTATGAGATTTTGAGAGTAATTAAGTGTATAATTTTGTGATTGAGGATCTTGCTAGACAGTCAAGTGCAAGGACTTACCCACTAAAATCCTTTATTGCTTATTGCGATTAATCGACTAATCCTTAGTCGAATTCCATTTGAAGGTTAATTCATTTTATTATTGCTATTGTACAAATCTCGTATGCAATGAAGAACGCATGCCCCAATTGTAACGGTACTATCAGCGATATATGGATAATTCAATGCTACAGTTGCCATGCCGACGTGCACATGCGTTGGGCTGACTTCTGCCGAGGTTGTTAGGATAACTCGAAATAAATTGCGCAGCATAAAAAGAGTTTGTAACATTTGCATTAGGCACTTAGAAATGTTTAATAAATTTGAATAAATCCTCTCATCCGTCACTATTGAGTTTAATGCTAGACTCGAAGTTCTAGAAAACAGTAAAGTTGAAACTGCAGTACTGAAAGCTACCGAAAGAATCAGTCGGTCTCGAAATACTATTTTTGTCGGCGTAACAGAGTCGAGTGGTGAAAAACATTTTGAACTTTATTTATGAAAACCAACCGTTTAAAACTTCTTAACTCTAACACTTTCAAGAACATTGCTATTAGGGATGACAAAACTTCACAGCAACGGGAACTCTTGAATGACTTGATAGCTAATTTGAATGCTAGACAGGAGGCAAGTAAACATAATATCACAATCAAATATGTCAGTGGCATCCCAACTATCACAAAGAAGGAGTTAAAAAACCAAAAACACTCTGTTTTGAATGGTCAGTTCTCTACACAAAAGCCGCTTCGCTAGCTTCCAAATGATTTAACGATAAGGTACCCGACTCTTCTGTTAATCTTCCGGGTTATTCTTTGCCTCGGCAGGCTCATCGCGCTGGGACGGGAGGTGGTGTTTGTATTTATTTGTCAAATAACGTTTTTCATGATTTTCCTAGGGCAGAGTTTTTGGGTCTGTCTTTAAGCAATAATCACGTTTCTATCTCTGCAAGTATTTTATACATGCCCCAAGTAGAAAATAATCACCAACCTCCTATCGGACATCCTTAACATTCTTTCTCCTATTGGCAAATCTGATCACATTACATTGCAGTGTAATATACAGATTATCTATAAATGTCGAAAAAAGGTTAATGATATTAAGTTGATTTTGGATTTTGACAGCATAAGGAGGAACTCGGAAAATGTTGACTGGCCCGCTGTACTGGCTGACGGGCTTTTACCAATTGTTGTAAAAAATCATGGTCTCAATTATTGTGGACAGAATACATATTTTTCCAAAAAATAACAACGGTATTGCCTCAGAGCAGCGTGGTTTCACACCAGGCAGATCTGTAGTAACAAAATTACTCTATCGTGTTGACGACTGGACGGAGAATCATGACAGGCGTGAGTGCATTGATGTGGTGTACCTGGATTTCAGCAGAGCTTTCGATAGAGTCCCGAGATTTAGGCTGATTCAGAAACTCAAACACGTTAGAATTCACGGAAATCCCTTGGAGCAAATTTCAGCTTTTTTATTAGATCGACAGTTCTCTGCTACTTCCCGGTCCTTAGTGGCGTACCGCAGAGCTCAGTCCTTGTGCGGTTGCTCTTTATTGTATACACAGTCGACTTACCGCTCTGCAGCAAGATCTTGACTACATATTCAAGTAGAGCCAGGACTGGCTTTTGCCAATAAATGTAAATAAATGGGTTGTCCTTCACTTGGGTAAAATCAGTTCATGTCTTGATTACACTATTAACGGCAGTCATTTGGCAAATAAGGATATTCATTGCGACCTCGAAATGTTAATGTGTTCGGATCTAACACGAATCGCACACTTCGAGCAGCAGATCAAGATAGCAAATTCTAAGTTGTACTTGATTAGACGAGTGTTCGAGGAGTTAAGTTGTATGACCCTTTGCATTGTATAAGACTTATATGGGTCCCATTCTCGAATTCGTTATTAAAGTCTGTTCTCCAGTACTTCTGCGCAATACTGACTTCCTCGAAAAAGTGCAACGGCATACGACTCGTTTAACTTACGGGGGTGTTCGGCCTACTTCCAATAAACGTTTGAGGATTATGCATCTACCATCCCTTGCTTCTAGGCGGCAAAGAGGGGATTTCATAACCACATTCCATTCCTTTAAAGACTTGGACTCTCCAACTCACCATATCTGCACTTTAAATGAAGACAGCCGACTTAGAGAACACCCGAGAAAATTATTATATGAGTGCTTTTCAAGCAGTCAAAGACAAAACCTGATTTTGAACCCAGTGTGTTAATTTTGTACCTATTGTATTATTTGCAGGATCACATTGTAATAATAATAATAATTTGTGAGATAGTAAACATTATTTGATCTTAGTAGTGTTAAAGTGGACAAGGTTCTTTGCTCTCATTCTATAATTTTAATGAAGTTCTCAGTTAGGGATAAAGTCATTACTCTGCACCCATCATCAATAGGCATCAGAATATTACTTATCCATTTCACTTCAAATTTCGCACAAAAATCAAGTGTGAAACATCAATGCGTGAATTTCCTGGAATAAAACCTTTTTATTGACGAAAATATCAAATGACATAATTTATATTTTATAGACTATGTAAATAAAATTATGAAAAATAAATAATAATAATATTATTATTTTTAATATATAAAAATAAATGAAAGACAAATTTGAATTACAGTTTATAGGATTTGCATAAACATTACCAGATCAATATATGTATATATAAAATGTTATCTGTACGTAGTGGAATTCTGTACAAGGAGTTTCTGGGTAATGGCGAATTTAACGATTTTTTTCGTATTTGACTACATGTACTATGCTATTTTTTTTCTCTAATTTTTCCTTAAAGGTAGTGTTTTCTTTACTGGTTTACCAATGTGGAGATGCAATTAATTACTTAAACTGGTGTGAAAACATAAGTCAAGACAATAATTGAATTAATGTGTCTGTGGTCCCTTGTTGGATTATGGTAATTTACGAATATAAGTTCCCATTAACGGGTCAATTTGAAATCAGAAAGCTGTTCATTATCGATAAAAGCTCGACAAACACTGACTTTGGACCTAATTCGGCCGCGGTTGGTTTTGTCTCGTAAGCATAAATTTCAAGCTATCTACATCGAAACAGCTCATTTGAAACGCGTTTTAATATGATTTTCTTGATAGCGCCGGATTGCTATCAAGAATATTGGTTTTAGGTTGGTGTTCGACATGAGTATTTTAATTTTAAGTGGTAGTGGTGATGTCACAAATGTAGCATGTTACACTATACGTTTTCTGAATATAATTAACATTAAGCAGTGGTTTATTCATGAACTTTTTCTTATGTGATATTGTACACCTAAAAGCAAATTTGTTTTATATAAGAACAAGTAAAATAAAGTAAACAATAAAAACTAAAAACTTATCTCTTAAATTAATTTAGGCTGCTAAGACGTCACTTTTAAAGAGATTTAAGCCAAAAATCATATATCACTTTTAAATTAAACGGAGGTTTGAAATCTGACGTCATTCTTCTATTTAGGCATTTATTATACAATCAATTAAATAATCAAATTTTTGAATAATTATCTTTATATTGTGATATTATCATTCGAAGTGACTAAAAAATGCATTAAGTGTTTGATTCAGCCCTGAGTATATATTGCAATAAAGCACTCAAAAATGTTTAATGAAAAAATATTTTATAATATATACTGTTAAATATCAGAATATTTTATTCATATAAAGTGCATTTTACCTAGTTTATTATTTGTATTATTAAAAGAACTTTTTCGTATTTGTAATTATAAGTGTTATTCGATTGTGTCTGCTACATATTACCAAAATGTACATACTAGGATTGAAATCATTTTTAAGTCAAAAATTGATTACTGATCCAATTTATTTCGAAAAACATCATGCTTCGCATTTTTTTTATTTCAAGTGGAATTAATCGATGCGCATTTCTGTAATAGTTTAAAATTAAAGAAAAAATAAATTTATTATTAAAAGTTTATAAACATGTTTTGACACAAATTGTACTTACACACACACACACACACACATATATATATATATATATATATATATATATATATATATATATATATATATATATATATATATATATATATATATATATATATATATATATATATATATATATATATATATATATATATATATATATATATATATATATATATATATATATATATATATATATATATATATATATATATATATATATATATATATATATATATATATATATATATATATATATATATATATATATATATATATATATATATATATATATATATGCCACTTTTGCACTTGGGTAAACCATTTACACAAGATCCCGCAGTACGAACGCACGATCCTTGTGGTAGTTGTAATCCCATTTTTGTTGCTTTCGACCTTTCTGGGTCTCCTCATTTGGGGAAGTAGCCAAAGAGCTTATTTACAAAAGTTCATAATAATTAATACCAACGTTTATTAATTATTATGGTAAATAAATACTAGTTTTTCAGCGTTCAGTAACAGTAGGTGACTTCGATTATTCTCATATACGACACACGTTTCAGAAAATAGCTTCTCGCTATAAACGCTACTACAAGGAGCTGAAAAGTATATTTTTACAAAATTTGACAAAATTGAAAACTAACTAGAATTCAGCGACTGAATTTTTGGTGAAAATATCATTAACATTGGTATGATTTTCTACGGATACTTCATCGAAACAGTCTCAAAAACTATTGCGAATGTTTTCTAATTTATCCACTGAATTGTCTTTTTTATTATGTTTTCTGGGACGTGAAGTATCATCACTGTCACTGCTTAAATCGTCAGAACTATTTTTCAAAGCCTCTGAAAGTAGAATTTGATGCCCCTTGTTCCGTCTGCTTTTTATCCATAAAACTTGATTTGAAAGGGGGGACGAGAAGTGTTGCTAATAAGAAATACTTACTATTGACATTTTCATGTTCAATACTAAATTTCTTTTTAATGCAGTATCTTCTTTATCCAAGTGTCGAATTAATGTGGCAGTATGGGTTATCATCTCTTGCTTAGAGTTATTTGAACTTCTAGAAATAGCAATTTCGATAAATTCCTCGAAATTTTTGAGCAATCTAAGACACTGTTTTATAAGTTCCCAGTGAAGATTGGTTAAATTATTGACTGCATTGTTATCAGTGATGTAAAGCGAAACAGCTCGTTTCTGTTCTAAAATACGTTCAACATATAGAGCGTAGAGTTCCAGCGAGTACTGATATCTTGGAGTAGTTGGTGCTCGGGTAAAAATAACTAGAGCTAAACTTAAATTATTAAAATGAGTGATATTCATTTTAGGTTGCGACTTTAATGCATTATTTATTGCTAATTGAATTGAGTGAATAAAGCATCTAACGGATTGATATCCTGCTACTCTAACGCCTTTAACCATATAGCTGCACTGTCATACACAAGTAATTGAACTTTTGATTATGAAATATTCCAGCGAATAGCAATTAAACTAAGTTCCTATGTTTTCTCCTGTATGCGAGCCAGAAACAGGTTTACTGCAAGTAGCGCATGTTCCATTTGAAATTCTGGAGACAACTAATGTGCGGCGAAACTTAAAAAGCTCGAACTGTTGCTCATACAAGTCCACATGTCTGAGGTCATTGACATTCCAGGAGCTTTAAAAGTACTCAGAATACATCCAGACTATATCCTCTCCAAAAACCTTCTAAATCCGACACGCTCCACCAGCAATAATGGTTCATTATCCAAGGCAATTATCTCAGAGGCCAAGTATTCCATTAACTTCGCGTCGTTGATATCCCAAACTGATTTTCTTTCTATAGTTTGCACCAAGGTTAACCGATTTTGCGCCTCTTTTGTAAATTAATATTCGATTTTTTTACTTGTAGAAGGAAGGAGCGACATAATATGGTTTTTCATTGGTGATGCGTCTGGAATTAAATAAAGTCAATTAATAAAAGTGTCAGAAACATTAAGGCATTTTTTTATTAGTTCGAAAATCAGGAATTTTCTATTTTATATTTTAACATGTCTTCATATGAATTATTATGTTTGTTTTAAACGTTATTTGTGAATTTAAGAATTAATAATATTATATATGGGGTTAGGAGCATGCTAGGTATGAAACGACAACGTTGCAATTTAAGTCAGGCAACCAAAAAAAAAGCCTATATTATCTGTGTTTTAAAATTAAAATATTATAACCAGCCCAGTATCCGCGTAGGCTTGTGCATAAAATCCCGCGTCTGTGAGTCTGTAGCAGGTCGTCCATAACTAGTGAGGTGAGAGGCAGCTACATTAAGGGCATCCGCCTCGAACCCCAATATATATCTGGCACCCTTCTTAAGTTGTCTGGACGCTGCTCTCTTGCAGTTTACTTTTTACCCATCGCATACGTTTTGACGCTCTTGGCTATGAGTGAGTCGCAGATCAATGTCAAATGCCCCTTCAACGTCGAAGAATACGGCCAAAGCTGCTTCCTTCTCGACCTTTTGCACCATACTGTGTAGAGCCAATTTTGTTGATCGCCCTCCCCTATATGCATGCTGATTAGCATAAAATGGCGAGACTACTAGTGCTCCCTTCATTAAATACCCCAGAAATCTTTTACAATACATTCATTAAGAAGGTTGTCAGGCTTATAGGTTTTCCCTATATAGCCGCCTATAGTTATAGAGTTTTATTAATACAATACATGGCCTGTTATATTGAAAAGTAAAAATATAGGGAATAAATTCGTTTGCATCACGGTTACCCAATGTTTACAATTTCGTAAATATATTGTGTAAAAAAAATTATATTATTCTGCGGTTGTTAATAATTTCAGGTTTTTATTAATAATTTTCTTTATGTATAAATAGATTTATTATAATGAAAAAGGACAAAATTTTACTATTTTTTTTCAACTTTTTTTAGCGGCGGCAAAATACAGACCTTAATAACTTAAACAATATTGCAAGCAAAAAACAATTTTCTACACTAAACCGGATTTTATTTTCTAGTTGGTGTTAACTATTTCCAACAATTTTTCTGGACCATTTGTCTAAAAGGTAGCACTGACATTACTTAACTCTGTTAACTAAAACCACATTGTTAAAATAGTAGGACATATAAGGATACCTTTAATTTTTAATGTTTATGTAAGTTACTGAGGAAGGTACTTTGTGAGGGTCGTAAGGAGCAACGTTTTGGCAAAAGCAAATCTAAAGAATATTAAGCGCTAGCAGGAAACCATTTGGAAACAAAACAGTCGGAAATTTTTTTAGTCATCAATACAATGCGTTTTTTATTCACAAAAGCCCCTAGCGGAATTTTGGAGGAGGAGGCGATCTGACATTACATTTATGTTAATGGTGGCTTATTGAATTGCTAACTTGAGTTTAATTCAAATCATAGCTTAGATTAACATTTATAAATTTTGCGTTTTTTTAATACTAAATAATGCAAGTTTTTATCACGAAAATGTTTGTGCCCAAAATGTTTCAGCAGTCGAAATTTAGAAATGGCGAAAATACAAATAGGTAAATAAATGATCAGCTACCTGCTCACTTACTCTAGGTTGTCCTAATGTAACTAATGTATGTAGGAATTGAACAATTTTTCAGGGATTGAATTCGGCTAGAATAATCAAATACCACCTCGGTAGCTCAAGGGTAAGAGAGCTTGGCGTGGAGTGCTCGTGTTGAGATAATAAAATAAGTTTAAGCGCTAGTTGCAAGGAAGGATCCATTGAGTTTTTTACTTTTTTAACTTTAAAATGAGGTTTCGTACCATTAACAACTGTACTTGATTACCACAGACTCGCAGAGTTAGTGACGTATGTAGAAATTGCTTCTGTGGGGGAAGTTGATCTTCTTCTTTAACAGGTACATTGTACATTTACATTATATATATTATATGCATACATACACATTTAGCTTAAGTGAAACTGGCCTGGGAAGTTTTAAATGAAAAAAATATCCCCGCTTTAAGTTTTATACGGAATTGGTCCTTTCCTTATTCCACTTATTTTATTGTAGTTTATGTGAAACCGGCTCTCTCCCCAAATCCCCTCTTAGTAAGACCCATAATTTCAATTTTTTCAATTTATTTTTCCCATGCTTCTTATATCTATGTATATTTCTATATTTAGTATATAAAAGACTTATAGTTGACTGACCCACTCATCACGCTCCAGCTCAAACCGCTTGAGGTAAAAGGCTGAATTTTGACATACAGGTTGATTTTAGGGTGTAGAGGTTTAGTAAGAAGGGATTTTTCAAAACTCAAATTCCAAGGGGGTGAAACTACCCCTTAAATATTACAATATTTTTTACTTAAAAAACAGTCAGTTTTTCGGAAAAACGCTTCAACTTGTTTTTTTGTTTTTATTTTTTTTCCATACTTTAGGATTTTTTGAAAATTGATACAGGGTATTCAAAGAGGTGAAACCACCACTTAAATAATACAATATTTTTTGTATTTAAAATACGGTTAGTTTTTCGAAAAAACGCTTAAACATGTATTTTTTAATTTATATTTTACATATTTTAGGATTTTAAAAGAATTCATACAATATGTCCAAAGGGGTAAAACAATCCCTTAAATTATTTTATTATTATATATAATTATAATATATTTTATTTAAAAAACCGTTGGTTATTCGGAAAAGGCTTGAACATAATTTGCCTTATATTTTATTTTTTACTTATTTAAAAAAAATTTCAAAACCGAGACAGGGTGTCCAAGCAGCTGACACCACCTCTTTTATATTAAATTTTTTATTTAAAAACCAATTAGTTATTCGGAAAAACAGTTGAACACGTGCTTTTCATTTTATTTCATTACATATTTTAAGATTTTTTATAAATTCATATCATTGTCATTGATTAAGTTTTGCGACCCTTCTCAAATTGTTTGCAGTAGAAAGCTGAACTTGTGCAAACAGCTTGATTTTAGACTGCAGAGGTTCGATAAGAAGGGATTTTTTGAAACTCAGTTTCCAAGGGGGTGAAACTACCTCGAAAGTTATCATAATAAAACCGCTTCTTGGTTTAAAGAACGAGCTATATTAACTCCAAAAAATAGCACAGCAGATGAAATAAATCTAGCTTTACTGGAAAAAATTACTGCTCCACAATTAACTTACTACTCAATAGATGTAGTTATAGAGCAACAAAATGCGATTAATTATCCTGTCGAGTTCCTGCACTCTCTAAACCCTTCAAGAATCCCTCCTCATGATTTAAATTTAAAAGTGGGGGCACCAGTGATGCTTATTCGAAATTTAAAACCACTAAAATTGTATAATGGAAGTCGGCTACAAGTTAAAACATTATACAAAACAACGTAATAGAATCTACTGTTATTTCTGACCCTGGCCTAGAAGCAGTTTTTATACCACATACTCTTTTAATTCCGTCTGACTATCCTTTTCAGTTTAAACGTGTACAGTTTCCTTTAAAACTTTATTTCGCCATGGTAATTAACAAAGCTAAAGGGCAATCGTTAAGTAGACCTAAATTAGACTTGCGCTACGTTTGTTTTTTTCATGGTCAGCAGCATGCAGCATGCTCTAGAATAAGTTAGCGTACTAGCCTGGCTATTCTACAGCCAGAGAATGCAACAACAAACATTGTTTATAAAGAGGTACTCAAACGAGGCAATTTAAGTACATCTTTACATCTCCTTCATTATAGTCATATACGCGAACGAAGTCATGGGTACCCGCTAGTTATACTATAAAAAAACTGCATTTTATCAAAAAGAGGACTCCCTGTGTGTTTTTTGAAAACTCACTACCTGGCCCGAAAACTGTTATGATAGCTTGTTTCAACGACTTAATTCCCGTAGCCACACAGTAATGCAGTAACTTTTGGACTTGCATGTATGAATTGTTACCAGTAAAATTCGCATAATATGGAATTTTTTTTTATTTTAATGATTGAGTTTAATAAAATTTCAGTTTAAATGATTTTTTTCCTGAAATATAATGCAAAATTACAATAAAAAAGTTATTCAAGTGATTTGTTTTACCTGTCAAATTTGACATTTTTTTTGAATGGCAAGAAATTTCCATTTTTCTCAAAATTTGGTTTTCGTTTTTAATAACTCTGTCGGTTGAATTAATTTTTTTCAAATTTTTTTAACCTAATGCTGTTTTACCTAGGCAACTGAATTTGAGCAATTCTGAACTAAATTATCTTTACACTATTTTTAATAGAAACGCTAAATTAAATATTTAATTTTAATATTATTTCAATAATTTAATAAAGTTAGTCTATTTTTCTTTAGAAAGGTTGATATAGAAATAGAAAAAACGGTTTTCTTACTTTCGTGTTTATCAAAAAGTAAATAAATATGTATTAATTTAATAAATAACCAAATTCAGAAATATTTTTTATATAAAATTGCGGAAACTGGATAAACTTCGCAATAAGTTGGTAGCATTTTTTTTGGACTCATTTATGTTTGAGAAAATTGATAGTTTAATTCAGGTGTGTTTATATTCGGTAAAGTGAAAGGGCACCAAATAAATAAAAGGAGAAATATTTGAAGTCAACCAATAGCCAGTCATAGAAAAATTCTTCTTGCATACTGACCCCCTTGTTACTGACATTAATATAAAGGCGTATCATATTTCGATGAAAATTAACCGGAATGTGCTACTAAAATAGATAAAATGATTAAACGCTTGTCTTAAGAATGTTTTGAAAACCCAGCAAATTACGTTAAATACGAGAGTCGAAGCCAATTAAATGAGCTACCGGACTATCAAAGAGTATTTAAAAACAGTGCGGCATAAGCCTATACTATCTTGTACAAAAGCCGCAACTTGTCTTCCATTAAAAAAATTCGTATCTCTGAAAACGAAATCCGACAGGCATTTTAAGATATTTGAACGGAGACTGGGGTAAAAAGGTCACTTCGTCTTGGGGAAAGGCTAAATTGATTATCATTTTCGAGAAAAAAAATATTTATTACATATTACGTTACAATTGGGAAATATTTTTGAAACAGAGAGCCAGAAAGCTTTTGGTCTACTCCCCGTGATCTGCTGCACGCGCTCAGAGAAAATACATATATATACACACGTATAACAGTTTTTAAGGTAAATTTTGACCACCTTTGGGGGTGATAAAGACCGAGTCTATTATAATCACGACTCTGCTCTTAAACTTGGGTCGAATGCGAATAGTATTAGGGCTCTTTACTTAACATATACTCTACATGATACAATAATTGCCTAGAAGGCAACGGCAAATCATTACGTAGAATACATTACCTGGAATATTGTTCTAGTGGAGTGCATTAAACAACGTATATACATATTGATTCATGGCAGTCACTGTCCATCGTCAAGACGCGTATGGCGCATCAAGAAGAAAGAATAATATTAATAACCCTAATGATTAAAACAAATGTTAAATATTTAATTAACCATCACAGGGTAAAAATAATATATAACACAAAATTCGAATTGATCAAATTATGCAAATTATATTATTCACAAAAATTCTTTAGAGGTCAACATTAAAAATATATATCGCAAAATGCACCTGCTGAGTAAGCTGCTTATATTTTGCTGCACAATGTCAATAATAAATGTTACCAGAAGAATCTGATATATACTACAATCCTCCCGACATTATAACATGCATAACAGAAGCATTATTGAATCAATTTGGCTCGACTGGTCGTTTATTTTCCATATTAATATTAAAACATGTTTCTTCGGTTAGCCAGAATATGCTTTAAGATATCAAAAATTGAATTTATTTTCGCATTGCTAAAAGAAACCGCAACGAGAAGTTTTTCATTCTTTTTTCCGTCATTTATAATTTTAAAGTAGAAGGTCCCTTTTCTAGATATGTATTCGAGATATAGCATTTAGTAAGACATAAATTATTCACAAGAGCAATTCTTTAGTTGCTGTAATAAGATATGCATTTTCGTACTATTCGATAAGAGACCTAAAAATTGAAACTGGGTTCTTAATAACAGTTACTATAGGTCTGTGTCCATCGATAAAATACTGATTTTTCTTCGGTAAAGAGCAGGAATAATAAATATAGCCAAAACTCAGCAAGTGTGCAAACATTATTAGTCTTAAAGAACTATAAAATGGTGAAAAGGGTCTGTATAAAGGCCAGTCTAAATACTTTTTGTAAGAAAATAACGTCACTTGCGACAATGGGCCGAGCTGAATTCATTCCCGTAACAGCAGGCAACAAATTTCTTGTTACCGAATTCACTCATACATAGGACCGATTAAGGTAATTATTAAACTAATAACTTTTGTTTGGTAAATATCTGTCTGTGTCGTGTAACCTCTCTTTGATATACTCTCTTCTAACTATAGTGTTACTGTTACAGTTTGTTTGGTGAAGCGGCAAGTTTAGCACCAGGTTAAGTACCGGAGCGCAATTCTTGCTATTTGTTGTACCGTTAGAATCAATAAAAATGGTTTTTCTCTCAAAAAATATTTCTTTATATCTTTAGTACAATAATATAAATTAAATAATCCAAATGCGACATAAGAAATACAAAATACATTTTTTTTTAATTTAGGGAACTTTAATGGGCTTGGGAGTGAATTCGGACAATATCTTTTTGATACCATATAATCTACATTAAAAGGGGGAAGTCGTACCAATTCCGGCAACGATCTTTAAAAAAATAATAACTGTCGGTTTTTTTAATTAAAGACAATTATTTGTAGTTATTGCAAAACGAAACTAATGGTTGAGAAATTTCTAGGAATATCTTGTTGCATAGAGCCAGTATTCTGAAGTCTCTATTACTAAAGATCGATTATACTCCAAATAGATGATCCAACAAATGGAAAATAAAATACCCTCCTAACTTTGCCATTTTTGAGTATAGTTGCTGGTTTGCTACTGCTCGACGCACAGTCTTTAATCTGCTGGTCAAAGTCGTTTATCAGATCAGTTTGACGCAACTACCTAGTACCTGGTAATCTTGTTTCATATAATTGTGAGTGGGGATAAGAATAGTTATGGTCGAAAAGTGAAGCATCTGTAAAATGTTTTATCGGAATTGGCGGTGACATTACTTCGTTTGTATTTACATTACGCTATTTATAAAAATAATACTATTTATATATATAGGATGTATAAAAAATATGTAGGAAACCCAACAAGCATTTTTTTATCTAAGAGAATGTGTATATGCCCATCAAGTGAGTCTTTTCTTATTAATTATGAATAACCTTTACATTTAAAAACACCCGAGAAATTTGAAGAGAGCCCTTTGACCTCACTATATTCAAATTCAAAAAATATTTATTGTGTAAATTTCAGTATAAGAAGTAAACAAAAGGTAAAAAAACACAAAAATACACAAAAGTGCAACATGCACTGTCTCCAGCCCTGCTTTCAAAATCACTAACTATAAACTATATATATGAAAAACAATAATTAAAATAAATTTAAATCAAAATTACGACTCATTATTACAGGAAACAGGATTTCTTGCTTTAATTTTGCTTTTAAAGTGGCCTTTAATACATTGGATATATTTTTCAACGCATTAGTGACAAACGGAGCCAGATATGAAAAACTGGATTGAAAAGCCGTGGTTTTATGACATGCAGTTCTCTTTGAGGTATTTCAGAACGAAGTGGAAATTTGGCAAAAATATACTTAGGTGTATGCGTATTCAATATTTGAGGCACAAAACGGGCAAAATGAATAAATCTGATCTCATTCTCATTGATTTATAAAAATTCAGACCCTGAATATATGGAGAAATATGTTCAAAGCGACTTTCATTGGTGAAACATGGGCCATAAACTACATCAGCATAATGAAAGTGAGAAAAACAAGGGAACTAACTAGCATCTTTTTAGTGTCTATCCAATAAGTTATTGAAAGGATAAAACCTCTTCAAACGTATATACACTTTGCGACACACATCTGAAACATGATTCTAAAATTTCAATTTTGAATCAATTGTAAATCCCAGATTCCTAATAGACCGGCTGAACCTGATTACATGTCCATCTACTAAAAATTTAAGTTCACCAATACTCTCAAGGTGATAGTTCGAGCCTATCAGCATATGCATTCAACACAAGTCCGTTATCTCTTATCAATTGTTTAATATTGTGAAGATCTTCATTAATTATATTTCTTGCCCAATCCTTTTCATTAGGTGAAAAGTCAAATAAAAGCTGAATATCATCAGCATACAGATGAATGTAGCATGATTTAGGAAGAACAAATTGTATGTCAGCAATGCACAGAGAAAAAAATAAAGAACCCAAAACTGATTCCTGTGCTACACCGGAGTAATTTGACCTTAAATCAGATTCAGCTATAGTATGTGAATTGACTATAACTTTGTTGGCGACTTGTTGGTTTAGAAGATATCTTCTAAACCAATAATATGCGCAACCACGAATCCCATATTAGCTCAGATACACCAATAGAATGTTCTTCGTCTACCTCTTACTCATTGCCTTTTATGGCAGGGTTTTGACAAATTTCTCGAGAGTTTTTTAAGATAATATCAAATATAGTATATTTATAACCAGCAATTAGATACCCATTTGATGAACATGTACATATAGGGTGTTTCATTTTAATAAAATGTTGGGCTTGCTAGATATTTTTGAGACTTTTGTATATTTTAACAGATTTCTATATTTCTTAAAAATTAAACTAATAATTAGATGTGCCGTACCAGAAGTCAAAAAGTCAAGTGAAAATTCAAAAATGTAGAAAATTTCAAATTCTAAAAACCGTTTCAGCAGGAATATAATAAAATAAATGAATAGATTTGTTTAACATAACATTGCGCAAACCAATTTATTTAATATAATAAGGACCCCCGACTTTTGACAAGTCTCAACTTATGTACAATAATCATGTTAATACGTCTAGAGGCATTACTCTTGACCATGCATACCTGAGATAAGAAACAATTGTCTAATGCATACAGAAAATACCCTATATCTCAGAAAGTAAAATAAATAAAAAAATGGCTTTAAATAGGTTTTTTGGTATTTAGGGGCAGTTTATCTTGGCTTGGAAAGAGCAATAAAATATATCTTTTTTTGTAATAGCCATCACTTAGAAAACATTCTATTTCGAATTTTAGCTTCCGGAATTGAGCCAGAGTTTATGTATTAAACAGATTCATTAAACTTTTCTATCGAATTTTAGAATTAAAACACAGAAAAAAGGGGTTTAATTTTTACAATAATATGAAATAAGAAAAAAAATTATTTGTTCATATTTCTTCGATTATTGGCAATTGGAAAATAATTTGTCAAGTATGTAAATGTTTTATCTCTAAGGCGCAATCTTTGCTAATACTTGTTTCGGGTGTGTATTTGCAGTACGTTGTTCTTCATCTTTAAGATGACATAGGTTAGTAGTTATTTAAGGAGAGAAGCGCCTCGTCCTCCTCATTATGCACCTACTTCTCCTCCTCCCTATCATTTTAAAATTATAAAATTATATCTATTCCTCCTCCTCTCTAATATTCAAAATTATTTAATCGAGTTCGTTAACTTAGCCTTGTCGCCGAAGGTTATTTCTTTAAGCTATGGCCAATAATATAGTATTACTTCGAGAGACTCCCCTCTTAAAGTTAAAGCTTAAAAGAGGAAAATACGATTTTGCTACTTCAATTTAAAGTTGTAAATATAAAGTAACAAACATTTCTGAAACTTGTCAAATGTCTAAAAGAAAAAGGGGCTCTCGAAGAGTTTTAAAGCAAGTAAAATTAAAAAGAAATAAAAAAGTTATGTGATAGTTCGTACGATATTAAACATAAAAAAATACATTATGGTATTTTTGTTATTACATACATCAATTGTCTCTTGGTTCACGAGCATATAAACACTCATTATAAACGAAGTGTTAAATATTCAAATTTAGATATTAGATGTGCAATTTGTTCGAAATCAGATGATACTTCCAGACATTTGTGTTTTTTGTAATGTAATTACAATTCAAATAGAAGTTGACGAAGTTCCAAAAACGTAATTTATTTTTTAGTTTTAACATTAAAAAGTACTGCCTATAATCTGGACTATTCACATGTTTATGGAACTATTATACTAAGGGCTGACATTTTCATCTCCGTATAATTCTATTCGATGGATATTTTCCATAGTTACAATTGTCCCAACAATCGTTTCCACGGTAAATATTTGAGGAATAAAGTTATTTGGGGATTAAAATATTGCCCGTAAAAATAGGATGTATAATTTAAGACATGCTTGTAACATTACATCTACAAATCTAAATTCACTTGCAGCTAATACAAAATAAAATATAGAATGTTAGTTTGTTTTTTATTTATTTTTATACCTATGTTAGAATCCAGATACCGGCATTCGTAAAAATACAGCTAACCGAAATTTATTATTAAGGTTATATTTTTCAAATAATTCTAAATTAGTGTTATATAGCCTTGTTATGGTATTATTACATTTACTTTAATAAAACAACTACCAGTTAATAAGTGTGGAGCTTATTAGGTGACTAAAAAGACACGTATATTTTACAAATACAAATCAATATATGTTTTACTTGTTATGTATGTAAATTAAAAAAGGGCCTGGTGTGTTATTTTGTCTATCTGTAATGTAGTAATTGCTGAAATATTGTTGAAAACCACAATATAAAATACTATTAGTAAACACTATTATTTTTAACTGCGCTATTTCTAGATCATTTAAATCTGCTTTTCGGAATTTCTTTAAGAGACTATAAATTTACTGAAACGACGTGTGCATTGTATTAAGCACTTAATTAAAACATAATGTAACCAAAATATTACAACTTATTAAGCTTTGTTTAAATTTTGTATAAATCTTTGTACACTACTTCTAATTTTATTGTCTCTAAAAATAGTTCTTTTTCACTCTTTTAACTTGTCTTTAAGCATTTTAATAGTTTAACAGACTGTTCCTATTTTTCTAAATATGTAGTTCTACTAAATGTTTTTGTTCCTATATACAATAAACATGTTAGGTATGTGAAATAAACAAAGCAAAATTTGCCACAAATATTACATATGCAAATAAAAAAAAATGTGTACATTTTTGTTTAAGCAGTCAATTAATAATCAAAACCTGACGAAAATATTATTACTTACGGTTGACCAGATATATGCAGATTCCATAAAATGATTTATGTAATAATTTAATTGTCTCTAAAAAATCGTTTTCACTATTTTTTCTATTATCTCTAAGCACTCTAATAATTTAACTAACACTGTTCCTAATTTTTCTGTTTCTATATACACTAAACAGTACACTCAAACACTCAGTTTCTATGGGTATAGTGCAGCATTATTTGTCATAGTCCGATTGTTCTAATCACACAAAAATAATTTAAAATTCTTCGAGAAATCATAATACAAATTTTAAAGATTAATATTTTACTTAACTTACCACTCTGAGAAATTTCTGCCACCATTATTGGACCCTCGAATATATTTTCCTGACTCATTAGGGGCGCAAAGCGCTAAGGGGGAGGGGAGGGAAAGTGCGTGAGGGGAATCGACTCCCGCCCCTCCCTTCCCCTTCCATCCCCTCTCCCTTCGCGCCCCCGCCCTCACCATGGAAGGGAGGGTGTTGGGGCCTAGAAAGCGACTTCAGTTACTTAATATCCTGACCCAAAAGTTAATTAATATTTAAGAGCACAATAATTCTAATCCTACTGACGAACCAACTGACGAAATTTTAGAAAACATGTCTAAATTTAAAGATTACTTGGGTATAGGATCTTCAAAAAACAAATCATGCAATATCTCTTCTCAAAATTCTAATTCAAATTTAGCAGGCGTTGTATTTAAACCAGAATTAGTAACTGAGGGATTAAGCAACTGGGAACCGATTGAGAATCTCTTAGGAACTAATTCTGATTTAGATATATTACAATTTAATGAAGAGGTTCACTCACAAAATTTGGAAGACATGACAAAATCGAAAGACTATTTGGGTATGTTTTCGGCCGACAATCATGACAGTTCAAATTCAGAAGATTTTCATTTTAATATTGATACCATATCTTGAGATAACAATTTGCAATATTTAAACGTAACCGAAAATGTTTCAAATTCCAAATTTTCTGTTGACCCTTTTACCAACAATTGTTCTAAAGAACCCACTTTCTGTGATAATAGGTCACCTTCTGGTTCGGATTTCTCAGGTGGTTGAAACAATGACATTTTCAAAAAATAATTCAACTTCTGCTTTATCTGATTCTGATAGTGATATCACTTGCGGGCAGAGAAGTCCAATTTTTCTCCAAGGGTCCCAGTATAGTGATATTTCTCAGACTGAATTTACGCCTAATGAAAATACAAATTTGCAACCATGCTCTCCAGAACCAGATAGATCATGTCGTTTGTAAGAGAGTAGACACGCTTGCTGCTTCTCCAGTTAAAACGGTAAAAATCAGCGGTTATTGTGAACAAAAATTCGAGAATTTTTCACAGTGTGTTTTTATATATGTAAAGAATACGTTCCTTCAAAGACAAGTCAAAGTAAGTCCTTAGAACAGTTGAGTTTTCTATTTCACTAAGCAATATATTATATTCTAATATGGGCGGATTTACAGAGAGACAAAAAAATGAATTGAAAAGTATTTATTCAGATATGTCCAAACAACTGATAAACGATCTTGTATACAATAACGATTTTTTGGATGCTATCGCAAAGCGTGTAGCCAGTACGGTAACGGTAAACTTGGAAAAACGCCTTACTGATTTTTAACTGATCTAATACAAAGATTAAATCATTACAAGAGGATGTCTCGGACGTGAAAGCTGATAATGAGAAACTTCTCCTGAGGTTGGAGGACCTAGAGCAAAAGTCAAGACTTAACCGACTTCGCTTTTACGGCATTTCGGAAAAGACCGAAAACTTGAAAATGAACGTAGAGGCCCTAATAAAGTCCAAGCTTGAAGTTCGCAATTTTGAAATAGAGGAATGCTATTACACAGGAAGAAATAAATCCAAACCTACAGCAGTTATTGTAAAATTTGCTAGCGTGAAACAAAGGAATGAGGTATTCTTTAACAAAAAGAAACCAAAACACTTAAAAATAGCTATCAGTAAAGATCTAATAAAAAGCAGGTTCGAACTTTTAAATTTTGCAAAGGAAAGATTGGGAAAGGAGAAGGTCTGGTCCATGGTAGGTAAAATTTTTGTCAAGAATGGTGGAAAAAAGGTTCTATTGAAGTCTGAAGAGGATGTCACGAATTTTTCAAATTAGCTTGATACTGGATGAGTGGTGCAAATGGTCTGCGTAATTTTAGATTTAAGCTTAAATTTTTTTTTCTCTTTTTTACTTATTTGATTTTTTTTTCTAAATTATATAAACTTAGCCTAGATTATTAGTTTTTATTTTTCGTCTTATATTTCTTAAGTTAATAACTGAATTGTGAATTTGGTTTTTTGTTGTAGTGCGTAAGGGGAAGCCGGTCTTTCTACGAGAGTTTAGCTCGTTTACTTTTAGATTCAATGAAAAATTTTAGAGTGGCTTTCCTAAATGTGCGATCTCTGTCCAATCACTTTGCGCAGGTCAAAAATTTGCTGAATCGAGAACAATATGATGTCTTGGGAATATCGGAAACATGGCTGTCTGATAACATACCATCTAATATAATTTCCGTTGATGGTTACAATTTTGTAAGAAGGGACAGGGGCTCTAGGGGTGGACGTGTTGGTATCTTTATCAGATATTTATTTAAATTTAATGTGATGGACTCACCTTTTCATGAAGGCTTAGAGCAAATATGGGTTGAATTAAATTTGAATAAACGTATAATTATGCTAGGTTCACTGTACAGACCGCCCAATAAAAATGTTGCTGACTTTATAAATACCTTTGAGGATACCTTGTCTCAGTTTTCCATGTCTTCCGATGAAATAATTTGCGGCGGCGATTTAAATACAAATCTTTTAGATCTGGAATCCACATCTTTCTCTACACTTATAGAAAGCATTCATTCTTTTAATTTAAAACAGATAATTAACAACCCAACAAGAGTCTTTAATTCTACTAATAGTTTACTTGATGTGTCAATTGTGTCAGATGAAACTCACCCCACATCCGTGGATGTAGAAGATGCCTCTAATATATCTGATCACTTTTTGGTCTGTTGTTCTTTATGCTAACCTGTATCACAAGTAAAAGAGAAAATTACTAATACAAGAAATTTTAAAAGAATTGATAAAGAACTACTTAGAAATTTTCTTCTCCAGGCTCCTTTTCAGGACATAATAAACATTCAAGATATTAACGGAAAAGTATTCCTCTTCAAATTTTTTTTAATGTTTTGGCCCCATATAAAAAGAATGTTTGTAAAAAACCTAAACCTTTATGGCTAACAGATAATGTACAGGCTATGATAAAGCTAAAAAATAAAGCCTATAAAAGATTTAAAAAGACGCGTAGTCAGGTACATTGGGAATATTTTAAACAAATTAGAAATCAGAGCAATATTGTTATAGCTAATGAGAAAAAACAAAGCTTGGAGTACTTTTTTCATACTTAATCAAAATCCTAAATTATTATGGAAAAAACTGAACGATCTTAATATTTATAATAAACCTATTGTATCTATACCCGATAGTTTAAACAGACCTAATGATTTAAATTCGTATTTTTTACAGTTTTCAGGGAATCAAGTGGCTTCTGACCAGCTTTTAGTTCAAAGCTACCGGCAAAGAAAAAAATGCGATTTCCAGGATTTATTTCATTTTACGACTGTCACTGTCGAAGATGTAAAACAGTGTCTTTATAATATAAAATCCATGTCCACAGGCCCCGATTTCATTAATCTAGAGATGTTACTGTTATGCTGCCCCACAATACTACCCTATCTAACTAATATAATCAACTCTTGTCTATTAGAGTCTACTTTTCCCGATCCTTGGAGGCTTTCACGAGTAATTCCTATTCCTAAAAGTGGTAAT
This sequence comes from Kuschelorhynchus macadamiae, assembly GCA_030620095.1. NCBI lineage: Eukaryota > Metazoa > Arthropoda > Insecta > Coleoptera > Curculionidae > Kuschelorhynchus > Kuschelorhynchus macadamiae. The sequence continues at coordinate 868,679 of JAUTXW010000916.1, read as the reverse complement.
GTATCAGAGTTTAGCGACTTACGTCCTATTAGTATATTTACAACACTATCAAAAGTACTAGAAAATATAGGCAAATTTCTGGACACCTGAAAATGTATAATCTGCTTCCATCTTGTCAATCCGGCTTTCGTCCAGGTTTTAGTTGTACTACAGCTCTGTTAAATATCACTGACGATATCATTAAGGCTACAGATGCAAGTAAATGTACTGTTCTTGTTCTATTGGATTACTCGAAAGCATTTGATAAAATAAGTCATGAGCTGCTCTTATCCATTTTAAAATTTATAGGATTTTCAGTACCTGCTATAAACTTAATGCAGAATTATCTTCTTAACAGGCTTCAGTTTGTCGAAACCTCTGCCGGTCGGTCAAATGAGGGTAGTGTCTGCTGGGGAGTCCCGCAAGGGTCAATATTAGGTTCTTTATTGTTTAGTATTTATAAAACTAACATAACATCCTGCTTGAAATATTGTAATGTGCATCAATACGCTGATGACACTCAATTATACTATTCTTTTTTTCCGTCCGACTGGCCCGAGGCAAATAGGGCTTTGGAAAGTGACATCGATAATTTATTGTTATATTCTGGGCGCCATAACTTGCAAATTAATCCACAAAAGTCATCGGTTTTGGTATTTGGCAAAAACAAAGACTACATTGAATCTGTTTTGACAATAAGAATAGGTAACGACACATTACCTTGATTAAACTAGAAATAAGACACAAAGTTTATACATTATCTTCCTGTCGATTAATGTTAGTGCCAAGATTATTAAAAATTAGTTGAGGTTCGAAATTGAAGACATCATTAACTCAATGTAAAACTGGGCTTCTTTTAGGCCTTGTAATTTACCATCTTCTCTAACAAATCCAGTTTTTTACTCTTTGGACACTCGTGTAGTATCTTTACATTGTTTGGTATAGAAAAATGTTGTCTAGTTGTTAGCAAGTGGTTAGCAAAAGCCGACTTTGTCTTAGTGATATCAGTGTTTTTATATTTATCGAAAAGGCTAAAATGTTCCCGGACCCTAGTGGAAATCCTTCTCCCTGATTGTCCGATATATACAGCAGAACAATCTCCACAGCCCAATGAGTACACCCCTGATTTTGAGAGATGTTCAGTCTTATCTTTGGTCATTACTAGATGTCTCTTAAGTGAGTTCACTGTTTTAAAAGCAATTGAGACATCTAAATGTTTGAAAAACTTCGCCACCTGCATTGAAATATTACCAAAAAATGTTAAACCTTTGAAGCATTTTTTAAGTGTTGGTTTATAGTGAATAATATTAAAGGAAAGTTTGTATTTATTGAAAAACTTAAAATAAAGTCTATTGATGGAGTGGATAGGAAAACCGTTGTTGAAAGCAATTTGTTTTATAATCTGCAATTCCTGATTGAAAGCTTCCCTGGAAGCCCAGTTTTACATTGTGTTAATGATGTCTTCAATTTCGAACCTCAACTAATTTTTAATAATCTTGGCACTAATATTAATCGACAGGAAGATAATGTATAAACTTTTCATTGGACCTGCTGGTAGAATAGTGGTCAGTATCTCGGTGTGTCATGCCGGAGGCTCGGGTTCAATTCCTGGGTATATCAATAACCTTTTTTATATTTTTTATTTATATATTTTTTGTCTTTTATTTGATTGAACTTTTATCTGCGCGTGTCAATACCTTAGTTTCTTAACCTCATCTCAGTGTGTATTTTAACATGTGACGTTATAGTTGTTTGATTTGTTCTTGTGATTTTAGTTAATGTCGAAGGTCTGTTTGAATTTTGTATATTTATAGTGATAGTTTTTGATTGTTATATTAATTGTAGGTCTGATGATGCCTGAAAAGGCGAAACACGTGTAACCGCATTATACTCTTTTTGACTGAGACCGAGACTTTGTGTCTTATTTCTAGTTTAGTCATTTGAAAGTTGGTCTCTTAGAGAATATGGACGCTTTCTTACAGTTTGAACACATTACCTTATAAAAAAGTAGCAAAAAATCTGGGTCTCTACTAAGACACTGATTTGCGTTTTAAAACTCACATCAAAAGCTGTTTACAGAGAGCCTAAGCTAATTTAAAAATACTTTATCCACATTGTCATCTTCTCAATCAAAACCTAAAAATTAAATTAACTGAGGCCTTGGTTTTATGTCATTTTAATTTTTGTGACGTCTTGTACTCACCATGTCTAGATGTGGAAGATAAAATGAAAATAGAACGGGTTCAAAGGTCATGCCTTAGATATATTTATGGAATACGAAAATTTGATCCTGTATCACATAAGCTAAAGACATGTGGCTGGCTTAACATGGAAAAAAGGCGGAAGATTCATTCCTTGGTTTTATATCACAAGATAATAAAAAATCGGTTACCACCTTACTTATTAAATAAAATTACCTACCGAACGGACGTACATAATCTCAATTTGCGTTTTAAAGGTTTGATCTCGCCTCCATATCATAGAACAGCCGTGTTTCAGCGTTGCTTCACTTACAACATATATCTCTTATATAATGGAATTCCTCACGAAGATAAAGAATTGTCCGTACCGGCCTTCAAAACGGTATGCAAAAAAAGAATTTTGGCAGAATGATTTTTCCATGCAGTGCTTGGACAGAGACCCTCGGTTATTCTCTTCATGATGTTACATATTTTTTTAACGAACTTTTTTCCGGCTACTTTTTGCGAACGACATAAACAATGATCTTTTTTTCCAATTTTTTGTTACTGGGGTTGAACTTGAACTTTTGCAAATTGTTTTCAGCCCCTTTTTTGTATTCATTATTGAATAATGGTACCTTTGTAATAAATTTGGAGTGCAAAAATAAATGTATTATTATTATTTTCTTCAGAACCAAAAACAGCTGAGCAATTTTATTTTCATAGGACAAATTCGACGCAAACAGACAAACGATGCGTCAACAAAATTCATTTTGGTATTCAAAAAAAAACTAAAAGTAGGGAATCACGGATTACTTTGTCAAAATTAAAATCTTTTGGCTCTTGTTTAAACAACTTGTTTGACTCCCAGTTAAAAAATAATTCCATCTATAAGGAACAAGAGGAAATTTGGATTAGAATTAAATGTATATTTGATGGGTGGGTAGATCCTATGGATTAAAAAATATTCACACATTTTTTTATCGCCCCCTCTCCCTTATAAACTTTTTTAAAATCCTATTTAAGTTTTGTTCCTACAGTTTTAACTCAGTACGTAAGAAACTTAATGACTGCTTTCCAAGAAGAGAAGTAGTTAAGGCACATTTTTTTTTCTTCAGCCCAAAATGAATCTTAAATGTTTAAACTATAACAAATTTTTTACTAGAAGAGACAATTTAATTCGTCACATAAAAAATAAGTGTGTAAAAATATCAGCAAGGGGGAAACAACAACTTTTTGGAAAATTCATCGGAGCAAAGATTGAAAAAGAAAGAAGGTAAGAGTTTATTTTTTATAGTATATTCTACATTTTTTTTACGCCTGGCAACGCAAAGCAATACTTTGTTTTTAAAACTCATATTACCTATTACTTTATTTTATATATTCAATTTGTAAAATTTTTCTATACTCAATAGAGTGTTTTCAGTTAAAGTGACGAAATTTTATTGGTATTCATTTTGTTAGATATAAGTATGCTATTCCAATTGCAAATTCAGCTATTTTACATGTAAATTTAAGTTACGATTTGCAGTTTTAGAGTCATTTTAAGGCGCGAAATTTTCTATGAAATATTGACAGCAGTGACTTTACTATTTTAAATCTATTTTTATGTCACTGCAGCACTTTTTTATTTTTGCACTGTAAACGTATTTTGAATTTACTTGGTGATTTTCTATTACAATTTTAAGTTATTTAGAGAATGCTCTTGTTTTAGAAAGCAACAAACATTTTGAACATTGTAAGAAATCTATTAGAACATCACTATGGGGTAGCCACCTTCGGACCAATACACATAAGAATAACATAGCTTTGAGTGCCGAAGAAAGTGGAGTAGAAATTATTAAAACTGCTTTTGATAAAAGAATCATATCATACAGAATTTTAGCAGAAGCCTTATAAGTAAACATTCAACTGTTTTTCAATGGTATATCAGACAAAATTAGAAGCTTAATAGAAAAATTTCTTAAAACACATACATGCTTAAAATTAAATATAGAATTATTTGGCATTTACTTCAATCCTGGTAACAGAGTTCACGCAATCAAGTCATTTAATACTCCTTTTAAAGTTATATAGCTTTAAAGGACGTAGAAAATTTTGAAAGACAATATATCTATTAATATTTATTCTTTGGAAAAAAATATAAAAAACTTTAGGCTCAGTTATGAAGTAATAGGTACTCTACGTTATTCAAAATCTAAAAAACCAAACCATATTAATCTATTATTAATTAGTGATGATGATGGGAATTTTCATATCACTACTATTATATTTCGGATTTAAGTAGAGTAATATCAAGTCAAGTTTCAAAACACAATGGAAAAAAATATCTATGTGATGGATGTCTTCAGTATTTTAGTACAGAAGAATATTTAACTAGACATAATACTTTTGACTGCGATTTTGTAAGAATAAATTTACCATTTATTTTCTATTACAATTTTAAGTTATTTAGAGAATGCTCTTGTTTTAGAAAGCAACAAACATTTTGAACATTGTAAGAAATCTATTAGAACATCACTATGGGGTAGCCACCTTCGGACCAATACACATAAGAATAACATAGCTTTGAGTGCCGAAGAAAGTGGAGTAGAAATTATTAAAACTGCTTTTGATAAAAGAATCATATCATACAGAATTTTAGCAGAAGCCTCATATGTAAACATTCAACTGTTTTTCAATGATATATCAGACAAAATTAGAAGCTTAATAGAAAAATTTCCTGAAACACATACATGCTTAAAATTAAATATAGAATTATTTGGCATTTACTTCAATCCTGGTGACGGAGTTCACGCAATCAAGTCATTCAATACTCCTTTTAAAGTTATATAGCTTTAAAGGACGTAGAAAATTTTGAAAGACAATATATCTATTAATATTTATTCTTTGGAAAAAATATAAAAAACTTTAGGCTCAGTTATGAAGTAATAGGTACTCTACGTTATTCAAAATCTAAAAAACCAAACCATATTAATTTATTATTAATTAGTGATGATGATGGGAATTTTCACTACTGGTATATTTCTGATTTAAGTAGATTAATATCAAGTGAAGTTTCAAAACACAATGGAAAAAAATATCTATGTGATGGATGTCTTCAGTATTTTAGTACAGAAGAATATTTAACTAGACATAATACTTTTGACTGCGATTTTGTAAGAATAAATTTACCATCAAAAGATTACAAAGAAGACAAATTTGGGAAAAACGTACCGACATATTCAAATTTGAAAATATTCAAAATCAAATGGAAGTTCCGTTTGTGATATATGACGATTTTGAATGTGTACTTAAACCTGTTGATAGCACCGATAATGTAGAGTTAGGTTTAGATAAAACTTACACTGTAAAAAAATTGAACATGTCCTTTATTCATTTGCATATTACTTAAAAATGTCCATTTGATGATAATGTTTCAAAGCTAGAATTATACAGAGGACCTAATTGTGCTCAAGTGTTCATTCATTCTCTAGAAAGGGAGGTTCATGACTTATATATTAGGTATTTAGGAAATTTAAAAAAAATGGAAAAATTAACTGAACTAGAAAAATTGAGCTATCGGTATTCAAGCCAGTGTCACATTTGCAACAAACCATTTGAAAATGATAATGAAAAAGTGGCAGACCATTGCCATTTAACCGGAAAATATAGGGAAGTTGCACATTCCTTGTGCAACTTAAATTATAAGCAACCACATTTTATTCCAGTCATATTCCATAATTTAAAAAATTACGATTCCCATTTCTTTATAAAAAATATATGCCACAGTCAAGAGCAATTGTCGGTAATAGCACAAAATAGAGAAAAATATATTTCCTTTCAGAAACATATAGAAGTAGACAATTATTACGACCGAAAATTGGGATTAAAAAAAAGAAAATATACAAATCTAAGATTTATAGATTATTTTCAATTTTCACCTTATTCTCTTGCAAAATTATCTGAAAAGCTAAGTGTTAATCAATGTAAAGACGTTCATAAATATTTAACTGATATTGAAAAAATTAAATATATTCGACTGAAGGGAGTATTTCCGTACAGTTGTATTAAAGACCTTACAAAATTAAATAAAACCGCATTACCTGAACAAGAGGAATTTTATAATGACTTGACGAATGAACATATTAGCAAAGAAGAATATGCCAGGGCAATAAAAGTGTAGAAATTATTTAACTGTAACACCTTAGGTGATTATTCTGATATTTACCTAAGATGAGATTACTTTTAGCAGATATTTTTCAAAATTTTAGAAAAACTTGTATTAACACCTGTAAATTAGATCCGGCACATTATTATACATTTCCCGGTTTAAGTTTTGATTCCTGTTTACGCTATACAGGTGTTCAATTAGATATTACAAACCTTTCCGATTCTTCTGAGAAAGTTCCTTGAAGTTGATTTGGAGTACCCCACGGACTTACATGATGCTCATAATGAGTTTCCGTTTTGTCCTGAAAATTATAAACCCCCCAATTCTAACTGCACAAAGTTAATACCAAATTTAAAAGATAAAGTAAAATATGTAATTCATTATACACTTTTAAAACAGTGCATTGAACATTGATTGAAATTAACTAGGGTACATAGAGTTTTAGGGTTTACTCAGTCACCATGGTTAAAACCGTATACTGACTTGAATACAAAACTACGCAATGAGTCAAAGATGAATTTGATAAAAATAATTATAAATTAGCAAATAACAGTATATATGGAAAAACTATGGAAAATGTCGATAAAAGAATTGACTTAAGGTTAGTTACACAGTTGTTAAAAAATCACAGAAAAGATGGCGCAGAAAATCTAATTGCCAAACCGTATTTTAAAGATTTAACTGTGTTTTCCGAGAATTTAGTTGCTATCCAAATGCAAAAAGTTTTAGTAGAATATAATAAGCCAATTTACGTAGGATTTTCAATTTTAGATATTTCAAAAACTGTAATGTATGATTTTATGATTTTTTTGTATAACTTTTTGAAGCCTATTTATGAAGATAAAATTAAACTTTTGTACACTGACACAGACTCTTTCATATTAGGAATACAAACGCAAAATGTGTGTGAAGATTTAAAACGTAATATAGAAAAATTTGACACATCAAATTATAAATCAAATAATATTCATGAAATGCCAATAACCAAATCAGTAGTAGGGAAGTTTAAAGATGAATTTGCTGGTGAAGCCATAAAGTGTTTTTACGGCACGTCAGCCAAAGCATATTGTGTCAAAACGGAGAGTGATACTCTTAAGAAGGCCAAGGGAATTAAAACCGGTAGTATTAAAAAACAATTAGGTTTTGTTCATTACAAAGATGTTGTTGAAAATAACTCAAAAACCTTCTGTACAATGTATTTATTTAAATCTCGTTTACATACAATTTACACCGAATTAGTAAGTAAATTGGCCTTAAGTTCTTCTGATGATAAAAGATTTAAAATTCCTAACAGCTTCGACACACTTGCGTGTGGTGATCAGGATATTCCTTTTTACCAATGGTCAATGAACCATGAAGACCTTTCAAATTTGTAAATTCAATTTTCCCTTCCGTTTTTAATTTTCAAGATTACAGGTTATATTAAATATCAGAAGAACTCGTAGTCAGTTTTCAGTTGTTTCTTTAACTGCTTCACTACTTGAAGTAAATATGTGTTTAGAAAGCTTTGATTCTGAAATTTACAATTTCTATAGAAATTATGAAAAACGACTTTCCTCATTTAAAAATTGGAACGGAAAATTGAAACCTGAAGTGTTAGCAAGAGCAGGATTTTACTACACTTCATATAATGATAATTGCAGATGTTTTTACTGTGGTGCAGAAATATTTGAGTGGACATATGATGACTGTCCCATTGATGAACATTATAAATATTTTAAAACTTGCGACTTGGCTGTATGTTTGTGGTTTTCGAAAAGTAGAAAACACAAAGAACAATATGTATTTAAATGTACTAATGACAAAATAGGCACCTATAAAACGGTGTTTTGTATATTGACTTGTTTGTTTAACATTTTTTTGTTCAATCAATATTTAAAGTGTTGAGAATAATTACTTATTTTTCCAGAAGCATTAAATTGGTTATTTTTTACTATTGTGTACCTATTAAAAAGTACTAATGAAATATAAATATGTTTAAAAGGTTAATAATGGATTTTATGACAATTAATTTCATTATTTAATGTATCTCTCTTTTTCTATATTTTTACCATTCTGTGGCTTATTTATTAAAGTGTGCTAATAAAAATTGTCAATACTAATATTTTTTTCTATAATTATTTGTTTTCCAAAAATAGTTATTAGTCATTATTTGAAATGTAAAAATGTAAAATGTATTTTGTTTTATTGAAAATGTTGCAAAAGTATTTAAGTTTACTCGTTCTTGTATTATAACCATTCTCTTCTTGGTATTGTATTAAACACATTGCCTTTATTTAATCCAGTTTGTTTTATTATGCATACCCATATTTTATTATACGCTATTGTAGCTAAAAGTGCAGAAAAGTGAAATATGTTTAAAAAAAACATTGAAACAGTATGGCCCGAATCTTGCCATTTCATGACAACTGAAAAAATTAACAATAGTACAGTAGTTTTTTCTTACAAGATAAAACAAGCTGATAAAGACTGTAATTTTTTCAAAATTTTATATTATTATTATAATAATACGATTTTTGACACTAACTGGATTCAAAAATATGTAGAAAACACTTCATGCGAATTTAATTATAATTCCACTCATTTTCATAGCAGAAACTCCGATTTTGGCATGTCATACATATTATATATTATAATAATTTTATTGGTATTTTTAATATTAACTTCTCTGGGGTGTATTTATTACCGATATAAATTTAATTAAAATACTGTTATTTTCAAGTTCTCTGTATATGAAACATTTTTAAAAAACCTTGAATTCTAATGCAGAGTAGTGGGGGAACTGGTATAAAACCGAGAGATGTTTTAATAAGTATTTAAATATAGCAACCACAATGTTCAGTAAAACTACCCAAGCAAGTGTATATTCGTTAAATTCTAAAATGAAAAGTGAAAGTTTGCAAAACATTAACTGAAAAACTTACTAATTTTAAAATTTATTATCTGAACAATTGTGATTTTTCACCAACAATTCAACAATAGATGATTTTTCACCAACAATTCAACAATAGATGATTTTTCACCAACAATTCAAATAGGAAGTCAAAATGGATTTTTTATTAGTTTTAATGAAGAAGATTGGAAGAAGTTAGCGATATATCAGGGAGTTATAACAAGTTATTTATATACGCCTGGAAGTGACTGGTTTCCGGTTATTATTGGTGACATTACTTTATATTTTGAAAAAATTAATTCTACTCCTATTATAAGAATTCAAAAAGTGGCCGGAGTTTATGTTTGCCTTGCGTATGATTCTATGGATAAATTATGGGAACTGCAAGAACTTGTTGAATACAGGCTTAAAATACTTAGAAACCAAGAATTCGATAAGTACTTCAATATGTATTAAATTTCGAATCTCAATGAGGGAGTTGATTGTTAAAGAATGTACATAATGTTCTTAATCCAAGCCAAAACACCAACAGTGAAAATGTTAGTACAATGTTGGAAATGTTAATAATGCATCCATGCGAATTGGAAAATAAGCTCAAGAAAAATATCGTAAAAAGAAAATATTATGAAGAAATCAGTGCATTTTAATGAAGCTAACAATAAAGTTCATTTATTAGTAAAGTGGAAGTTTGCATATAGGCATACTCGAATATGTGAATATCAAAAGTTTTATTTAGACAAGATGCGATTTGAGAATAGGATTTTGGAGTACAAAAAATTATTAGCAATATTTTGGATTAAGAACATAGAAATATAATTTATAGGGAAAGATTTAATGTATTTACATAAATATTTGAAATAAAACAATTAAGTACTTGTTAATCTTTTATTTGTTTATAAATATCAAAAATATGTAAAATTATATTACAATACATCTTTTTTAAGAATCCAATAATTATGAGTTTTATCTAATCCTAAACATTTTACTGAAACTTTCGTTAAAACTTTTTCAACTAGGTACAACCTCATATATTTTAAAAATTTCATTTGACCAATTAGGAGTGTAACCCTTTGTAAAAGCTTCTCTTTGTTTGCTAATTCGGACATAGTCACCAATTTTAAATTTTGGTTTTCTAATATCCTACGAGGAATAAATATTTTGTTGCAATACTTTTTTATTTTTTTTACTTTTGCCTTCCTAAGTTCTTCTAAAATTGACACAATTTCATTTTGATGACCTGTATGATCCGCCATTTGCGATGATACAAGTAGTTTCAATCTTTCAACTATTTCATTAATATTGTCGAAATAAATGTAGTCAGTTTTTTTGTTAGATAAGTTTAACATTGGTCCACCTTTTTTTGATGACGAGGATAGTGGTCTCTGAGGAGGTCTTAATTTGCTTAAAGTACTGAAACTAGAGATACTTGAAATGCTAGATGCAGAAGATCTTGTAGGTTTAATAATGTTTTTTTCTATTAAATATGGTTAATTATTGTTATGTATTTCGGATCTGTGGTTCCTTGAACTTGCTCTTTGGGGTCATAATTTCTTTTGTAAGCATTTGTGCGTTTTAATATGTCAATATAATTTTCTACATCATCAGGTTTGTAACCTTTAGGATCTTTAAAAAACTTCTTTCTTTTAAACTCAACAGTAGAATCTCCGATTTTCCATTTTTCTAATAAAGGGTCGTGAACAAAACCATGTGTATGATCTAGTTCACGACTACCCTTAATCGAGTCATCAACAAATGATCTTACGAGTGGGTGATACACTTCGAGATACGTATCGTAAACGTGTCCTCTTTTAGTTAATTCAAGCATTTCCTGTCTTATATCTGCTGTCGTGGGTTCAATAAAAGATGATTCGGATGGACGACTGGGTTGAGTACCAGTTGGTTTTTCTAAGAACACATCTTCATTATTATTTTGTAAAATGTCTTCATCTTGTAGAAATGATGGAATATCATGAGGAAGATATTTATTATAAATATTCGTTTGTCCTTTTTTTTTATGTAGTTGAAAAACTACGTTTCCCGGTTTCTGGAGTTAAAAAAAGTGATGGTGAAGTAAGTTCTCCTTTTACCAAGGGTTCGGTTTTTATTGTTTTAGTTAATTCTTGCAAAGGTTCAGTTATTGGTTTTAATTCTTTTTCTTGTCGAACTTTACTCTCTGCTAAATCTTATTTTAATGCTTGATATTTTCGTTTAACAGCTTTTCGAGCTTCTACCAGTTCCTTTCATTCATGTTTACTAAAATATGACGAGTCATAAACTAAGGTCGATTGTAAAGGTTAGATATTATATATGTTTTAAAAATATATAAAACTGTCAAATCCTTTTCGATATCTCCCAGATTTTAAACAGCAATCCTTATCAATAACTAAAAAATCATAGTTAGATTTCCAACATATTGAACACATTTTTTTAAAAATTTCGAATGACATATCTGAGGTGACATGGTCATCATAAACATGTTTTAAATTCGTACCATCTTGTCTAAATAAAATTAATAAATTTGCATTATCTCAAATTAGTTGTTTTGGAATTGAAGAATAGGTTTGACACAAATAAAAGCAATCGGTGTTTTTATGTCGTCCAAAGGAAAAGTAATCTCGCATAATACTTTGATTACAGCAAACAATATCATCAAAAATTACTACAGAGTTGGGTTTTACCTCGGCAGGTGACACAATGTCTTCAAAATATCCTATTTCTTTAATAGTCTCCATTACGTTTCTTAAAAAGTCATATTTCGTTTGGTACAAGGATTTTGAAAAAATATATACATTCCCAAAACGTAAACCATTTTCTGATATTAAAAGAGCGACAACCACATTGGTTTTGAACCAGAAGGTCCTACAATTAAAGCTCTTTTCGAACACCCCCCAAATAACTTTCCATGCTTTTTAAAATAATTTAAGTTGACATCATAATTTTTGACTGGCAACGGAAAAGATTGTTTTTCTGACCACATTTTAGCAAAATCAATGTGTATCTGAGAAATATCTTCAGGTTTTTCATTTAAATATATAACCTCAATTAAGCTTCAATATATATAAAATGGGAAGACGAAGTAGATGTAAACATATTTGGAGGTCAAAGCTCATGACAAGAGGTGGTTCGTTAAACACTTTAATTAACAAGTTACCATTCGAATTACACATTCCAACATACAATTATTGTGGTCCAGGAACCAAACTAGGTAAACGGCTTGTTAGAGGAGATAAGAGCAAAAATCCTTTAGACGAAACTTGCAAACAACACGATATTGCTTACTATACATTTTCTGATTTAAAACATCGCAACGAAGCGGATCAGGTATTGGCATCAAGGGCATTTGAAAGATTCAAGTCACCTGAGGCACCAATCGGTGAAAAGATTGTTGCTTTAGGAATAACTGGAATTATGAAAGCTAAATCAAGATTGGGAATGGGGTTACGAAAAGAAAGGGGAATAAAGTTTAAAAAAAAGGAAAAAAGGTTTAATCAAAAAAATTTCTTTTCAGCCTGCAGTTCAAAAAGCTAAGAAAGGAATAATCGGAACAAAAATATAAAAATTTACGTGTTGCAGCTCAAGATGCGTTGTCTTTAATCAGCAATTATAAAGGAAAAGTAAAAAATCCCACAAATCGAATTATCCCAATTCCAAAATTCGGCGGAGTTTTACCATTAATCCCTCTTTTTGCAGGATTATCTGCTTTAGGAGCACTTAGTGGTGGTGCTGCTGGACTTGCTTCAGCCGTTAATTCGGCGAGGAGCGCTAAAAATAAACTTGAAGAACAAAAAAGACATAATAAAGTTATGGAGCAATTATCTATTGGAAAAGGTTTATTTTTACGTTCTTATAAACAAGGGTGTGGATTATATTTAAAACAAAAAATCTGTTAAAGATTGCTGCCTCGCAAACCACTAACTTACATTGATTCAAGAAAGTATGTCAAGAAATTACAAATTTCAAATTTTCGTGGTGTATTTATGCGGAATAATATGCCAAATGTTATCAGTAAACATGAAACTGGTATTATAAATTTAGATAATAGTAATGGAGCAGGTACACATTAGACTGCTTATATTAAAAATGATAAAATTATCGATTATTTTGATAGTTTCGGCAATTTAAGACCCCCTTTAGAGATTATAACCTATTTTTCTAGCGATGGCAGCATAACTCTTACCAGTCTTACAATTCCTCAAGTTGTGGTCAACTTTGTTTAATATTTCTTTATAAAATCCCACAAGAGACAATCTTAGAATCATTTAAGGAGACAATACGTTAGAATGTCGTTCAAATAGCGCTCTCTGCTCAAGGAGCAACATTGCATGCGGATTTTAACCCTCCAATTTATTTAGATGTTGACTCAGTATATGTTATAGGTTTAACTAATTTTGAAACTTTTAATATTATTCCAAATATTGATGAAAAAAATAATAAATTTTTCTATGGGGAAGGTAACGTTTTTATTGAAATCCCTCCCGGAAGCTATAAAATTCAAGATATTAATAAATATTTAATAGAACATTTTGATAAAATAGGGATTTCGTTTCATTTATTTGCAAATAATAATAATCTACAATTGGTAATTAAGTCTTCTACAAATATCACATTTAAAGATGGTAGTATAGGCAAAATTTTAGGATTCAAAGATCAGGTTATCAGAGGTGATGGAAAGAGTAAACATTCAGATGTTTCTGCAGAAATTATAAAAGTTAATTCACTATGTATCGACTGCAGTATTGCTGAAGGTTCCTACTTGAACGGAAGACCCGTTCATATTATTCATGAATTTTTTCCAAACGTCTCTCCTGGATTTAAAATAATTGAAAGTCCACTAAGTGATAGAGAAAATTACTGTAAGAATATTAGATCAAAACGGGGAAATAGTGAATTTCCGGGACGAAACAGTTACACTTAGACTGCACATTAAAAAACTAGATTAAAAATGGTTATATTATAAAACAGAAATTTTAGTATTCCAAATAAAATTGTTCAAAAAACATATAATAGGCATAAATTAGTCAAGAAAAACATTAGTAGACGTGTTAACGTTAAAGAGCTAACAACTGCAAATAAAAAGTTTCTGGAGTCTCTAGGACTTAAACTTTTAATATGAATATACTTAATGTCACAGAAAAGCTTTAAATTGATAATTCCATCATTCATTCGGAAATTAATTCTTATGAACCTTATTTATTCACCAAATTAGGAAATAATGATGAGATAATAATTCCCGTCCATGAAATTGAAAAATACACCCTTCCTTGTGAGAGTTTTCTTTACATAGAAGGAAAGTTAACTAGAGAGGACGAAACAGTTTCTAAAACGTTGAGTTTAATAAATAATGGAATTGCCTTTCTTTTTAAAGAAATAAGATACCAATTAAATGGTGTTACTATAGATTCGGTTAAAAATGTTGGTATCACATCAACTCTAAAAGGTTATCTTTCATTTAATGAAAACAAGTCAACTAAATTACGAAATGCAGGCTGGCATCCTGTTAAAACTCTTCAAACAGGTGCGACCACGACAACAACTGTATCTCTCGTCGATGAAGAAACAGGATTTTTTAACGTTTGCATACCCCTTAAAACTTTAATGGGATTCTTCGAAGACTATAAAAAAGTAATACTAAATTCGAAACAAGAGCTCATACTTGTTAGGGATAATACCGATAACAATGCCATTTTAACCACAGATGACAAGGAAAATCCAAAAATTACTCTTAACAAACTTACATGGAATATACCTCATATATCAGTAAGAATTCCTCAAGAACTATCACTAACAAAAATTATAGACAAAAATACTGATATAATAATAGCGTTTAGAAGCTGGGAATTAATTGAGTATCCAGAATTATTAAAAACTAATAGACACAATTGGCCAGTTAAAACCTCAACCCGAGTTGAAACCCCCCGTCATGTTATGAAAGAGCAATATGAGTGAACTTAATGACATAGACTTAAGGAACATCAAAGTATTCTTAAATTCTGAAAGGTATCCTTATAATGATCTCATACTAGATATCAGTAAAAATAAATTCGCTATCTTGTATGAAATATATTCCAATTTCCGCAATACTTATTATGGAAAAACAGAAGAACCATTATTTGATCCGCTCATATTCAAGGAGAAGGCCCCCATTGCATACATTAATTCTTCTCATCAAAAAGAATCTTTGCAAGCAGGACCTATTGTAATGAGAGTAGAATTTGAACTAAATAAAGACATCGAAAAAGACACAACAGCGTATTGTCTAATATTACATGATAAAATTTTTAGTTACAATCCACTTACTAAAATTGTAAAGCAACTGTAAATTAGCTACGCATGCGGGATTTTTACCTTAAAATTAAATTTAATTCCTAAATATAACTTGCAAATAACAAAAGAGTCAGTTATTACTAAACGTTTGACAAGAAAACGTGACTAACTGATAATGAAAATTAAGTAAACTCAAGAAGGATATTGAAGATTACTCCAAAAAAACATTTATTTTTAGGAAATTTCCAAATTAAAAATATGAGGCTAGTATTAGACATTCAAAAATAAATTTATACCTAAAGAATTGGCAGCTTACGATGGAGATAAAATAAGTCACTGTATTTTTAAACAAACTTTTCCGTTAAACTTTCTTTCACCTGAACAACATAAGCAAGCTATTTGGTTAATGAAAAATTATCGTTGTATATACTGGAATTCTGGACATACCCCACTGCATCAATTTTCAAATATAATCAAAGAATTGACGGCGGATACTGAATTTGTTTACGTAAAGGGGAAGGAAAAAGCTGAATGTATAAGAAAATATTCCAAAAAGCCAATTATTGAGTTAGATGAACAACCAGCTTTAATGGTATCCAAACCAAAATGTTTTTATCACTCTAAATCATTATATATATATATATATATATATATATATATATATATATATATATATATGTGTACTTTCAAACGTTTTATACTTGTTTGATAATTTTTTATGAATGAATAAAAATAATGTTAGCTTTATGTACTTTGTTTTATTTAAACTTATTATAACATAACTTTAAAATTATATTGTATTTTTAAACTGTCAATATCAGCAAAAAATTGTTTTCTGTTTTTGTTTTCTAAAAAGTTTTTACACACTTGCACTATTTTTTTACAAAATTCAGCATGTTCTAAATATTTGTGACTTTTCATTAAATCTTGAGCATTCACGCTATCATCATCACCAGCAAAAGCTAAATATCTTGAGCAAGCTTCTGACATAACAAACTCTTTAAGCACTTCGGTCACTAGTTTTTCGATCACAATTACACAATTTCAAGACATTGACAAGTAAAAATCTCTTTCAGCTTCTGCCGCTGATAGTTCTTTCAAGGAATTGAAGAAATTTGAAGGATTCATTTAAAGTGAAAGTCGACTCTGAAAACATTATGTGGCCAATGAAATTTGGATTGGCGTTACAAAGTTCTATTATCGTCTCACAGAATTTTAAGCGCCTGTAGTAATCATCATCAGAAATTTCTTGCACTAGTGTTTTTATAGGGGTGGAGTTTTTTGGCATGTAATAGTTCTATGAACGGATGTGTGGGATACAGCCTGGTTTAAACCAATTTATCTTCTGAAAAGATGGGGTTTCTTCTCCTAATCAATTTGACAGCATCACATTTTCAACATTTTCTGTTGCAATTTAATTTAGTCGAAATTAGTAGACTTTGCGACTGGATTTCGATTAGAATATTTATCATTAAATATTTCACAAACTTGCTACAACGATCTTCTTCGGTACCTAACTTAATATCATTACAATTTCTATTCTTTCAGTTTCGCTTAACGAATCCATTATTTAAAATTTGACTTTGACAAGAGTCAATATTTTAACTGACCTTTAAATATTTTATATATATATATATATATATATATATATATATATATATATATATATATATATATATATATATATATATATATATATATATATATATATATATATATATATATATATATATATATATATATATATATATATATATATATATATATATATATATATATATATATATATATATATATATATATATATATTATATATATATATATATATATATTCATTCTCGCGTCCGAATAGAGTCTCTATTCGGACGCGGAGAAAGAAAGCTTCGAAAATGCCAAATGTGATTTTGGCGAAACGTCAGCAAAACTGTTCTTTTCAGAACGACAGTAGTGAACGGATGTACACCCGGAATGAAAACACATTGTATTTTTCCATCCGTGAAGGAGTAAAAAATCAACATATATTTATATATATATATATATATATATGTGTATATATGAAGCTTTTGATGTACTTTAGTAGAATCGTAATGATGTAACATTTAATTATATTGTACTTTCTGCAGTTAACATCTAATCTATTCTTAATGATCATTTAGCCAAAAGCTAACACGTTATAAACAACCATTTTATATTACCAGAAAAACTGACATGGACTATATAGCCCCCTTTGTTGCGTTGAAAGTGATAAAGTAGTTTTTGTCCCGTCCTAAATTTTGATTAACGATGTGGTTTGTATGCTATTAGATAAAGAAATTGAGTTTTAGCAATAATACCGAATATTCTTCAATTTTATTTATCAGCTTATAGATATTAGCGTTGTCTTTATTGAAAATTGTTAGTTAAAAAATATGATATTTCTAATGCTATTAGTATCACAATTAAATCTACTTCTGTAGTCATTTATTGCGCAATAATCTTCCAGGATATTGTTTTTGCTGTAAGCATTTTTATTTTATTTAGATATTCTTTTAGTTTTCTTTCCACCTGGTTAAAAAAAAACATAAAACAAAAGTCACATTCAATTTCAGAACTCATAAATTGAGTTGCTACCAGTGTACTATCAGTGTTTGACAATGACTAACCAAGCCAGAGTTAAATTATTATTGGTTTAAGGTGCCTCTACGCGCGTTGCGTGGATAATAACAATTCTTGCTGGTTACAAATGACAAACTTTACGATGTTAATAATGGCAACGTTTAACTAATAATTTAATTACTTGCTTATTTTGATCCAATAATGGAGGCACAGGTTCGGTAGAATGCTCAAAAAAGAGTAGACTAAAGTCTCAAAATCTTAAAATAAATACTCAAAACACAATAATTTCCCTTTTACATCAAAATATTAAATTATACGCTATTAAAGAAATTAAACAAACCAAATATTATTTGATAATAGTTTCAGATTGAATGCCTGATGTCAGCAAGATCGACTAAAATGACATCTTTAATAAGGTATTTATCTACTGACCAATCTCACCCATAAATCGTTATTATCACTGATAGCTTTTTAAGCTTTCTTCCACTTAAAAGACCGACTGAAAAATAACTGTCGATTTAAATAGTTGAAAACTTACCCAACTGGGGTTTAATTTGTAGCATATAAGGGTACATGCCGGAGGTAATGGTGCCAATATGAAAGGCGATAAATCAAGGTAAGGTCTCGAGATTGTTACTATGAACGGTATTCTACGTAGTACGTAGTCGATGGGCCATATTAAAGTAGGTAGATAAAATATATTTAAACTACTAAATGATACTCTCTGGGAAAGCAGAATAATGGATCTCAAATCCTTAAGTTGATTTATATCCCAACCATTTATATGGTTGTATTTTTCAACCACTTCTTGGCTGCTTTCTTCTATTGTACTGTTTTTTTTTTGATGAATAGAAAACCACCTATATAATACACTTGACAGTAAGGCAATTTAACTGCAAAAGAAATATGTTTGATCCAGAGAGTATAAAACTGTGTGTAAGTAAGTAATTTTCTGTAGGTTTGTCATAACAGTAGACGTTATAGTTAGAAGTTGCAGCTTAAGTTATTTGGCTGTAATACATATACAGATATAAAATGAACATGAAACAGTAGAAAACCCTCCAAATGAAAAAAAAAAATCGTTGTCGCTATTTTATATGATATAGCAGAACGAAATAGGTTTAAAAAATATCTTAGAAATGACACGTACTACAGACGGGCATAAAAAAATTAATACTATCGGAGCAGAAATTTCATCAAGAAATATGTGCCTACATCTACGTACAATAGGGAAAGTATTTTGTTTCTACCTTAAACATATCTATATCCTCTACAAAGCTTACATGTTAAGGCTTACCTGATGCAGGTATATTTTTCTTATGCGACATTAATAAAAATAATGAAGATATTTAACTCATAAAAATATGTCAGAGCAGTAAAAATGGAGTTAATTCGTATACTTATCGATGCTATTAGGTAATTTAAAATTCAATATTATCATATGTTTTGAACTTAAATTTTAGTTTTTTACTTTGATTGAAATTATAATTTTTTCTTATGCAACATTAATAAAAGAAACGAAAATATTTAACTCATAAAAACAGAGCAAAAAGAAATATAATTAATTAGATGCAAATGTCTTAAAATTCAATATTATCATATTTCCAGAATTTAAATTTTAGTTTTTCTATGTTTATTGTATCGGCAGGTCTGGCAACCATGACCTATGAACCATTAGCTAGAATGCAGTTATAATGGAGGTTATAATGAAATTTTACAACCAAAAATACCTTTATAGTACAGGTTGCAAAGATATTCCAGCTTTATTGTAAATTGTAGACATTATAATGGTTAGTTTCTTAGCTTCTACAGGCGCAAAACAGCTATTGAGATGTGATCATGTTTCAATAACAGTACCGCCACATCTACTTAGATGTTTGTAAGTATTGTAACAGCTGCGACAAGGATGCCTCAGACAGTTTAAAGGTCCCTGTGTTAATTGGGTAGTATTTACAATATTGCTGAAATTGACAAATCTATAAGAGTTAGAGCTTCAGGATTATTTAATTATCTTGAATAATTTAGGATCTCATGCTCCGTTGCAATTAGGTACAAAATCTTAAATTGCGTAAATTCCAAAGCAATTATTTGCTATGAAACTGTTAAAAAATTACGTTTTTTAGTTTTGGTTTTAACGGTTTTTGATAAAAGTTTGTGTAGTACAATAGAATTTATTTTCAATTTTAATTAAACATGTGATTCAAAACATTACTGTTAGAAACGTACTAAACACTATAAAAACTTGGAAATAATATTGTTGTGGGAGCTAAATTATTAGATGAAAATATGTCTGGCCTTTTTCACAGAGAAAAGTGATACTAACTATAATTTTATATACCTTTTGGAATAATTATACCTAATCTGTTCTTGCATCAACGTCTTTCAAACACATGAAATATTATTTTAAAATTAAGCTTAGCACATCGATGTTAATTACTTATTTCATATGCTTTTACTATACTGAAGTAAGAATAGACTATTCTACTTATTGTTAAAAGCATGATATTAATAGTTACAAAACTTATTGTGTACCTAAAAAACTGAATAATCGTAAAAAATATATAGGGATGTTATCGGATCGACGTTAAAAAAATAACCTTTAAATGTGATATCGGTAAAAATGATCCACACAAAGCACTCAAACATTTAAAAATAAATGAAGAAAATTTTTATCAAGAACTGTTTCTAAATTGTATTACCATTCGATCGACGACAAAATACCTAGAGAAATGGCAAACAAAGCGACTATAAATGCCTCTTAGGATCACAAATAGATTGGCACTGCTAACAATCTTATATAGTCATGCACATAACGGGAATTTTCAGCTGTAAGACGTCACGGTTAATATGAGCATGTTTTTGGCTGCCTGATATTAATTTTTTTCTAGGGGCTGCAAGGGTAAAAAAAATATCTTATTGCTAATATATGTTTTAATATCCACACTTGAGATCTATAGGTAGTATTTTTTATATTTACATTTTTTCGCAAGTAACGCCGGGGTATTATAAACCTTGTTAGAGTCTAGGACATTATTTAATCTTTAGAACCCAATTCACGTATCTCTATAATAATCCAACCTAAATCTCGTTTAAGTTCCCCGTAAAAACACATTCATAGTCTCGTAAGCCTAGGTAGATAGTGTGTAAAATACCACAAACCTACAAAATGTAAGTCGTTTAGCTAATCGACTACATCCCGCATCGTTAATCAAAATTTAGAACGAGGCAAAAACATCTTTATCATGTTCAACGGGACAAAGGACGATGCAGTCTTGGCTTGACTTGAGTTCGGCGAACATTAAAACATAATTTTTGTTTGATTCATACTGATTATTCGTTAAATAACTTCTGAGAATATTATTACAAAAGTAATGATTTTTTTGTTATTAATGTTTGGAACTAGTATTCAACTTGGCTTAGAGTAAAATTGGATAAGATATATTATATTGTCTGCTCCAAGTTTTTTTTTTGATGCTTTGGGAGCTTAAATTGTAGAACTTTTACGTCGCCAGAATAAAAAGGAAAATACAAAGGAGTTAAGTTTACTGTTTTTTTAGCGTATTCTATTAAATTTCAAAATAAATACTTATAGTATGTTTCATCGAGCTAACATAATATCGCATTTCCCACAGAATCAGTTTGATCAACTAAGTGTCTTAAAAAAGGTGAAAGCATGTAGATTTAGCCCCAAAAGCTTACAACGGTTATAGTACAATGCGCGGAAACGTCATTTTAATTCTTTTCTAAAAGCATATTAGCTAGATTGGCATTAAAAACGAGGGTCTGTCTCTGTCCACCTAGATCTTCGGATGGAAGCAGTCCGATGGTCTGACTTCTTGTTACGTTTCACCAAGTAAACAAGCTCATTTTTTTTTTGCCGCCACCGGACATCAGCACATTGACACAGATTAGGCCTACCAGATGGGAAAGTATAAATATTCTCCATATACCAAATTCGGAGAACACGTCGCCGCGATAAAAGCCATTCGTTACGGCGTTGTGAGCAACTGAAAAAGAAATTAATTCTTAATATATGTAAAAATGTAATCTATATTTTCTAATGTTTTAGTAAACTAAGTGAGTGATTCAGAGTCAGGTGCTAATATGGGACCAACTCACCTATTAGAGAAAGCATAGTAAAATATAAGTGCTATGATGAAAGGGTGCCTTTTAAACGACTTAAGAAAGATTATTAGAAGAAATTTAATGATTCGAGTCCTGGCAACATTATTATACTGCTTTACCTATGTAACACCACAACTAACATTTTTGTTTATTCACTTTAGTAATTAAAATATTGGCACTTTTAGATAAAAACAAAAAAGCGATATGATATTTTTAAGCCACTTTAGATACGTTTTTCAGTACAGTATTTTGCTTTGAACGGTTGTGACCCGCAATTACTCTTTTGATCTACGCATATATATATATATATATATATATATATATATATATATATATATATATCTTCTTTCTGTATTAAAATGTATAGTAGCAGTTTCAAATCGGGCGGCCACACTTATTTCGCATATTTTGGTTCTCTTTTTACTTCATTATTGTATTGTAATCGTGAAAAAATCACTCTTCGAGATTTTTGCAGATCTTTGCAAAAGAAACATCTTCTCCCATTTCCGTCAGTGTGTCGGTCTCGCCGTCTGTAGAGTTCTCGTTCTGTCCGTCTATACGCGGCATAGGCACAACTCAAAAACTATACTCATCCGAGTGACTTCAAATTTTGTCAGAAATCAAGGATTATAACAGGATGAAATAGATACATTTTGGTAAAAATCCAAAAGGCGGCAAAAAATAGTGGCGTCACAAAATGTAAAAAAGATCATTATTAATATATTATATTCGTATAAAAATAATGTAAGATATAGGGATAAACTGATAAATTTTTATGTAAATCCGTTATGGCCGAACAAAATAGAAGCCTAATGAAATATTTCAAAATTCAATACCTAAAAACATGCAATTGTCTTAAAATTTTACACAAACATCAAGTGTGAAAAAGGACGGACTGGTAAAATTTTAGTACAAATCTAATATAGCAAAACAAAATGGAGGCCTTATAAAATATTTAAATATTTTATGTACTTAGTAAATAAAGTTATGAAAATTAAATAGCAATAAAAATAATTGTAATAAATAGATTTGTACAAAGTTATTATCAATTAATTATATGCATATGTAGATTGTGTTATATGTATGCAGTGAAATTCTATACGAGGGAAATTGTAAAAGCGAATTTACCGATTTTTTCTACCTATTTTATTTCACGATTAAGTAAGAATTACGACTACCAGTATTCGAATCCAGCTTCTAAATAACCAAAATTTCATTCTTGTTAGGGTTGGGTAGTTACCTAGCGAACGTCATGTTACAAAGTTAGACAACTTTATTATATAATTCGACGTCGAAATACTAGTAGGGTATAAGTTTTTTCCATGTCATTGCAAATGCTACTGGTAGGCCTCGCAAAAATATCTGACAGCGCTGCCATTTTCACCCCATTTCGTGAGTGTGCAGTCAGTCCCTCGTTTTCCCACTCACATAAAACCTCAAATTAATATTTGACATAGAACGAAAGCTTTCACGGCTGTGGTCAATTAAGAAATCATGGTTCTTAGATTAGACCGTGTCAAAATGGAATTACTGTCGTCATGGACAAAACAGATTACGTGAAGAAAATATAACTACTTTTTGACGACAATATCTACAGAGTGATCCAAGCAGACCCGACCAACAAAATTGAAAGACGGATAACCAACCTTATAAATGCATCCAACCTACCAACAAAGGAGAAGGAGATGTTAAGGCCAAGCAGCTCAAGGATCCCGCGGTTCTACGGACTACCTAAAATACATAAGGTTAATGTACCACTTCGACCTATCGTCAGTGCAATAGGATCTCCTACTTACAAAATTGGTAAATATCTTTCAAATATTCTTAATAATTTTACAGGAAAAACACATTCATATATTAGAAACTCTACGCATTTTGTAGAAAAACTTAAATCAATCCAATTAGATCACAAAGATATCTTAGTCGGTTTCGATGTAGAATCGCTGTATACGAATGTGCCTATAAATGATTCAATTTCCATAATATTTACTTATTTCACCATAGTAGTATTGACAACTCACTTTTAGATCTAATTGAAGCATGTCTTACATCAACGTATTTTGTCTTTCAAGGAACTTTCTATGAGCAAACCTAAGGAGCAGCCATGGGATCTCCACTGTCACCGGTGGTAGCCAATATTTTCATGGAAGCTTTTGAGGAGCAAACCTTAGAGTCGTCTCCACTAAAACCGAAAATCATTGCTCAGATATGTAGACGACACTTTTGTAATATAACCACATGATCCAGAAAACCTCCCTGGGTTTCTTGACCATCCAAGTCAACAACATGCTAGCATAAAATTTACAATAGAAATTGAATCAGAAGGCACGATTCCCTTTCTAGATGTCCTTGTACAAAGGAAAGGGGATGGTTCCTTCGGACACTCTGTATATAGAAAACCAACGCATACGAACAGGTACTTAAATGCAAATTCCCATCATCATCCAGCATAAAAGCAATCAGTCATTAATTCATTGGTTTACAGAGCTCTCGCGATTTGTGACCAAAATTCTTTACAATCGGAAACAGAGAAACTAACTCAAGCTTTAAGAGGGAATGGATATTGCACTGATGATATTAGACGATCAATTAGAAAATATAATAATCCTACTCCACGAAATGATACTAATAAGGAATTACCAATAGGAAATGTAGTTCTTCCATTTATACACGGAACCACAGACAAGATTGCAAGGTTACTTCGCCGGTCCAACATACGTACAATCTTCAATACACACAAGAAAATTGGATAATGTTTGAGATTGCCAAAGGACATTATTCTTTTTCAAACGGAAGGAGTATATGCAATTCCTTGTTCCTGTGGTGATGTTTATATTGGAGAAACTGGACGATCCATATCGACAGAAAGAAACAAATTGTACAATCTCCTGTATCTGAACACCAACATTCTACTGGGCATGTCATAAATGTAAAAGAAACCAAAGTTCTTGCGTCGGTTTCGGGACTGTATAAACGCAAAATTAGAGAATCTATTGAAATTTATAAGCATCCTAACAATTTTAATAGAGATACGGGCTTCAGTCTACAACATACGTGGAAACCGATCGTTACACCGAGTCACGCTTCGGTAAACACAGATCGACTATAAATAGCCGGCCTGGGTCTCTCCGAGCTCATTTAGTGTTCCGATCTCGTGAAGTGAAGATCTCTGAAGATGCCTCGTGCAATCGAAGTCGAAACGTCGGAAAGTGATTCCATTTTGACACGGTCTTATCCCAAGAACCATGATTTATTAAATTAATATTTGATTTTTTTTCGTTTCTTTTTCATGAATGAAATGCTGGGTCAATTTCTTTTGGACGTTTATGTTTCAAACAGATGCTTGACGGCTTTTGGAGCAAATTATATTTAAGAAAATTGCACCTTTTGTAGGTATACTGTATATTATATACCATAGGTATCTATTTTTGGTTATTCCTGAAACGAGAACTATTGTTTATTAAAAATTTTTAAAAACGCCGGTATTACGACGCATTAGTTGAAAAAACACCATGTTACTTAATGGATATTTATGTTGTTTTAACTGTAAAGTGCTTTTAATTAAAAAAAAGAAATTGAAAAAATAAATAGTGACAAAAAGTGCGGTTGAGCATTTCGAAATAAACGACAAGCTTTCTTGTGGCCTACCATGGCTATATGATGAATGTTTACTACTAGCTCTTAAGATCTGTATTTCCAGAAACTGAATTTAAGAGTGTAGCAGTTAATATTTACGGATTTTGCTACAGACATGATTAAATATTAGAATGATATTTAACAAGATTTTTTTTAAGTAAGACACATAACAAATATACAATTTGTGTAATTCACTCTACAACTCAATCGTTTTAAATTAAAAAGATTTCTTTTTATTCTAATGACATTGAATACACTGACTGTGTGAAACTGTTAAAAAATGTTACTAAATAAACAGTAGTTTAATAGTTGTTTGTTGCATATATATTATTATTATTATTATTTTAATTTCACCAAACGAAACAAATCAGATTTCATGCTAATTCTGCTAACTCAGAATTCATTAAAAATAATTATTAACTTCAGCTGGTCCAAAAAGTTGCTAAAAGGTTGTTACTTGAAATTTGAAAAGGTACATTTTGACGGCTCATTTATACTGCTGAATCACTATGGGCATGTTATACGACTGCTCAAATAACTCTGTGTTAATGCTGGCAAATTCCTATACATTAGTGGCTTAACTAGAGTTAGCGAAACATTGAAAGTGCCATTAAAGTCTCTACAGAATATTCCCTTAAGTTAGTTAAAGTTAAAGCAACTATTTCTCCGACTTTTTTGTAGTTAGTAGTGTAAATTTTAACTATTTTGCAGATCATACTTAAAAAAATTTCCTTTTGAGAACATTCCTCGGCAATTTTTTTATTATATAAAAATATTTTTTGGTGAATTTTCCTAATAAAACAAAATATATAGTAAACTGTTTATTTTATCGAAAATAAAACTTTCCCGATTTTCCATAATTATTCTTAAATATTGCCTGTGCTATATTTTTAAACCTATGTAAAATCAAGTTGTTCCTACTCATTCGCAATAATTTACCACTGTATGGTGAAATTTGAAATGCTTGAAATTAAATGCACGTTAAAAACATATCTTTTTGGCATTACCGTTTATGCACAATGACACGCATACCATCAGGGACGCGGACAAACCAGTGGAGCCCAGGAGAACAGAATTCCAGGCCTCCCAATATATATATATATATATATATATATATATATATATATATATATATATATATATATATATATATATATATATATATATATATATATATATATATATATATATATATATATATATATATATATATATATATATATATATATATATATATATATATGACCGTGAAGTCAATTGGACAATGATATAGCAACTTCTTCATTATCAATTGAAACATTTGATTTAGTATTGAGATTATTTTTACTAGGTATGCATTGGTCGAATATCCCTTAGCGCGTAAATTTAAAGGGTTTTTCAAAAATGATGGTCTTCCCCTTAATAAATAGTAATCTGGAATTCAAAGCAACCAATACGAAGCTTTCATTTTTCTCAATCTTTGAAATAATGGTTTTAAGGATATCCGGTATCCGGATTTTTCAACAAGTGGATCTGATGGCATAACTAGTGATATATATATATATATATATATATATATATATATATATAATACGTAAACATAAATAAAACCGCTATTAAGGCATTATGTGCTAATTCGAAAGATTAAATGTGTGCACCTGAAAAGTCTTAGTGTTATGGTAGGCCAATCAATCAAATAGTAACCGGAAATTGAATGTGCCATAATACTCAAGTATTATTCCGTTATGTTTTCCATTCGCAACTATCATTTGTTTATTTGTTATAAACGATTTAATGCAAAAAATCGCGTTTTCTTTCATTTTTGTCTTATAAAATCGAAACCAAGGAAGCAATCTTGATGGTGTAATGTATTGTAGAAAAAAAATACTAACAATATGGTGTTATTACACGATTTGATCGGATAATTAGAACAGTAGGAAGGAACTGAAAAAATTAAGCTTTTCTCCGAAAATTCATATCTCGGTTATTTCTCAAGTTGTAGCGAAGACCCTTTGCGAAATAATAGTTATTCATATGTATTTTATGCGTACCAAATTTCAGCGTTGTGAGATTATTAGTTTTTACACTGTTTCTCAGTGTGCCTGGATGCATCGTCGATGATCCGATTTGAATTCTGCAAAATAATGTCGAAAGTAGAAGTTCGTACTGCATTTCGCGCTAAAATTATGTGAAATACGCGAAAAATGCTTCCAAGCATGCTCTCCGTCGAACGCCTGAAAGTGGCCGAGTAGTGTGGTATTCTAGAAACCGAGGCAGCCGCAGGGTATTAGAGGCGCTCTATGCTTAAAGTATTAGTCTTTGATTTTCATTACCTTTTCCTACATTCATTTAACTGCCTAATACAAATAATAATTTGGTATATGATTTATGTATTTCACCATTGTATATTCCATGATTAGTGTAACTGTTTTTTAAAAATAATAACTATATGCTTATTTATTTATTTATCAAACTTAATAGCAAAGGCCTAAAAACGTCCGATCAACATTCCCATTAAATCTTTTCGCAATATATGTAAAGAATAGATTTTTTCAGGTTAAGTTACCCCAATATCAAAAAAAAATTTTTTCTTCAAAAATTTAGTTCTCCAATTATTCTAAAATTATTTTCTTATTCGTGGGTTAGGAGAAGGCTCAAAAAACACACTGATTAATTCCTGAGCGACGTTTCGTATCTTGATTGATACTTTTTCAAGCACTGAAGTGTTAGTGTCGAATAGGATACAGGATTACATATAGAATTTAAACCTTCAATATCCTGGCGTCGCGTCACCTTCAAAAGGACCGAAAAATAGCCTTGGATCAAAAATTATTTATTACCACACATGCATGCAACTAATACTTTTTGGATACTATGAAGGCTTTGAATCCACTAGCAGTATTAATTATTAACGCAAAATATATTATAGTAAATTTTAAAACTGTATTATCATTTACTTAACTAAATAAATAATCGAGTAATTTGTTAGGTGCTGTAAACAATATCCGATGAGTTTGCCGTGATCTGAGAAGTATTTATCGCATTGTTACCTACAATTATGTTGTAATATGTTAGTCAGTTTTATCGATATCTATGCAATATGCATATCTCACTGTAATAATAATTACAGTAAACTATGCATAGGTACCGATAAAACATATATGCAATGTGATAGACGAGAATGTTTTGTGATTTATTTAAAAACGACTATATCTGATTGTTGCAATACACTTACTTAGAATAATGATATTCTAGGGTCGAATTCAATTTACTGACGTCTCTTTTTGAAATTTATTGGCAAATAAATCTATATACAACCAAACTAATTAAGCTAAACTCAAGTATATAGAGAGCATGAAAAATAAAACAAACAGTAACATTCTCCCCTCCGTAATTATTATTTCCGAGTAATCATAATTTACGACAATCTTTTAGTTCCTTCAGAGGTTTCTCGTACGTTAAACATCAAGCATGCATATTCTAGATACTAATCTTAAATATAGATCTATTTGTAAGTTAAAGGCGAATTATCCAGATTTTATCGTCCATAGAAAGGTAAACTTGTGTGTCGAATTAGTGACAAATACGCTTGTGGCTGCCTTTGCCAAATATGTTTTTTGAGCACAGCAAAGTTATATTTTTTCTTCTATTTTTTAATGAGGATGTGGTGAGATGATAGAGCTTCCGCATTATCTGGATAAGATGAAGCATGAATCAGTGGATATAGGAATAGAATATTTTGAATTTCCACTAGCGCAGTTCTTAGAACGTATTCTCGGGGTATTTGATTCTCAAAATGTCTGCTACATACGTGCAAAACTGGATCATTTTACCTCGGTTCAAATGTTCTTTTAAGTTACTTCTTAACCCTTTCAAAATGTTAACTCTTGTTGCTAAAAAGTTCTTCTAAGCAACCTGGTCTGCTCGCAAAAATTCTTAGAACGTGGATTAAAGTGTCTGTTGATAAGTCGCGAGTAATGAGGGAATTGCATGTGTCCATGCACGAAAACGTAACTCCATACCGTTTTTTCGTGGCTTCATTTTACGGTCACCTCCGATGTTCCAAAGTAGTCTAGGCCTATTTTAATAAATAGTCTGTCTTTTGGCTCTATGTGGCAAAGAGTTAACTAGCACATTACAGGTATATTTTGTATAACTTCTTTCTTTTTGCAAATTAGACATTAGCTCTTGTAACTTTTTTCTTATTTCTGGCTAAAATAGTGATTTTTTTTTTAATTATTTTATTTATAACAGTGTCTTCTCCATCCATGGTGATTTAGTTCTTCGCGGTAGCTATATATAGTCAATTCCGTAATTCTGTGTTTTGGGTCTAGAATAATGGGCTTCTTTTTGTTGTCACTTAATAGTACAGAATTGTCGAGTTTTTCTCCAAGTCTTATAAAATCTTAATAAAAAGCGACTTTTCGGATCCAACCGTTTAATTGATTGTAGTTATCATACTTCATTTCTAGATCTAGTACTTTTATCCCTATTTCGGGTTTGATTTTCACTTTATTTTGCAGTCTAGTTTGATTGCTTTTAGACAACTTTGCAGTTTTCTTGTTTATGCTTAGAGTTTCACAAGTCATGTTGTTATCAGCGTTAGAGGGCTAAATATATGCTTGTCGGTTAAAAGGACCAAGTGTTGTAGTTCACTTGCCTAAAATAATGATGTTTTAGGTTCAAAGAGCAATTTAAATTTAATGGCGACTTTTTCACAAAACATTCTGCTTTAGAAAGAAGTCTGCAATATTAGAGAGTGATAAAAAGAGCGCTATCGGTTGACTGATCTCAAAGTTAGGAGGCAGGTAAGCGGGTAATTTCAAATCGTAATAAGTGAGATTTTAATTATAAAAAATTATCAAAAAGCATCTGGAAACATCTTTTAGTATTGATTTTTCAGAAAATTTTATTCTTGATAAAAATTAGTGCATAGGGAAAAACTAATTTTGAAAGAATCAAAATGTACTCTGGAACTCCTTCAAAATTAAATATCTGTGCCAGTGAAATAGCAGGAACAAAAATGTATGCAAAAAAATTAATTGGAATTATTTGATACCACGTATATTGAATGAAAAATTTAGACTCGAAAATAAAATAAATATATTTTCGATTTTCAAGACTAGTTTCTCGGTAACCGTAACTTAAATTTAAAAGATCTATTAAGATTTTCTGCATTTTTTTAAATTTTAGAAAATTTAAACATACATTTTTTAAATTCCTGCACATCTGCAGTTATTTTTTTCTTATGCTTCAACTTAAAGTACAAAATTTTCTAGGAAGCCAATGCTAAAAAGGTTTTAAATATCGCTCAAACTTGGACGACACTATTACTACACTAATAGTAGGGACACAACCCTTTTTTTGCAGGTTTGACACGAAAGCCATAATGAATAAACATAATATAATAATATCACTTTTTCGCGAAGTAAAAAAACAAAATCATCTCAAATGGAAAGACAAGCAAGAAACTGACACTGGCCCTGACAATGAACGAATTCGAAAAACAACGCCAGATGTAAAATGTCAGTAGCGTGACGTTAAAAATCACACTCCAGTAGCTCTGGTGAATGTTCGCATAACGAAATAATTGTTTACCCAACAAGTGCAGAAAGTGGTACTTTTCAGTGGTGACAGTTGCACGTACACCGAGGATGGAAAAATTTTTACTTACGTAAAAATAAGCTTGTTTTTATTAAACTAACTTGACTTTCGCGAAAATAAAAATAACTAAAATATTATATATATAAAATTGAAATTATGTAAAATAAGATATATATACTAAACTAGAATCCGATTTTAGTAATAAACTTTTTTATTAACTTATACAGATTTTTACATAAGGTATAAGATCATCTTACGTGAGCCACCCTGTACGGCGAATTTAATATCTAGAGTAATTATTGGCACAAGTACTTCGCCATGTAGTTCCAGGTACATAGAAAATTATACAAGTTTCGTATGAATTGTCATTTTTATCCAAATTTATTGTATTTGTCTATTAGCAAATAGTCCAAATTTGTAAACCCAATAAAATGATGAATATTTTTAGTTTAGTCATTTTAAGTGCAATGCTTATTTGCGAAAATATTTTCTTTCGATCTGAACTCGCTCTGCACATACAAACCTAAAATATTCCAAATATTTTGTTTGGGTATTTTTGTATTTGTCCAGGATTTACCTTGACAAAGGCCGGCAACCAGTTTGAAAACTTCTTTCGTGTTGACTTTTATTTGGATTGTTTGTTATGCAAAGGAGAACAAATATTATTTTTCACTTTCCTGGCAACAAACAATATACGGATTTTCGGTTTTCCCTTGGAAATTTATTTTCTTTATGTTCTTTTGAGACAAACAACGAAATTATGGTCTTTTGGGAGTAAATCTTTAAATCAACAAAAGTGTAACGATATGATAAAGTTTGTGATTGAATCGCTAGTAGAGGAAATCTAAAGAAATATAGAATTAATTTATGGCTTGGCCTAGATTCAAACAAGTGTTGAGGATTTGCGGATAATAAAAACGTTTTTTTGTCACTAATTATCATTAAAGATAGTAAATGTTTGTTAGATATTATAAAAAAATCTTGTTAATAAATGTTTCTAGGTAAAAAGGGGCTTTAAGTTCAATTTTTGTAATGCAATGAGTTCATATTAAGTCACCTACTAAAAGTTTGTTATATATAATACTTTTTTAAATAAAACATGTTTTATCAGTTATATACAAAGATTGTTAAATAGAGATTTATATACTACTAACGATACTAAATAGTAGTTTATGTATGGATATTAACTTCCTTAACATTAATGATATGTATTAAATTATTTTTTTAGTTTCTAATACATAGCCTTGTCAAGTAAAAATAAAAACGTTAAGCTAAAATATAACGACTTTCTTACACAACGGGAATAATAATAATAATAATAAAAATAAGTCTGACCGTCTGGGTACTGCATCCAGCAGTATTGAGGATGCTACGGTAAGTTCGTAGTCCGTACTGTCAGTGACGTCCAGCTGTCCGCTGTCCTAAATACCCAATATTCATGCCCTTCCCACACCCTAGCCACCCTAAACCCTAAATGGTGGCACACCCATGAAAATGGAGAAAGCATCGAGCCTCGGAAAAGAGCCGCTGCCTGGGGATCGCCAGGGAACCTTTGGAGCCTCTGCTGAAGGTGACAGCATGCGGGACGGTGGCAGCGAAAGGCTGAACAGACGGGCCTTTGCCGAAAAAACTGCTACAGCCGAACCTATTTCCGAGAATTTCATCAGAGCCGACATTGTTGGAGACGGAAGTTGTCTGTTCCGATCAGTCAGCTTGCACATATACGGCCATCAAAACAATCATACCAAATTTCGAGAACACGCATTAAAATACCTACGACAAAACTGGTCGGAACTTCAGATATTTTCGTTATTTCACGACGACGACAAGAAGGACTTCGACAACTATTATAAGCTCATGAGCAAAACCACTACATACGGGACGAGCCTAGAAATATTTGCTCTCTCGGAAACCCAGAAGCACATCTTTCATGTTTTATCAAAAACAAGGACAACAAGAACAAAACAGATGTGCATTAAAGAGAGACCAACAATACAAGGCAAACAAACACACAATAAAATGATCTACCTGTTACTAACAGGCGATCTAATGTCAGGACACTTTGAGCTTCTAACACCACAAAACATCAATCCAAACAACAAAGCATCGGACGAGCGGCGTAACGGTCGAGGACGCTGCGGGAAAGGGCAGCTCTACTGAAACGATCACGACCAGGCAAAGGAAAATAGACCCACCGAAAGTGTTTTGCCGGCTAAGCTGGCACCCACCAAGGCGGGAAAGGCAGGGCAATACATGAGCCGCATTACCGAATCGAGCGAACTGATCATGCGCTGCCCAAATGGATACACAAATAAATCTGACACAGATGCTAACCAAACACAACAACTTGAGCCCATTACAACAGCGGATATATCGCAACGACTACCTGCAACTACCAAGGCAGATAAACCAAGGAAGAGGTTAAAATGGACAGACGAAATGAATCGAACGGTGATGCATTCCTACTACACCGCTAGTTAACTTGAGACAATTTCATCAGGATACGGACATAAACTGCATACACTTTTCATAGCACAATATCCAGAATACAAATCACTTATCACAGAACAGAGAGTAATACATCAAAAAAGAGTCATCCCTAAGAACAGTAAGCTCACCCCACTCGAATTGCAAAACATCAAAGATATGGTAGCTGCTGAATTAAACATTCATCAACCAAACATTGAGGACAGTGAGGCAGATGCCGAACCGATCCCACATACAAACCAGTCCAACTTTGTGCAAGAGGATCTGCAACCTCACTCAATGTTCAATAGGGGCGAAGCACCCAGTAATAACCCATGACAGATGACAAGCACCATACAGCGCACAGGACAAGTGAATCATTCGCCCAAAGCACCATACACACAGCTACACCTCGGACCGTCTCTCACACAAGCAATCAAAGTAGAAATAAAGTCACATCTAAACAAATGGTCAGGCTCCGATCCTACAACAAGAGATCCTATTCCTCGTGTAATCTTCAAACGGGACACACATAAAATCCTAAAGACCATCAACGAACACATAATTCCCGAGTACATAACGAATGCAAGCACAATTGAGGACATTCATACAGTGATCTATGCACCATCTATAACCACGATAACACAGAACAATCAGAAACTCCCACCACGATACAGAAATATCAACAACAAAAATTCAAATGGCAGATAAGGATCGAAAACAAAATTAACAAAATTAGAAAAGAATTAGGACATCTTACCCAATCCATGAACGGCAACAAGTCAAAACGTATCACACAAAGTGTAGAGAAAATCAAATCTGCATCTCCTGATCACATGCTTACAGAAATCCTTGACACTCTGAAGCAAAAATTATCCGCGTACGCCGCAAGACTCCGAAGATACAAAGAATCAAATGAAAGAAAGAACTCTAACAACCTGTTTCGAAGAAGCGAAAAACAGTTCTACCAAAAAATCATGAGCAATGAGGAGGCACGAGTAATAGAACCACCGACCAAACGAGAGATCACAGAATACTGGAAAAGTATTTGGTCAGAACCGAAACTACACAATAATAACGCTTCATGGATTAAAGCGGAAGAAGACAAACACAAGTGCTTGGAGGAACAAGAGGACTAGCAATGACAACACAAGAAGTTGCAGAAACAATTAAATACTCGCATAACTGGAGATGTCCTAGAATAGATAACATTCATAACTTCTGGTACAACAGTTTACCTCCACACATGAAGCTTTCACTCGCTAAATTAATGAAATTATTTTAAAACCTAGCACACTCCCCAGTTTTCTCACCCAAGGAATAACGGACCGTAAACCCAAAAATTCAGACAATAAGGACCCGTCAAATTATCGACCTATTACGTACCTTCCAACCTTATATAAGATTATCACAGCCACAATTACTAGGAGAATAGAACAACATCTAGCACACAAAAACATTCTAACGGAAGAGCAAAAAGGGTGCAGGAAAAACAGCCGAGGATGCAAGGAGCAGCTAATTATAGACAGCGTCATCATGGAACAAACCAGAAAAAATTATAGAAACCTTCATACTGGTTACATAGATTATAAAAAAGCCTTTGATTCGATGCCCCACAGTTGGCTAGCAAGAGTGCTAGAATAATATAAAGTCAATAAAAACATTAGGCAATTTTTTACGCAAATCATGAGTACGTGGAAAACTAAAATCAACGTGAGAACAGAAAAAGAGCACATCGAAACAGAAGAGATCTACATCAGACGAGGTATATTCCAGGGAGATTCACCCAGCGCTTTGTGGCTCTGCCTCTATCTCAGTCCACTCTTAAACACACTGAATAATACAAATTTCCGATTCCAAATTAAACACCAAAAAAATAACCTACACAAGATAAACCATCTCTTGTACATGGATGACATAAAATTATATGCAATCACAAAGGCACAGCTAAAAGAACTCCTTAAAATCACAGAAACGTTTACCCTGGACATCAACATGGAATTTGGTATAAGTAAATGCAAGCTTCTTTATATCAACAAGGGACAGTGGAAAGACCACCCTACGAGGGAAACAATCAACAATGAAACTATAGATAACATGCTCAGAGAAGAAATATACAGATACCTACGCTTCCATCAAAGCACCAAAATTAACCACACAAATCAGAGCTCAAGACGGAATTTAAAACCAGACTCACAAAGCTACTAAAAACAAAACTGAATTCCAGAAATCTAACTAAAGCGATTAACACCTTCGCCATACCTATACTTACGTATTCGTTTGGTATCATTAAATGGTCACACACAGACATAGAAAACATTCACATTCTCATACGCTCTGAATTCACTAAACACTGGAAGTTACATCCCAACGCACGCAAGGAAAAACTCACCATCGAGAGAAAAGAAGGAGGGAGGGGAAGTATAGATATACAATCGCTAAATAAAAAACCAATTTAGGAACTCAGAAAATTCTTCCACAACAAACAAACTAACCTCCACAAGGCAATAGCGAAGGCAGACAAGAATTATACACCGCTCGACCTGTCTCAAACGAGCCACGCAGCAGAGACACACAGTCACATCCAATCACTCACGACTAGAAAAGATGAACACCTGGTATAAAAACACTTCACGAAAGACACAGATACCACATAAAGCAAGGCCATATACATAAAAAGCTTTCATATACGTGGTTACAAGAAAGGCAGCTGTTCCCCGAAACAGAAGGTTTCCTGCTTCCCATCCAGGACAAAGTCATAGCAACCAGAAACTACCGAAAGCACATCATCAAGGACACAACCATTGAAGACGAGAGGTGTAGGAGATGTCACCAGCAGAGAGAAATGATCGATCATATAAAGAGTGGATGTACGTAACAATCAAATACACGCGTAACTGGAGATGTCCTTGAATAGATAACATTCATAACTTCTGGTACAAACAGTTTACCTCCACACATGAAGCTCTCACTCGCCAAATTAATAAAATAATTTTAAAACCTAGCACACTCCCCAGTTTTCTCACCCAAGGAATAACATACCTTAAACCCAAAAATTCAGACAATAAGGACCCGTCAAATTACCGACTTATTACGTGCCTTCCAACCCTATATAAGATCATCACAGCCACAATTACCAGGAGAATAGAACAACGTCTAGCACACAAAAACATTCTAACGGAAGAGCAAAAAGGGTGCAGCAAAAATAGCCGAGGATGCAAGGAGCAGCTAATTATAGACAGCGTCATCATGGAACAAAACAGGAAAAATTATAGAAACCTTCATACTGATTACATAGATTATAAAAAATCCCTTGATTCGATACCCCAGAGTTGGCTAACTAGAGTGCTAGAATTATATAAAGTCAATAAAAACATTAGGCAATTTCTTACGCAAATCATGAGTACGTGGAAAACTAAAATCAACCTGAGAACACAAAAAGAGCACATCGAAACAGAAGAAATCTACATCAGACGATGTATATTCCAGGGAGATTCACTCAGCGCTTTGTGGTTCTGCCTCTGTCTCAATCCACTCTCAAACACACTGAATAACACAAACTTCGGATTCGAAATTAAACACCAAAAAAATAACCTACACAAAATAAACCACCTCTTGTACATGGATGACAAAAAATTATATGCAAGCACAAAGCCACAGCTAAAGGAACTGCGTTTACCCCGGACAAAAACATGGAATTTGGTATAAGTAAATGCAAGCTACTTCATATCAACAAGGGATAGTGGAAAGACCGACCTACGAGGGAAACGATCAACAATGAAACTATAGATAACATGCTTAAAGAAGAAACATACAGGTACCTAAGCTTCCATTAAAGCACCAAAATTAAGCACACTCATATCAAATCAGAGCTCAAGACGAAATTTAAAACCAGACTCACAAAGCTACTAAAAACAAAACTGAATTCCAGAAATCTAACACCTTCGCCATACTTATTCTTACGTATTCGTTTGGTATCATTAAATGGTCATACACAGACATAGAAAACATTCACATTCTCATACGCTCTGAACTCACTAAACACAGGAAGTTACATCCCAACGCATGCAAGGACAGACTCACCATCGAGAGAAAAGAAGGAGGGAGGGGAATTATAGATATACAATCGCTAAATAAAAAATAAATTTAACAACTCAGAAAATTCTTCCACAACAAACAAACTAACCTGCACCAGGTAATAGTGAAGGCAGACAAGAATTATACACCGCTCGACCTGTCTCAAACGAGCCACGCAGCAGACGCACACAGTCACATCCAATCACGACTAGAAAAGATGAACACCTGGTCTCAAAAAACACTTCACGGAAGACACAGATACCACATAAAGTAAGACCATATACATAAAAAGCTTTCGTATACGTGGTTACAAGGAGGGCAGCTGTTCCCCGAAACAGAAGGTTTCTTGCTTGCCATCCAGGACAAAGTCATAGCAACCAGAAACTACCGAAAGCATATAATTAAGAACACAACCATTGAAGACGGGAGGTGTAGGAGATGTCACCAGCAGAGAGAAACGATCGATCACATAACGAGTGGATGTAGAATAATGGTCGGAACTGAATACACCGCGAGACACAACTCAGCAGCGAAGGTCGATCATCAAGCATTAGCCACAACATACAAACTAACGGAGAACACAGACCCTTACTACCATTATACGCCAACATCCATACTTGAAAACGAAGACTACAAGCTCTACTGGGACATTGACATCCACACAGATAAAACAATCTCCGCAAACAGACCCGATATCACCTTTCAATCCAAAAAAGAGAAAATCACTTAATTAATTGACATGGCTGTCCCCAACGACGAGAACATCCAAGCGAAATACAGTAAGAAGATCGCCAAATACACCGACTTGGCAATGGAAGTAAAAAGGCTGTGGAAACAGGAAAAAGTCATCATTGTTCCTCTCGTCATATCAGTAACAGGTCTCACCCCTACAGAATTTACACCGCATTTGGCTCAATTAGGACTTAATACAGACATTCACAGGAACATCCAAAAATTGGTCATTTTGAAAACATGTAGCATCGTTAGGTCATTTTTTAATACACAATAGTTGTTTTTTTTTTCCTTTTTTTTATTTTTATTTTTTGTACTGACTTGGTATAATCCGGTCAGTATAAAATACAACCACAGGAATACTGTGAGACAACAAGTCATAATAATAATAATAATATTAATACTTTAGGGGTATAGAGAAATGCTTTTGCATTTGTTTATGCACGGGCAGTCGCTCCCGAGGTACCCAAGCCAGCACTATGCTGTCCCTTACCCTTTTATTTCCTCACTGTCCCCAAAAAACCATCTTCCTTACCTCATATTTCCTATCAGTCTCCGAGAAGCAAACCTCGTTCGCAGAGTGTAAAAATATCTGGCAGTGGGTAAAATGCAACCATTTCATTAAAATGTACAATCTACGGAAACAGCGGGTGAATCGACATTATACCACCATAACCTCTTGTCGCGCTCAGGATTTAGGTAGAGGATCCTGTGGACTATCGACGGAAGTAGCGTGATGTCGAGTATGGCTACTGCAACAACCCCATCCGCACTCGTGGCACCAACCACCGATGCCACACACCCAGCTCTCGCTGTTTCTGAGGAGACGCATGTCATCAATCCTCAGACCATGAAGGCTGGAAAGCCAAGAAAGCGTATGAAATGGACACCAGAAATGAATTGTTTCATAATTCGCTCCTATTATAAGATCACCAGATTTGAGACTGACTTAACCACCTTCTCAATGGAGAAATAGTTCAAGCAATGAACCAAGGAGAGACCTACAAATACCTAGGATTTCAGCAAGCTAGACTGCTCCAGGATAAGCGAGGAAAGAACAAGATGAAAACACAAAGAGTGAACAAAGAGTTCGAGCTCTTCTGGAGATAGAACTGAACGCCGGAAATCTCGTTACAGCAATTAACACCTATGCTGTGCCCGTGCTGACCTACAGTTTTGGAATCTTGAAATGGACTAACACGGAGCTAGAAAGGCTACAGCGAACTACCCGCCTAATGATGACCAAGTACAAGTCACACCACCCAAGTTCGTCAACTCTCCGAAAGACCCTACCATGAAGAGAAGGTGGAAGATCCCTTGTTAACTTAACCAACTTGCACTCCCGAAAGCTGCAAAAATTGAGAGATTTCTTTAGCAACAAGGCACAAACATCAAGCCTCCACCGCATAGTGTCCTTAAGTGACAACTCGTACTCTCCTTTCAATGTCGCAAGTGACAACATCATTCTAAAGTCAGTTTCAGACTCCGACAAACAAGAACAGTCGGCTCAAATGGCATTGCACGGCCGACATCGCAATGATTTGAATCAGCCACCCATAGATAAGGAAGCATCTAACAGGTGGCTGAAGGATGGACAACTATTCCCCGAGACAGAAGGACTTGTAATGGCAATACAGGACCAAGTTATTAACACACGAAATTACACTAAATTCATCATTAAAAACCGGTCCGTTGAATCCGATAAGTGTCGAAAATATAGCAAAAGATCAGAGACTATACAGCATATATTACATCTGGCTGCACTTACCTAGCAAACACGGACTACCTCCAGCGACATAACCAGGTGTGTAACATTCTACACCAGAAGCTTGCTAATAAATACTGGCTCCTTAACACCTTTGTGTCCTATTATAAATGCCAACCAAGTTCAGTGCTTAAAAATAATGCATTTAAACTGTACTATGCCCGGGCAATTATCACCGACAGACGGGTAATGAATAATCGGCTTAATGTAGTACTGTTAAATATAGACACAAAGACAGCTTACTTGGTAGATGTCGCTGTACCCAACAATAACAACGTATTGGATAAATATCAAGAGAAAAAGGCCAAATATGTGGAGCTGGCCATCGAGATACAGCAGATGAGGCGAGTGAATAAAGTTCATGTAATACCGATCATCGTCTCATCAACCGGACTAATTCCAAAAACACTAGAACAGAACCTAAAAATCATAGGAATGTATATCAACACCTGTATCGACATCCAGAAGGCAGTCCTGCTCAGTACTTGCCACATAGTGAGAAAATTCTTACAGGACAACACATAGAACTAACAGAAACTAGCCCACTCCTTTTGATGCATGCATCCGGGATAGGCTTGGAACCCAACATTTGTTGAGAAATTAATTGTCAATTTCGATAATAATGATAATAAACGTCTTTATTTATTATCTTACCTTTTCTCCAAATACAGTCAATACAAAATAATTAATAAAAAAACATCAAGATCGAGGCGCCATTTAGACATTGAAGGAATTTAATAGTCCGACTATTCTAACATGTAACGTTAACCTGGTAGAATGCTTAACTTAGTAATCAAGGTCTATAAATAATGATAATAATAAATCTTACTAAGAATTTTAATGAATTTTAATGGAAAAACCACAAACGTAAGAGGTAAAATGTTATTCTATTAAAATGGGTAGTTAATAACGATTTAGAAGTAATGCTTGAAGGTAACTAATTTTAAATTGGCAGGTGTTCAGACTTTTCAATTCAGATGAAATTTTGTTGTAAATGTTGCAGATTGGTAAGAACCTTTTAAACAAGGCTTGGAGTGTTTTGGAAAACACATTAGTTTCTTATTCGTCGTATTAAGGATGAGAATTTGGTCACGCGAAACGAGTTTAGAGAGCAATAAGTTTATACACAAACACAGCTAAATGCAACCCTCGCTGCTAACTCATCCTCAACAAGTTCGGGCTGTTAAAATGCTCAGATATATGATGAACTTTCTCAAACCACAGACAAACCGACAACAGGACTTTTGCATTCTCTGGATTCTGTTGCTCTGTATACTACTTAAGAAAGTGTCATAAGCAAAGTCACAATAATTGAAAAATTACAATACCCAATACAACAATAATATGTTAAGCTGCTTAGAGAGTACGTGACGATTAACATACAACAATTTTTAGCCGGAAATTTATTTTTGTAATGTGAAAATCTTAATCTACCGTCAATAACAAGTCCCAATGATTTGACTATATTCTCAATCCACAGAGCTGTGCCCGACACCTGTACATTCATCAGTGCGCGTACCCTGTAAGTTTTTACACCCCAAAGTATAGTAATACTGATTTTGCTGGGTTAAGTTTTTAATGATGGCTTTCTTATAGGTGTACAATACGTTCCTAATTCACGATGTTCTCGGCAATCTGGTGTTCTCATAGTAAGAAACTAGATCCCAGCTGAATATGGACCGGCTATGCCTGGTAAGAGCAAGATTTTGTACTCTAAAGAACATTGGTCGAGTATATTAAAACCATAAGTGGTCCCAGAATTGACAACAATGACAACCCGAGGGTTCTATTAGACAGATGTGAATGAGAAAAACTTATACAGATGTCGTCAATACCAAAACATTTAAGTTTGACACAGAATAGATAATGATATATAGTCTCGAATGCTTTGGACAAGTGCCGCAACACCAATCCCGAAACAAACCATGGAAGTCTCAACAGTGGCGTTCAAAACGTTGGAGAAAACCGCAAACATAATATGGCCTCGTGGAAACTCTGACGGTGAAGGGAGAATTATTTTGTTAGATGCACAATATTCAGCAATTTGATTGTAAATTATACGTTCCAACCCTTTGAACACCACCAGCATTATACTTATGAACCGCAGGCCACTGCAAGCTTTCGGTCTAACAAACTTGGGCAACGGTCTGATTTTGAACAACTTCCGCGATACTCTTCCTCGCTTATCATCCTAAATTGAAAATTATCGTTCAGATACAGATTTGAATTTGGGTGTTAACCAATGGGGGTGCAGGTCTCTTGCTACAACTTTTGAGGCGTCCGGTATTTCTAAGGACATTCCTGTGTGTTCCAAATTTTTCTACTAGTGCTCTCCCTGGTTAGCTCGTCAACATGTGTCCTTTTGAGTCTACGGAGTGCCGGAAGTGTTCGATTTTTCTGCCGCTTATAATTGTGCCAGTCCTCAGCCATTCCTGAGGAATGGTGTCGGGTATGAGCTCTCATTCTTTCATCAACTGTTTAATACCACCATTTAGCCAAGGTGCCCTAGGCCTTGTAACCCTGGTTATTTTTATAAAGTGTTATAAAGATCAAAAATACTATAAATCTCAAAAACATTTCAATTTTTTCTAGGTATGTCCCTCTTGTAAATTATACCCTGCCGGAGCAGAGAAATTAAATATAGATAAAAGCAAAAATAGCAAGAGCTCTTAAAATTTCTATATGTTACGAATTTAGATTTAAACTTACAGCTTTACACATCACATCTTAAAGTGATAGTGCTGGTGTTACGTAAAAAGTGAATAAAATCTTTTTTGTATATACAGTTTTTATTTTGTATGCCACCATATTTATCCTACGACATATATAAAACGAATTACTGAACAAAAATCAACTAGCACATTTAAGGGGTCGCGCCTTCATCACAAGTTCTAGAATGTTTAATATATTTTTCGAGACCCACAAATCTAATTATTAAAGTATTATTAACATCTGAAATATTAACATTTAATTATATTGCCACGAAAAAGTTTACATACTGTCACAAAAAGAAATAAAAATAAAACGAAAGTATTTCTTGTATAACATTTGAAGTATTGTCCAAATTTGAAAAATGTTAACCTCAAAATTTAAATTCTTTTCAAATGAAACATTCTGCGTATTTTTGCTTTAACTTATAAACTATCACAACAATTCTAGTAATTTTTGAGATGTTTATTTTTCCTTCCCTCGTTAAAGGAAAGTTTTGTAAAAATCACCCCCCCGAGATTGTTTCAGATCTTTAGATTTACTACAAAAATCAAGTGTTATGTAAGAATGAACTGGTAAAAATTTTGTATGAATCCAACATGGCAAAAAAAATGGCGGCCAAATAAAATGCTTAAAAAATCACGGTAAAAAATCTTTTTATCCAATTGACTTTAAATTTTGCTAAAAAGTTGAATGTGATATAGATATGAATTGGTACAAATTTAACCTGACGTAATAAAATGGTGGTGTCTGTCAACGTAAAAACTACTTATTCAATTTACTTAAAATCAAGTTGCGAAATATTGGTAGGAAAAAGATTATATTTGTTTTTCCAAATTACCATGTACCGAACTAAATTGGGTACACTTCACTATTCCTTATCAAAGGAAATATTAATAACGAGGGAAGTTCGAATATAGTTTTTCAATCCCTCTGTTTATTTTTATTTTCTGTGATTACAGTAGCTACTGAATAACATAACAGTAAGTAATTTAAAAGATCAAGTTACGTATTCAAATAATGTTTAACAGCAATTAATAACAAGAACTTTTTTACTACTAAAATAGAAAAAAATTACGTGACACACCCTACAACCTTAATATTTATCATTTTTCTATACCTTAGTTAAAGTTAAATGTGGGTTTAATTTATATTCAATATCCTTGTAGATTTATTCTTTAAAATTGAACCTAGAATCTATAAAGCATATACATTACAGTTTTGTTGACAAGCTCTGTACATACCACTTAGTTTCCTGTCAAATTATTATTCACCTAAGAAACTTATTACCTAAACGTCACCTACATCTTAATATTTCTAATCTTATTTATTTATAAAAGAATTAGTAGAAAAACTCTGTGTTTCAAAATTTTTATTTCCA
Organism: Kuschelorhynchus macadamiae; assembly: GCA_030620095.1. Classification (NCBI taxonomy): domain Eukaryota; kingdom Metazoa; phylum Arthropoda; class Insecta; order Coleoptera; family Curculionidae; genus Kuschelorhynchus; species Kuschelorhynchus macadamiae. The sequence continues at coordinate 824,141 of JAUTXW010000916.1, read as the reverse complement.
GTTAACCTACTTATCTTATTTATTTTACTGACATAAAATAAGAAAGTAAAATAAAAAAGCTATAAATAGTTTTGTTTATGTTTGTTTAAAACGCAATTTAAAATTTTTAAAATCAATTATTCTCGAATTTATTCAATATGGTTGATACACACTGTATTTTATTTTACGTTACAATAGCGTTATAACAGGAGTACTACTATACTTGTCTGGAACATGTCCTGCAATGCCGCATGCACAAAAACCCATTTTGGTCAAACGAGAAAATTTTTTCCACATTTGAAGTTATTTGAATTTTATGTAAAAAATGTTTCAACTATTGCCGATCAGTTACTTTTTCATAAAAAATAGGATATAAAAAATACAAAAAGTTTTATTTTAAAAATCTGCGTTTTCATGAAGACAATTTTCTTGCTCAACCAAAACAAATTTAAGGTCGGGCAATGGTAAATCTCGCCCCCTCTGGCCACAGCCGTGATATTTCCTTATTTAGGCCTGTGATTTTCTTTCTGAGTAGTTTTTAACGACTACACTAACATATAAGCTTATTATCCTTTTTATTACTTCTGTATAACGTTATCTTATTCCCGAACGTGACGGTGATCTAATTAAAGGAATCCATGATTAGTATATTGTAAGGTGTGTTACTTGCTCCAATAAGATATTGATTTTAAAACTTCCTTCATCAATCATGCAACTGCCCAATTACTCCTTTATTTTTTGATTTAATTAAACACCAGGGAGAAATAATAAAAAGCTCGAAGTCTGGCTAGGGTTTGAGTTTCGTTTGAAAATGAGCCCTGTTTAGTCACGCCCCATGAACTTTTCAAAATGGAATTACTTTTCGTTTCTGTACTACCAAAGGGGGGCGTTTATAATATAAGAAGGAATTAAATTCTTTTAATTTAAATTAAAGTCAAGTTTACTGACCTAATTTTATTATTCATGTTAGATCGACAACACCTTTATAAGCAGAAAGTTGATGATTAATTAGCAAAAACGAAGTAAATGCTAATAGACCAGTGAAAATTGCAATTTAACTATAGCATGTCGCTATAGGTACATGTAATAACGTAAAAATCGATCAAGTTAAATAAACAAAACGAGAGTAACTACACCTAAAAATTAAATTTGATTTTTAGCACTCTTATAATAAGTATTGCTTCGCATAGTTCTAATAATTTTAGTTGCGTAGAGATTGTCTTGAAATATTGCTCTGGTTCTATAATTTCCCTTATCTTTAACCTTTAACCAAACAGAATGGTAAAAACTGACTATTGTAGAGTCTATTTTTATGCCAAATATTGTGGCAGAGTTAGATTGTTGCTATAAGCTGTTATTTCTAGGTATAAACCCAAGCACAGAAAATCTAACGGATTAGATTTTTCTATGTACTAACTTGGATTACACGACATCTTTTTATCTGTTTACTTCTAGCTTTTCCAAAAGATGTATTAGTCTTTTATGTGAAGTCCAGGATCAGGAAGGCCTACTGCATTCTAAAGATGTCATATATATTCACAGGCTCTGCCTTACTAAAGATTTTAAAAACTTTCATACAGTACCCTGGTGCTGTCTCACTTTAACCATTGTGACGTTGTTTATGCTCATTGTGTTGATGGTTTAGGGGTGCGTAGAATACAAAAAATACAAAATTCGTGTTTGCGTCTTATCTACGGTGTAAGACAAAGAGTTTCTCACTTCCTGCTTGATGCAGCATGGTTTAATGTGTTTAATCGTCAAAAATTATATTTCACAAAAATAAACTACCTCTAATTTTAATTTTCAAGACAAAATTTCCTAAAAAAGTTTTTAGAATCGCATATTAAAGCAATATACAAAATTTCGTAAACAAAAAATAAATAATGAAATAATAAAAATGAATCTTCATCTTTATTATGGTTTTTTTTGGCCGAAAAGGGTTATTTTGTGTAAAAAGTTTTGCATGTACTTGAAAATAGCAGTGAAGTAAAAATTAATTATTTTTAAAAGGTACAAAAAGTAAATGCAATAAAAATTTTAATACTTAATGCTTCTGCCGATCCACTGTTATTCTGTATGCAATTTTTAAGAATTTTAGATAGTGAAATATGACCCAATTTAGTTCAGTATATAGTAATTTAGTAACATATATACTGTATTTGTTATTAGGTGCCATTTTATTCCATCATATTGGATTCCTACCTTTATTTCATTAGTTTCTAACCATGCTACACTTGAGTTTTGAACATAATTTGAAATAAATTTAAGAAGTAGTTTTTACATTAACACACACCGCCATTTTGTTACATCATGTTGAATTTGTACCAGTTTATCCCTATATCACGTTTCATTTTTCTGCAAAATTTAAAGTCAGTTGAATAAGATTTTCTTTACGTTGATTTCTTAACAATTTTATTAGGCCGTAATTTTGTTTAGCTAACTTGAATTCGTACCACAACTTTACCAGCTTATCTCTATATCACACTTAATGCTTGCACAAAATTTAAAAATAATCGAATAAGTAGCGTTTTTAGGTTGTTAAATATTTTACAAGGCCGCTATTTTGTTTTGCTATCTTATATTCATATTCATACCAAAAACGTTTCACTAGGCCGCCGTATTGGATTTTTACCAAGATATTACCAGATTATTCTCATATGATCCTTAATTTTTGACCAAAATTTGAAATCAATCTGATAAGCCGATTTTAAGCTACGCCGTGAATTGACAGATAATAAACAGAGAAACCGACAGGCGGAACGACGGAGTTGATCAATCATATTTTTTGGAATCTAGGGTCGCTAAAACGTGAAGATGTAAAACACGAGAGGGTGATTTTTTTCATGGTTACAAATATTTTATTTAGCCGCCATTTTGCTGCGCCATCTTAAATTAGTACCACAGTTTTACTAGTTCATCTGTATTCCACGGTTATTTATGGTACACGATTTGAAATCAGTCCATTAAGTCATTTTTCAGGCTGAATTTTTAAATAATTTACTAAACCGCCATCTTGAATTCGTACCAAAATTTTACCAGCTGATTCCTACATAATACTTGATTTATGTGCAAATTTTTGGATAAATTGGATAAGAAGTTTTTTGTAATAATTTTTAACATACCACTAGGCCGCCATTTTGTTTTGCCATATTGGATGTATTAGTTAACGAAGTCTATCGGGTCAGTAGTAGTAGAATGCCGCGACAGACAGAATGACGGAATTGAGAAAACATGAATCTAAGGACCCAAATCTTAAAGATGTGCAAAAATCTCGGAGGGTGATTTTTACACGATTACAATACTTCCCTTTTACGAGGGAAGTAAAAATTGTAAATACGCCTCGCTATTCTTCAAAATGGCTTAAGGATTGTGATTTATGCAATTGTGATTTTTTTTTTCTGTAATATTATTTGTCATAACTTTTTTTACTCGGCCAAATATAGAAAGAAACTGGTGATTTTGTTCAACATTTGCGAACCTTAGAAATAGCAGTAGAGTAGTTATAATAGGGGAGCGCCTCCTCCTCCTCCTCTTCCTCTCTCTCATGTCCCTCATTCTTAACTTCCTCCCCTTTTATTCTCATTCGCATCATATTTTTAATTTTTTCTCTTTGTTCTCCCACATTTGATTTTGCATTCTTAAGTCTTATAAATAGGTGCATCAAGATCATTTTAGTATGTTAAGGTACGAGTGACTGTTAAAAGAAAAAAATCTGTTGAATAAATCTATTAATAATAATATTAAAATAAAATGAGTGAATCAGTTGGAGAAAGAAATCGATCCATTCCGCTTCAGACAATTAGCCTCGAAGAAATTATACCAGGAGTTCAAGAAGAAAATATACCATTAGTTCGAGAAGAAAATAATGGGATTGTTTTAAAAAATTTGAATAAAACTGAGAGTGAAGAGAAAAAAGTGTTTTGTGCTATTTGTTTTGAAATAATCGAATATTATGATTCATGTAGACCAAATACATGTTCCCACATTTTTTGTTTAAAATGTATTTTAAGATGGAATGATGAAAATGGTTGTTCTATAATGGTAAACAATTGTCCTGTATGTCGCACTAGATATTACTATTTGGTACAAATCTTCAAAGATGTAATTAGACATCATTTTGTTGTAATTTTAAAAAGAGGATAATATTTTTTTATAATTTGTGTTTGTGAAAACTCTGGTAACAAATAATTTTGTAAAAAAAGTATATGTAAATATATATAATAATTGACACACATTTTTTCCTTTTCCTATATTGAAACGACAACAATGATCTAACAAGTTTTTTAATACATACTAATTTTCACATTACATAACAAAACAATTGTTATGGGTTTACACAAAAAGTGCCACGCCCTAAAATGGCACCACTTTTGCAAATGGAAGCTTAAATTTTCTTATGGGAATTTACATGTAAAAATGACGGTTTTGATTGTCGGACCGGCATAGCCTAATCTACTACTTTTTAATTATACTAATAATATTAATATAATTTGCATCAAGTAAGAGAAAACTCAATTGAATACAGAAACAAGCGTTAACAAAATGTTATATGAGTGCTTCTAGTAGCAGTTGACATAATCGACACTTTTTTACATATGATTAGCTATTTCATTTAGAAATACAGTGTCAGATGTTAGAATAAAAAGAAGTATTTTGCATATAGCACTGAAAATATATAACCGCTTATAGTAACAGTTGACATTTTTTAAAATTAATATTGTTGACGTATTCTACTTATTATCTTTACAATTTATGTTTAAAATTAATATTTTTGACATTATCTACCCATTACGTTTATAACCTATATTTAAAATTAATATTGTTGAAATAATCTACACATCACCTTTACAAACTATGTTTATTATTAATATTTAACAACATAATCTTCTATCTCTTTTTTTTTCATTTTTATTGCAGTAAAAGCAAGCATGTTCAGGAATTAGTAGAAAAAGATGTATCCTACAAATAGCACAATGTAAATCAGAAGCACTAACAACATAAGCTCTTTTGTAGTGGCAGCTCACATGATCGGACTCCCCTCTCCGTAAATATCTCATGTGAATTGCACTACAAGGAAGGCAAATAGCAAATGTCCCTAGTCTTCGACTTTCAATTTTAGAGTAGCTTTGTATAACACATACATCTTTTTCTTCAAAATTATTAAATAATTCACTAGCCCTAAACTTGCTTACTTTTACGTCAGCCTCGGTTCCTAAATTTAGCAGTTGTCCATCCATGTCCACTCCTTCGTCAATTTCCTGATCATCTTCCTCCATCTCTTCTTCTTCCTCCTCAATATAATTAATGTCGATGTTAAACAAGAATGATCTTCTAACAAGCCTAGATGATTTGTCCAAAAATGAATGTTTATAAGTAATGGAATCGCCTTCCAAGTTAATAAAAATTTCTTCTCTTTCTTCAATTTGAGCGGCGTTCTCCACATTATTTTCTTCAATTTGGTCAGCGTTTCCAATCATATTTTCTTCCATCGTTAGGAGCTTTAGATTTAGATAGATATATTTGATAAAAAGGGGTCCGGGGGGGGGGGGAGGGGGAAGGGGGGGGTAAGGTTGTTGATCGGCTTGGGAAAGTGGTTTTTAGAGATTGTCGTTCAACTTTAAGTAGGACACATGTGATTAACTTTTGCATATAAAATCGCCTCAGCGAAGAGACGAATGCAATTGATTTCTGCATTCACACTGTGCAGAGCTCGCGAGTTTTCTGGTGTTTACATTGTGTCTATTTGGTAAATTTTTATTTTTATTTCTAACATTTTTATTTGGCAAGATTTAATTTTTATATATATATTGGTGATATTTTTATGTACATTTGTGGCATTTTTATTTGTTATTACGATTTTTTTCATAATGGACAATTTTTTGGCATCGAGTAGCAAAATAATTGACAATGACTTTGACTTATACACATGTACTCAAATGCAAAATTTTGCAAACCAACAAAACAATGAAACAGAAGTATTTACAACTAGTCAACAACAAACTATTCAGGACTTGAATGAAATTATTTACAATAGCCAAGTTCAGAATAATGCCAACAAACACAACAACGAAAAATATTTATTTACAGCTACTCAACAACAAACTCTTGACGATCTTAATGACATTATTGACAACAAAACGGACTTAATTACAACAAAAACTAAACAAACTCTTAAAGAACTGAATGACATTGACGAAACTCAAAATTCTAGCTATGAGGATATTGTTTGTTTTCAAAAATCTAATCCAAATTATTTAACATTAAAATCGCCAATTAATTCTCCGAGACCAATTTGCTCTCCCTTTTTGTTTAGTGAAAATTCTGATTCGGAAGAAGAACAAATTGATCAAAATTTAAGTTTGGCTATTTGTCCTACTAATTCACCATATGATATTGTAAATTCTGATTCGCAAGAAAAACAAATTGATCAAAATTTAAGTTCGGCTATATCTTCTATTAATTCACCATATGCTATTGTAAATTCTGATCCGCAAGAAAAACAAATTGATGCAAATTTGACTTCGGATATTTCTCCTAATAATTCACCAGTTGAACAAAATTCAATTTCGAAACCATCATTTATCATTAAAAAAAAATTTAAAATTAATAAAAAAAATAAAAAACAAATAGCAAACCTTAAGTGTCTGGGTTTCGCTATTCAAAATTTAACTAATTTGATCACAATTAAAAAGGGAGACGAAAGTACGGTGAATTATGTTAAACAGGCCTTTGACAAATTAGTTGACTCATTTGAAGAAATGGATTCATAAAGTCAATTAATTTCTATTGCTTTTTTCAAAATTTGACTATAACTAAATAAAAATGCACAATATTAATTTTATTATTATACAAAGAACTTCAAAAATGCAATTGCTTTTTTCAAAATTTGACTATAACTAAATAGAATTGCACAATATTAATTTTATTATTATTATTATGCAGAAAACTTCAGAAATGCATAAGTGTGTAACATGTAATAAAGTCTTTACTAGAAAGGATAATTTACTGCGACATATTAAAAAACATGTTAACGGAAATTCCACAAAACTCAACAGTTGGTTGAAAAAACCAAAGCTTGTTAAAGGTAAGAACATTTTATTTTTCATGTTATATTTTGTAAAATATTTTTTTCTTAATTTATATAGATTCTACAAATATTGTAAAATATTGTAAAGAATGCAAGAAAAATATAAACCAAAGTCTACGGGGTGGACATCTTCGATCTAGTGTGCACAAGAACAATTCCAAAATAGGCTTGGAGGAAGGTGTTGAAATTATCAAGTCAGCATTCAGGGAACGAATAATATCTTATAGGATTTCCTCACACCAAAACTTCATAAATGTGAAAGAATATTTTCAACATTTGTAATACAAAATTGCACATCTAATAGATCAAGAACTGCAGAAACATAAATGTATCAAGCTAAATATGGAACTGTTCGGTTTCTATTTTAACCCCAGCAGCGACAGCTATGATGTCAAATCTTTTAATGCGCCGTTCCAAGTCATTTGCCAGGGATATCAGAAAAAAGAACTGTTAGAGCAAATCTGCACCATTATTGACCAGAAAGCTGACGAATTTGCAGAAAGAGATTCAGGTAAAGAATTTATTTTCGATTTTACAACAGCAACAAAAAAAGTAATTTTTTAATTTTTACGTTGCAGGATGGGCTTTGATGAATTTACTTCATTTGGAAATTAATGTTAACAAGCACAATCCGCTGAGAGCCTCATCTTTTATCGAACTTCCTCAAGAGATCAAGAGACGTCAAGCTGTGATCAACATTAGGAATGATGACAACTTTTGCTTCGCCTGGGCAGTTGTGTCTGCTCTTCACCAACCACGCGGATTAGATTTTGAAACTTCATCCTACCCACACTACTCTTCTGTTTTGGATATGTCAGGTATAGAATTTCCAATGTTGCTAAAGAACATTAAGATTTTTGAAGAAAAAAATAACATTTCTATTAATGTATATGGATTAGAAATTATAAATCCTAAAAAGGGGTATGAAGTAATTGGTCCACTTTATTATTCATCGAATAAAAAAAATCAACATGTCAATTTATTGTTAATAAGTGATGATGATGAAAAAACTTTTCATTATTGCTATATTAAAGATTTATCAAAACTAGTTTCTGCACAAATTTCTAAACATCACGGAAAAAAATATATTTGCGATGGTTGTTTACAATATTTCCCTACAGAAGAAAATTTATTACAACACAATAGCTATGATTGTGATCATTTACGAATTAACCTACCTTCTAAAGAATTAATAAAAGATAAGTTTGGAAACTATTCATATGATAATATTTTGAAATTTGTAAATTATCATAAACAAATGAAAGTTCCTTTCGTGGTGTATGCAGATTTTGAATGCATTTTAAAACCTTTAAATAATGACAATGTTGATAAAAATCCTAATACTTCATACACCTTAAAACAATATGAACATATTCCACATTCATTTGCCTATTACATTAAATGTTCCTTCGACGATAATTATTCTAAATTTGAAAAATATAGAGGTCAAAATTGTGATACATTATTTATAAATTCTTTAGAAAGAGATGTGTATAACATATACAATAAATATTTAAAGGCTCCTAAAAAAATGATCCCTTTGAACGAACTGGACAAAATTTATCATAACTATGAAAAAGTTTGTCATATTTGTAATAAACCTCTTTTAAATGACAGGGTTGCAGATCATTGTCATATAACCGGTCTTTATAGAGGTCCAGCTCATTAACTCTGCAACATAAATTACAGAATACCTAACTTTTTCCAGTTATATTGCATAATTTGCGTAATTATGATTCTCATCTATTTCTTAAAAAATTATGCTTAAACAAAGAACAACTAACAGTTATCGCACAAAACAAGGAAAAATATATTTCATTTGAAAAGCTTATTCATGTGGATAACTATTTTGATAAAAAGACACAAAAGGCTAAGAAAAAAAATATATCATTAAGGTTTATTGATTCTTTTCAATTTCTATCCCATTCTTTATCAAAACTCTCTGAAAGCTTAAAAGATGAACAATGTAAGGAAATAAAAAAAATTTTCAATGATGAAGAAAGATTTAAACTTATTCGGCAAAAAGGTGTATTTCCTTACAGTTATATTGATGATTATTTAAAATTAGAAGAAACAACTTTACCTCAGAAAGACCAATTTTATAATACTTTAACGGATGAGCACATCAGTGATGCAGAATACCAAAGAGCTGTAAAGGTTTGGCAATTGTTTAAATGTGAATCTCTTGGTCAATACTCCGACGTTTACTTACTCTCTGATACTTTATTTTTGGCAGATATTTTTGAAAATTTTAGAAGCACTTGTTTATCCACATATAAGCTCGATCCAGCTCATTTTTACACTTTTCCAGGTTTATCCTGGGAGGCGTGTTTGCGTTATACTGGAATAGAGTTAGAATTGTTAACTGATCCAGATATGATACACTTTTTCAAAAAAAGCGTTCGCGGTGGTGTGAGCTCTTGCATTTGTAGAAAATCTGAAGCTAATAACCCATTTCTTTTAAATTTTGATCCTTTAAAGCCAACTAAATACATAATTTATTATGATGCAACAAATTTGTATGGTTATGCAATGTCACAGCACATTCCAACGGGAGATTTTGTTTGGTTAACAGATAAAGAAATCAATGATTTAAATATTATGAATATTTCTAAAAAATCTAATAAGGGATATGTTTTAGAACTTGATTTAGAATATCCTACAAGTCTACATTCCTATCATAACGATTTTCCGTTTTGTCCAGAAAACTTTAAACCGCCAAATTCTAAATGCATAAAATTAATACCCAATTTAAATGATAAATCAAAATATGTTATTCACTATCAATTATTAAAACAATGTTTGGAACATGGACTCAAGTTAACTAAAGTTCATAGAGTTTTACAGTTTTCTCAATCTGATTGGTTGAAAAAATATATAGACTTGAATTCAAGATTAAGAAATGATTCAAAGAATGAATTTGATCGTAATACTTACAAGTTGGCAAATAATAGTATTTATGGCAAGACTATGGAAAATGTTGATAGGAGAATTGACGTAAGACTTGTTACAGAGTGGGAAAAAAATAGAAGAAAAGATGGTGCTGAGAATTTAATTGCAAAACCATATTTCAAGGACTTAACAATATTTTCTGAAAACTTGGTAGCTATTCAAATGCAAAAGATTCAAGTTACTTACAATAAACCAATATATGTAGGCTTCTCAATATTAGATATATCTAAAACTGTCATGTATGATTTCTTTTATAATTTTTTAAAACCTCTTTATCAGGAAAATATTTCACTTTTATACACCGATACCGATTCGTTCATTTTAGAAGTCACAACTCCAAATATTTATTCTGACATGATAAAAAATATTCACAAATTTGACACATCTAATTATGAATTTAATAATATTCATGAAATGCCTATTACAAAGTCAGTTATAGGAAAATTCAAAGATGAATATGCTGGTGAACCCATTACTGCTTTCTTTGGTACTGGAGCAAAAGCATATTGTATTAAAACGGAAAACAGTTTAACAAAAAAAGCAAAAGGTGTTAAAAAAAGTGCAATTAAAAAGCAGTTGGATTTTATTCATTATAAAGATGTTGTTGAAAATCATTCTAAAACCTTTTGTTCAATGTATGTTTTTCGATCTAGACAACATACAATTTTTACAGAGTTAATTAATAAATTGGCTTTGAGTTCCGAAGATGATAAGCGGTATAAAATTCCCTATAGTTTTAATACATTAGCTTGGGGACACCAAGATATTGCTTTGTATCAATGGAATGCAGAACATGAAGATTTAGATATATTTATGTAGATATTATAAGGTATTTAAATTTGTTGTTTTTGAAACCAAAGTTAGTCTTCATAAGTCTTTCACAAAATGTGCTTAGAAACTTTTGACAAAGAAATTGATAACAGTTATTTTAAAACATATGAAAAACGACTTTCCACTTTTAAAAAATGGAAAGGAAAATTGAGACCAGAAGTGTTAGCTGGAGCTGGCTTTTACTATACTTGAATCAATGATATTTGTAAATGTTTTTATTGTGGTATTGAAATTTTTGATTGGTTAAGTTATGATGATCCTATTGTGGAGCATAAGAAATTTGCTAGGAATTGTGATTTAAATAACTGTTTATGGAAAAATAGGAATCGAATAATTGTAACCATTCAAAATAAGTCTTCAAGCTACACATTTTATATAGTATTATTAATATCCTTATTTATGAACTTTTACATATATTTAAATTAAGTATTTTATTGTTATTTTTTTACAACTGCTTTTGCTTTCGTGGTGAAAGTATCTGCTTAATGTTAATAAATTTGGAATATAATTATTAATTTGTTTTAATGACTATCAGTAGATCTCAATTTATTCTTCTTTATTTTATTTTCCAAAATGTTTTTTATGTTCATCATCCCCCTGGCGTAACACAGTGTGAAATATGTTTTTCTAATAAAACAGACGTCACTCTAAGTAAATATTGTAAATTTATGAAAATTGGATTAATTAACAATAGTACAATTAGTTGGATGGAACGAATAAATGGAAATGAAAATGAAAGTAAATTTTTTAAAATTTTGTATCATTATCCAAATCGATCTATTTTTGATACAAATTGGATAGAAAGGTTAGAGTTTAAAAATAATCAGTTACAAAATTTAACCCCCAACTGTACCAATTATTATGACGGATTCAAAAATTATTACTTTTCCATCATTAGTGTTACATTAAACTTTGCATTATTTTTATACATTACCATTTTAATTATTTATCTTTATTACAAATTTCAAACTGGAAATCTATTTTTTCATTAATCCATTTTAATCGAAACTTTAAAGAAAGTGGGGATGAGAATATTTAAGTACAAGAATAACACAATATGTTTCAGTCTCGTTTAGTCATTATGAACAACGCCGTGGTTCATAAACCTTTGGAAACTCTTCTTAATTCAAAAATTTATTTTTTAAATAATTCTTTGTCAAAATTTGTTCTTGTTGGCATTAGTTTAAATGATTTTTCTCCAAAAATTGTAATTGGTGGAAAAACTGGATTTTCAATCGCACTAACCGAAGAAAATTGGAAAGACATTTGTGTCCATCAAGGAATTATTGTAAACAATTTCTACATTCCTCAAGTTGATCAAACCAGTGTGAATATAAACAACATTCATCTGCAGGTTCAGAAAATAAATGATACCCCTGTTCTACAAATTACAAAAGGCCCACACTTCATATACTTAGGACAAGAGTCTTTGGACAATTTGTGGCGATTAAAGGAAATTATTGATTATAGATTATCTATACTTAAAAGGCAAGAATTCAATACATATTTCAAAATATTTCAAAATAATATTTCATCTGATTGTGGCGACTTGTGTACGCATGTTTATAATATAATAAGTCCAACAGAAAATCCTAACAGTGAAAATGTTTCAACTATGATGGAATTACTTGCTTTATATCCTGAACAAATGGAAAACAAATTGAAGCAAAATGGAACAAAACGAAAATATTACGAAGAAAACAATGAAAATGGATCAAAAAGAAAATATTACGAAGAAAACAATATCTTTTCTGGAAGAGAACAATAAGGTGCATGTGTTAGTGAAGTGGAGCTTTGCTTACAGACAAGCCCGTAGGAGTAACTTTAAGATGTGGTACTTAGATAGACTCCGTTTTGAAAAAAGAATAAATGATTGTAAACTTATTCTAGATTCGATATTATCTGAGGAACATAGAAATAAAATATATTTGACACGTTTTAATAAAAATTGTATTTGATGTTTTACTTAATAAAATTTTAGTTTAGTAAATGTGAATTTTATTTGAAATTAATTAGCACATTAAGACTTTGTAATTTGTATCAGCTAAAGCATAAAGTGAGGAACAGAAATAAAACAAATTTAACTAAAATTTAATTTCAATTTAATTAAACAATATTTTTTTTATCAATCCATGTATTATATTTTTTATCAAGTCCTAACCATTTCACATAAACTTTGTTTCCTTTCCTTCTCAAAATCTTCTCAATAAGATACACATCGGTATGCTTTACTTTTAGTAATTCTTGCTCATAAAAACCACCCAGAATGTCCTGATTATCTTCGTCTTGAATTAAATATGTCCAAGGGTTTGTCATCTTAACTTCTTTAATGTGGAATATCTCATTTGACCAATTTGGTGTGTAACCTTTTGAAAATGCCTCTCGATGCTTGCTTATTCGTACGTGATCACCCACTTTAAACTTTGGAGATTTTATATCTAACGTTTTAGCATGAGTAAATGCAGATTTCAAGATTCTATTTTCATTTGTTTTATTTACTTGTTTTGGCTTCATTCCTATTGAAGAATGTTTTGTATTGTTATAATCTTTTACAATATCCGCTAATATATTAAACCATTTGTAATTTCCTTGAATGCTAAATATTTTCCACATATTATTCTTTAAAGTCCTGTTCACTCTTTCTACTATACTCGCTTTCAAATTGGAAAACGTGCTATAATGGTTAATTCGAAATTGTTGCATCAAATTTTGAAAATTTACATTGAAAAACTCTCTCCCTCTATCCGTTTGCAAGTTTTTTGGTGGAGTTTTTGCACTGATTAATATTTTTTTCATTGTCGTTGTTACGTCTTTTCCAGATTTAGATTTTAACGGTTCGGCCAAAACATACTTAGAAAATACATTTATGGTAATCAAGATATATTTAAATCCCTTATTAAATTTGGCATAGGGTAACATTTCAACCAAATCAGCTTGAAAAAGATCATTTAACCCTTTCACTACCACCCTTCTGCGTTTGTAGTTTTTTCTAGCAGGTTTATGTAATTCATTAACGACTTGTTGTTTAACGGTTGTCATGACAACAAACTTGTTTATTCAATTTTAAGGAAGTTCACTTTCTATGTTTTGTAATAATTCGAAATATAACTTTTATATGTTTTTTCCCATTCATTCAATTTATCAATTTGTATTGTATAACTTTTTTCATTTAAAATTTTACTAATTTTAGTAATCTCCTTTTCTAACGCATTAAAGGATTTTTTTATCTCTCCAGTTAAGAAAGTAGTTGATCTACTATCACTATTTTTTAATTCCTCCTCTGTTTTATTTAATTCTTGTTCTAATTTCTTAATTACACTGGACATTATATTTTCCAGGAAAATATAATGTTGATTTTCTTCCAAAGTGAGTTGGTCAATTGTTCTACTGTTAAGAATGCTATTTTGATTTCTTTTTTTTTCATCATCTAACCTTTTTATAAAAGTTCTTAATTGTTTAATTTTTTCCTTGTGTTTTTCAATTATTACTTCTCTTATATTTGTTTCCATTATTTTATTAATTTTGTTGATATCATCACTTAATTTTTTGTCTTCCTTTTTAACATGTTCATTTAAAAATTGCAAATCTTTACTTATTTGATTTAGCGTTAGCAACTGTTTATTAACGTTTTCAATTGAGGTATAACATCCTTTAATCTGGTTTTCATACTTTAAAAAATTTTCATCAAAAACCTTAAGCTTTTTAGCAAAGATTTCATTATTTGTTTCATTTTCACCTAATCTCCTTTTTAAATTATTAATGTCACTTATTCTCTCTTGATTTTGTTTTGAAATATGGCGTCCAAATTTATCAACTGTCATGTTGAGCTTTCATTAAACAATAAATATGATTATATTTGATAGCTGTTATTTATAGTATTACTTTATCTTCTCTTAAATTCTTCAATAATAGAGATAATCTCGTTACTATGAGCATTATTTCCCGCATCACTTGATGAAATTAATAAACGTAGCCTATCAACAATTTCGTTAACATTATTCCAGTATACATAGTCTGTATTTGATCTGTTTGTTTTCAAAATTAATCCCTTTCCTGTAGATTTGGCTCTAGTTGTTCTAAACGGAGGTTTTGGTTTGTTAAATGCTGTAACTAATCTTGGCAAGGTTTTTGTCTTTGTAATCCCCTTTCTTTGTAAATATGGTCCTATTATTGTAACATATTTGTGTGATGTATTTCCTTGAACTTGTTCATTTGAATCAAAATTCCTACGATATACATTTGTTTTAGCTAGAATGTTCATGTAATTATCTAAATCTTCCTTCTTATAACCTTTCGGTTCTTTTTTGAAAAGCAATTCATAAACCTGGCGTGCCTGTGTACGTTATTCCTCCCACTTTAATTTCTTTTCCAATAATTTCTACCGGTATCTGTGTTAAACCGAAAGAAAACTTATCCGTTTCGAGGTCATGAACTATTCCATAATAATGGTCAAATTTATGTTGTGTATCTTTCACACCCTCATCAATATATGATCTGGGTAATTCATGAAAATCTGCTAAGTAATCTTTATATGATGGTGTACCAACATAGGTTTGAATTGTTTTTCTAGTTTGTTCCAATATGTCTGACAAGTTTAAATTTGTTGTTGTGTCACTAGAAGGATCTGAAGTTTCTGCTATAACAGTTGATGACAATGGTTGTACTACAGGAGAGGAAGAAGTGATACTACTGTCATTTAAAAATGTTGGTAGTTCTGTAGGGAGTGACGGAGTTTTTCCTGTTTTCTGAATATTTTTCGTCGGAGTTGATGTTTTATAAAGCTTTGTAGGTGTTTTGAAATCTTCATACTTTGAAACTCTTTCTTCTTTTAAATCGAATGGTTCGGATTTACCAATACTTGAAATTAGCTGTTTAAGTGGTTGTGTTATTGGTCTACAAGTTTGTTCTAATTTGGACTGAGCAGTAGAAGTAGCTAATTTCAAGCTTTGATATTTCTGCTTCACGGCTTGTCTCGATCTTATTAATTCTCGAGCTAAACGTTTATCCATGCTGTACAAGTTTTAAATGAAATAAAACTGCAAATTTTTTACTTTTATAAATATATAAAGGAATCGAATTTACTCCTATATCTGCCGTGATTTACTTCACAATCTTTGTCAATTACAAGAAAACCATATGGATCCATCCAACAGTTAGCACAAATATTTTTAAACTGATCAAATGTCATATCCAATATACAGTGGTCATTATATATATGTTTTAAACTCAAACAGTCCTGTTTAAATAAAATTAATAAGTTTGCATTTTCTCGAATTAGACGTTTAAGGATTGAGGAATATCCTTGAAAAATAAAAAAACAATCGGTGTTTCTATGCCTTCCATGCGTGAAATAGTCCCTAATAATAGATTGATTATGACAAGGAATATCATCAAAAATGATAACGGAATTTGGCTTTATCTCATGAGGTGAAATAATGTTCTCATCGCTATCATATTCAAAGTATACAATTTCTTTCATAGGTTTTAACAACTTTCTTAAATATTCATATTTTGGTTGGTCTAATGACTTTGAATAAACATAGACATTTTCAAACCTAATTCCATTTGGATGCTCGAGCAGTGTAAGCATAACGTTGGTTTTACCGCTACCACTGCAACCAACTATAAGCCCTCTTTTTGAACCACCGCAAAATAAGTCACCATGCTTTCTCAACTGTTTACTTAAAATTTTTTCGTCATGATTATTTACTGGTAATGAGAATTTTTGTTTTTCAATCCTCATTCTTAATCACACTAGTAAATATTTTTAGCTGTAAAA
Organism: Kuschelorhynchus macadamiae; assembly: GCA_030620095.1. NCBI lineage: Eukaryota > Metazoa > Arthropoda > Insecta > Coleoptera > Curculionidae > Kuschelorhynchus > Kuschelorhynchus macadamiae. The sequence continues at coordinate 807,513 of JAUTXW010000916.1, read as the reverse complement.
GTATTTATACCAGAAAAATGTCAATGTGCTTTTAGTATAAAAAGAACTTCAATGACTGTGGGTCGCCATAAGTTGAAAAAAACTATTAAAACACGTAATAGAAAAGGCTCTGGTTTAGTAAATAAATTAATTAGCAAACTACCTTTCGAAGTTCATATACCAGGATATAATTATTGTGGTCCCGGCACCAACTTGGAAAAAAGATTAACTAGAGGTGACGTTGGTATAAATCCATTGGATTCCGCTTCAAAGAACATGATACATCTTACTCTCAGACTGAAGATTTATCAAAAAGACACATATCTGACCAAATATTAGAAAAAAAAGCCTGGGATAGGGTAAAAGCTAAAGATTCTTCTATTGGTGAAAAAATTGCAGCTTTAAGTATTGCAGGAATAATGAAGGGTAAAAGAAAGTTCGGTTTGGGATTAAAAAATACAAAAGGGGGTAAACTTAAATTGAGAAAAAAACGTATCATTCGAACACCCAAAAAAATTGGAGGATTTCTACCTCTTTTGTTTCCCATTCTTGGCGCCCTGGGTGCACTAGGTGGAGGCGCGGCAGGAATTGCTAAGGCAGTAAATGATGCTAAAGCAGCTAAACAGCAACTAGAAGAAATACATAGACATAATATTGCAATGGAAAATGCTTCTAAAGAAGGGAAAGGATTATATATTAGACCATATAAAGGAAAGGGACTATTTATTAGACCTTATAAAGGAGGATCCTTCAAAATGAAAGCAATCAGAAAAAAAAAAACTCAAAATAAGTTTTCCAAAAAGAGCACTTACGAACAATGATATTATTAAATATGTAAAGCTGTTAAAAAAAACTGGCTTTAGAGGTGTTTTTATGCTCGATGAACTTCCAAAAAAAATTAATCTGAAAGAATGTGGTATTGTAAATTTGGATAAAAAACAAAATAAATGATCTCATTGGACTGCTTATATTAAAAATAACAAAAATGTAATATATTTTGATAGTTATGGAAATTTAAAACCACCTTTTGAACTTCTCAAATATTTTAATTCGAATGGCAAAGTGGATGTATTTTATACTTATGAAAATAAACAAAAATTTAATTCATATAACTGTGGTCAACTATCCTAAAATTTTTGCAAAAAAATATATAAACTCATTATTTATTGTAATATCTCATTCATAAATAAACTGCAATGTCTACCACAATTGCCATATCAGGAAACAGTTCTGTTTTGTCTGCTGATTTTAATCCGCCCATATATTTAGAGGATGAAAAACAATATTACCTGGGTTTAGCTGATTTTGAAACGTTTATGACTATCCCCAATATAAAAGAAAGATATAATAAATTTTATATAGATAAAAAAGTAATTGTTATTCCCGACGGAACTTATGACATTACAGATATAGAAACATACATAAGAGAAAGTATAGAAGATTTATTTCCGAATGAAAAAATTTTTTTTCTTTTAAAAGCAAATGTTAATACTCTAAAAACCTTTTTAATGTGTAGTAGAATAATTGATTTTACCAAGGAAGATTCGATAGGAAAAATGTTGGGTTTTAATAGCAGGATACTAGAAGCTATGAAAGAGGAAGAATCAGATAATGTTGCAAAAATAACTAAGGTGAATGCTATTTGTATTGACTGTAATATTTGTGTTGGTTCTTACAATAATGGTAAACCTGTTCATATTATTCACCAGTTTTATCCAACTGTAGCTCCAGGGTATAAAATAGTTAAATCTCCTTTGCCCATTTTGTATTTTCCAGTTAGCGTCAAAGCAATTAACAATATAACAGTTAAAATAGTTGATCAAGACGGAGAACTTATCAGTTTTAGAAGAGAAACTATAACAGTAAGGTTACATTTACAAACAAGTGAAATATAAAATGGTTGTTAGATATAATAGAGCCCTTGGGATGAGACTTGCCCCTACCACTATCAACAATGTAAAAACTTATAAAAAGAAAAAGTCTAAACAACAGTTCAGTATCAAATCCAACACCAACAAGTTAAGACGAGATAATCGTAAATTTCTCACATCCTTGGGTTTCACTGTTTTAAAATAATGAACATATTAAACGTAAACGAAAAGCTTTATGTAGACAATTCCATCGTCAGTTCTGAGCTTCACACATATCAACCATATATTTCTTCAAAATTCGATTACAATGATGAAATAAGGATCCCAATTCAAGAACTCGATGCTTACACTCTACCATCAGATAGTTTACTTTATATCGAAGGAAAATTAACTAATACAGAAGGTAAATATAAGAAAGAATTGCTATTTATTAACAATGGTATAGCCTTTTTGTTCAGAGAAATCCGCTATGAACTAAACGGAATTACTATAGATTCAATAAGAAATGTTGGATTAGCATCAACCTTAAAAAGCTACCTTTCTCACAATACCAACGAAAGTTTAAAACTGGAAAATGCAGGTTGGTTTCCACATCGGAAAGAAGGTGATACAATTTTAGTTGATAATGATGGAAAATTCTCCGTATCCATACCACTAAAAATGCTTCTAGGATTTTTTGAAGATTACAGAAAAATTATTATGAATATGAAACAGGAATTGGTTCTTATTAGATCAACTGATGATTTAGATGGTGTTATTTTCAAAGAAGATCCGGCACACCTTGTTACTGCTCCTGACACTCCATTGGTTACTTTCGATAAAATTTATTGGAAAGTTCCTCACATTCTAGTTGATATGCCACAACAACTTGCTCTATCAAAAATATTAGAATCAAATAAAGATATATTGATAGGATTCAGGAGTTGGGAACTTGTTGAATATTCTTCTCTAACCGAAACAACCCGTCACACACATGGCCGGTAAAAACAACTAGTAAACTAGAAGCTCCTCGTCATGTTCTGATTGGCTTTCAAGAAAACAGAAAAGGGAAAATTGTTAAAGATATGAGTAAATTTGACAATATTACCTTGTCAAATATTAGAGTATATTTAAATTCTGAAAGATATCCTTATCACGATTTGTACTTAAATTTTGAAGAAAACAAATTTTCTGCTTTATACGAAATGTTTGCCAACTTTAGACAGTCTTACTATGGTGTTCCAAATGAACCCATTTTTAATCCTGAACAATTCAAAAACATTAGTCCTATTACACATATTGATTGCTCCCATCAAAAAGAAACAATTCAAACGGGATCCGTAGTAATGAGAATTGAATTTGAGACACACAATGCAATTAAAAAAGATACTTCTGCTTATTGTCTTATTTTACATGACAAATTATTTAGCTACAACCCTCTTACTAAAATTGTGAAACAATTATAAACTTTATCCCCACTATTTTCATATTTCGATTTAATTTAAAGAAATTTTCAAAAGCTTTTAGTTTTAATCATGACATCAAAACTACAAATACAAATTGAAAAATTTATTTTTAAAATTAATCAACTGAAAGAAGAAATTGCAAATTATTCAAGTAAAAAAAGTCTCATTAAAAAATTTGCTGCTTTGAAAATATGAGATTGGTTATAGATATTCAAGGATTCAAAGATGAAAAAAATAAATTTATACCGAAAGAGCTTGCAGCTTTTGATGGTTATGAAATGACTCATTACATTTTTAAAAAGCCTTTTCCAATGGAGTTTCTTTCACCTGATTGTCACAAGCAGGCGGTATGGTTAACGAAAAATTATCATTGTATACATTGGAATAATGGATTTACTCCATTACATCATTTCCCAAAAATAATTGAAACACTTACGAAGAAAGCAGATTTTGTTTTTGTAAAAGGAAGCGAAAAAAAGGATTTTATACAGAAATATTCTAAAAAGCATGTGATTGAAATAGATGAACAACCAGCGCTAAAGCTAATGGAACCAAAATGCTTCTATCATTCAAAATCACCTTGTATGTGTGCTTTGACAAATGTGTTATTTTTATATGACAATTGTTTTATGAATGAATAAAATAAAAAAAACTTAATTACCTTTTTATTTTGCATTAACCAACCATGATTGAATACAATTAATATGATACCTTAAATCTAATTTTCTAAATTCATTTAAAAGTTCATACTCATTTTTATATTTTAAATAATCATTACAAAATTTAGCGGCTAATTTACATTGTTTCATTCGATCTATATTATTAACATATGCTGACAAATCTTGTGCTTCTGCGTCCTCTTCGCCTACAATTGATAAATATTGGAAGTATGCAGCAGATATAATAAACTCTTCATACATTTCAGTAACCATTTGCTCCATTGTAAATATTATTAAATTTATTCTTCCTTTTCAATTTCTTGAAGAATAGTATCCTCGTCAATAAATTGCTAGTCTTTTAAATAGTAACCAAAGCCAATATCTTTTAGATCTTGAATAAGTTGAAAAAAATTTAATGTTTCAATGTATTTGTTGCAACAGAGGGCAGCCTTTACGAATTCCTCAGATTGATTACAATAAAAGTCTATCCACTCCGGACCACTTGCCATACAATATCAGAAATAGGTTTTTGAAAGATTACTAAATTTCTCCTCTAATAATTTAACTGCAATCAGCAACTCAGCCATTTCATTTATTTAACATAATATTTTAAATATGTAGGGGGACGTCTCTTGCGAATAGGATTAATTTTCTTTGATAATACCTGTTTTTTATCTTCGTATAATTGAAACCTCTTTTGGGTTGCAATAATAGCAGGTATAAATTGGCAATCTTCTCCTATAAATTCTATTAGGTGGCTTAATTCTCCTACAAAGTATGATTTCCCAAATGTATTGAAAAACGTAGTAAGGCTTATAATTCCTTCTAAATAATCATCACAACAGTCAATTGCTTCCAAATAATCTCGTTTCAGTGGATAAAACAGCTTGGTGTATTCATCTTTCGAAATCACTTCAAAGAAATTGAGATATTTAACTTTTAACTGTCTGATAGTTGTAGTTAATTTTTCGCGATTACACATAATTCACTTATTACTTGACACATTTTTTCTTTTTGTTTTATACAAAACTGGTGGAAAAATTCAAAAATAACTTTTTACGCAACTCGAGCACAGCTTAGTAAATGTGTCTCGGCATACTAAAATGATCATGATGCACCTATTTATAAGACTTAAGAATGCAAAATCAAATGTGGGAGAACAAAGAGAAAAAATTAAAAATATGATGCGAATGAGAATAAAAGGGGAGGAAGTTAAGAATGAGGGACATGAGAGAGAGGAAGAGGAGGAGGAGGAGGCGCTCCCCTATTATAACTACTCAGTAGACTATCTGTAACAAATTCGACCTAGGATTTTTAAAAAACATTTCAGACCCTATTTTACACTACGCTCCATGTATGTATAGTGAGTGCCATTGTTACTTTTTTATGTATTGTATATGTATTTTTATTCTGAATTATTATTAAATTAAGTTTCTATGCAAGAATCCATGAATAAATTCTTAAATATATTAAAACTGTAAGTTCTACTTTAAGATCGGTAGTTAGGATTATACAGTAATTATTTTTCCTAAGACCTTCTTTAGTTGTTATGTATTTTTTTCCTAACAGTTCAGTAACGGAAGGAAAAAGGTTAAAAAGTTACGCCAATTAATTATTAGCTTAAAAAATTGATTATTTATTCGGTTTGTTCTCACAATTTTAACATATATTATGAAATAATGTTCAACGTAATTAATTCTACAAAGGCTACAAAACCGACTCAATTGCTACTAATTTTTGCTTCCCTGCTAAAAGGGAAGTATTGTAATCGAGAAAAAATCACCTTCCGAGCTTTGTTTAGGTCTTCATATATTAGCGTCCTAGATGCCGAAAAACACGTTTTCTAAATTCCGTCGGTCTGTCTGTCTATCTGCCTGTTCGCAGCCTAGCTAAAAAACTATTTACCCGATTCACTTCAAATTTTGATCACTAATTAAGGATCATACGGAGATGACCTGGTAACATTTTGGTAAAAATCCAACATGGCCAAACAAAATGGCGGCCTAATGAATTTGTTTAAAAAATTATTATTAAAAAACTACTTATTCAATTTATCTGAAATTAAGCACAAACATCAAGTATTATATTGGAATCAACTGGTAAAAAATCGCGGCTTAATAATATAATTAAAAATTATGACTGAAACAGCTACTTAATGGACTGATTTCAAATTGTATGCCAAAACTAATTATTGTGGTATAGGGGCCACTAGCAAAATTGTGGCACTAATTCAAGATGGCTGAAAAAAATTGCGACCAAATAAAATGTTTTATATGCGTCCCTAGATGCCAAAAAATATGTTTTATCAATTGTGTTGTTCCGTTTGTTGGTTTGTTAGTTCGCGGCATACCTTAAAAACTACTTACCCGATTGACTTCAAATTTCGAAAAAAAATGAGGGTCATATGGAGATGACCTGGAACATATTGGTAGAAACCCAATATGGCAAAACAAAATGGCGTCCTAGTGAAAGATTAAAAAATTAGTATTAAAAAACTGCTTATCCAATTTATCTAAATTTTGCACAGCTGTCAAGTATTATGTTAGAATCAAGTGGTAAAATTTTGGTAGGAATCCAAGACGACGGAACAAAATAGAGGCATAATAAATGATTTAAAAGATCAGCCTGAAAAAACTTCCCAATAAATTGATTTCAAATTGTGGGCCATAACTAATTGTTGTATACAGACCAATAAGGAAAACTGTGTTACTAATTCAAGATGCTGGCCAAATAAAATGTTTGTATTCGTGAAAAAATCACCCTCTCAGGTTTAACATATATTCACATTTTAGATTGACTTCAAATTTTAGTCAAAAATTTTATTTACATATGGGGATGACTTGGTAATATTTTGGTAAAAATCCTATATGGTGAAACAATGTTAAAATAATTATTGCTAAAAAAACTAATTATCCAATTTACCTTAATTTTTTATACAAAAATCAAGTGTTACATAGGAATAAACTGGTAACATTTTGATATGAATCCAAGATAGCAACAAAAAAGCGGCCTAATAAAATATTTACAAAATCAGCCTGAAAATACTATTTGTTGAATTGATTTCAATTTTTGTGCAAGAATTAAGTGTGATATAGAGACAAACTGGTAAACTTGTGGTACGAATTTAAGTTGACAAAACAAAGTGGCGGCCAAATAAAATTTTTAAAAATAAACGAAAATAAATCTTGTTCAATTGACTTTAAATTATGCAGAAAAAGTGAGTGTGAATATTGGATAAACTGGTACGAATCCAACATGACGTAACAAAATGGCGGTATGTGTTAATGTAAAAGCTACTTTTTGAATTTATTTTAAATTATGCCCAAAAGTCAAGTGTGGCATAGGTAGAAAGAAACTGGTGGAATATTGGTAGGAATCCAATACGATGGAAAAAAGTGGCGCCCAATAAAAATGTTTGAAAAGACAGTATATGAGACACATATATACTGTGACTATGTAATGAACTAAATTGGGCCACACTTCAATATTCCTAAAAAGGAAAAAATATATAATGAGGGAAGTTCCGGGTAAAGGAGATTTACCGATTTTTAGTCTAACGTGGGTTACTAATAGGTATCTTATATTTTTGCAAAAAGAAATTCAACTAATAATTTATAAGTGTTTTAATAAAAGATCAGTAATAGAAATTAAAAACTAACTTTATCTAATAAGTTACTCCAGTTGATTATTAACTGAATAATTGATTGCCTATTTGATTTGTTTTCGTTATTTTGACATACATTATTGTTTCACGACACATACAATTTACTCCTCAAAAACCAGAAAACATTTTATTTTTAGAAATTTAAACTGCTAACTAGTCGCTAACATGATGGATAGTCAGAATCACCCAGGTGGCTCAGCATAAAATAATAAACCTCCTTTGACGTGTTATGAACTAGAAAATAATATATGAAAGTATAAATTGAACAGGGCGTCCCAGACCATCCGTCATTTCTCTCTAAAATGATTTATAAGACTTTCAAAAACCCAATAATTATTTTAAGACGGCCCTTCCGCCACGCATCGTATATTAAAGGCATTTCTTTTCTATTAAAAGTTTTAACTGATACATTTTCGCAGTAAGTTTTTGCTGGTTCATTGATTTAAATTAAAAAAACAAATTATAACAGAGATTACATATTAATTTGTATTTGTAACTGTTATTAATTTTTGAACATTCTGTACTACAACAGAGAATTTCTAGTACAGTGACAATTTTTCGCTTAAAAACTTATGCCACGGAATCAGAATTTTGAAAATATTTCTTTTCAAATACATAATTTATGATAATAGCAGTCACTGAAAATCACAGAATAGGACGGATCTTTTGGTAATAACAACTTAATTGTGCGGCGTCATCTGGTGTGAGTTATGACGCTACACATTTATTTAAATCTCGTAGAATATTACATATTTAAATCTCTGCAATATGCCAAAAATTTTCTATCCTGTTCCTAAATTCAAAAAGTTTACAAGAAAACGATGCTCCATTGTCGGCTAAACGGTTAAACTTAGAATGAAATAACTTGCATTTGAATTCTAACTATTTAAAATCTGTTAGGTAACATCATTTTCCGGTTTAACCAGAAATGTCAGAATTTGACACTGCTATCCCCTTCCGGTGCGATTAGAAATATCGTTTGGCTAGTAAATGGCTCAAAATGATAAATCTGTTGAATTTATGTACATGACATATATAACATAAAATAAATTTGAAATGTTTAGTCATAATATACGAGGTGTTTTTTTTGGTATTTAAAACACTCATACACAGATGACGTCACAATCAAATCATTATTACCAAAAGATCAGAAGTCCATTCCTTAATGTTTTGTTTTGCTCTTTACGAATATGGGTTGCAATCAGTTTCGTTTCCCGTTTCATTTTCTGTTTTAATTGTATAGTGTGGGGTGTTTCATAGTATTTTGACTATAATAATTTTGATAAAACCTATAAATAACCGTTTTTATTTTAAATAGAACACCCTGCATATTTCACCAATTTGAATAGATATTTTTTGCAGATTTCAAAAATATATATTAAGTTTTCATTTTGTTTAGTAGTTTTCTCTCTGAAAATAATTTATTTTCAGCTTTATTACTTATTTGCTCCAAGCTTCATGGAAATTAGTGGAAAAATTGAGATTATGCTTTTTTTCTTATTTTTTGAATCATTCTGTGTATGACTCCAGAATTTGTATGAAACATTTTCAAAAGTCTGTTTTTCTACATATATTCTGTTTTTTAATTTACCAATTTAAACAACAAAAACTTTCCGAATTACGGCTTTTTTACTGGAACCTTACATTTTCCCTTATTTTTGATTAATCTGAAGCTTTTGACAATACACATAATTTTAAAGTGCGCTAATTTTTAAATGAGTTAACCGATTTTTTTTTGTAGCAAATATCTCTTAATGGGTCAGGCTTATTAAAAAATCCATTGAAGTTGTATAATATTTCGTCGAGCTTATTTTAAACCACTCTGTGAGCAATTAATAAATGCAATAAACATTCAGTTTTTTTAATTGCTGAGTAGTCTTCGATACTTTTCAAGAAATGCCGTTTTTACGTCCACCCTACATTTCCGCCTTTAACTGTTACAAAATGACAAGTAGACTTTGGACTGAGAAAAGATTTGAAGAAAAACTGGCGAGGGATTCATTCAAAACTTAATAACAGAGTGTGAGAGTTTTAATGGTGGATCAGTGATGGTGTGGGGCGAAATTTCCATGGACATAGTTACTTTTCTAGATTATATCTTTCCAGTAGGGTAGGCAGTGACAACACAACTTACATAGACAACATATTCCAACCTATGTGGTATCGATTGCCACACACACGGCAGCAGTGATGCAACAGGGACGCACCGAAGAGAAAAGAGAAAATATTGGTGAGGGAGTAAGTGAGAAAAAAACCTAACTGGGAACTGAAAAAAAGGTCCTGACTTTTGTGTATATATCTCAGTGCTAGAATGGCCAGTACATCAATCATATTGAGCATTTATGGCGTGAACTGGGACAAATGGTTCGGTTTCGTCAAAGATCTCCGGAGACCCTGCAGAATTGACCCAGTCTTTAGTAGAGGAGTATAATAAATATATAACATACCACAGGAAAGGATAAGAAAATTAATATCCAGTATTCTCCGTAGACTGAAATATCTTCGCACTGCTAGATGCGGCGATACAAGACACTGACAACAGTTTTTTTTATTTTGTGTAATTTCAGTTTCTCTTTACGTACGGAAGCGTAGAAAGGCCATAATTTTTTTATTTTTCAATTCTGAGTTTAAAGTCGGAATTTAAGAAAATTCTGAGTTTAAAGTCAGAATTTAACAAAATTCTGAGTTCAGAGTCGGAATTTAATAAAATTCTGAGTTTAAAGTCGGAATTTAACTAAATTCTGAGTTTAAAGTCAGAATTTAACAAAATGCTGAGTTCAAAGTCGGAATTTAATAAAATTCTGAGTTTAAAATCGGAATTTAACTAAATTCTGTGTTTAAAGTCAGAATTTAATAAAATTCTGAGTTTAAAGTCGGAATTTAATAAAATTCTGAGCTTAAAGTCGGAATTTAACAAAATTCTGAGTTTAAAGACAGAATTTAGTCCGTACGATTGTATAACAGACTGGAACCAAAAAAACAAGTTCAATATTCTTGTGTGAATAATGGCAAATGCGCTATGAATTGTTCCACCAAACTACAGATAGTTAAAAAATGATAAAAGGGGGGGAGGATACAAAATAAAAGTTTCCTATTTTGATTTTTGAGTGTTAAATAAGTCCCTGACAAATTATACATATGTTTAATTAGTGCATTTTATATATTTTTATTTATTTATATTGCTGAAAAAAAAGCCAAAATGAATACAAGAAAACATATACATTAAAAGGTTCACAAAATAAAAAAGGTAATACAAAACGATAAATAAGTCTTAAGAAACGGTTCATATATGTTTCAACGAGTTAAGGGTGTCTCGCGAAACACATTGACAGATCTCCCCCTCTGTTTCAGGGTGATTCAAGTTGAGTGTCCTATTAGAAATATCTGGAGAACCAACGAATAGGATGTTTTGAGAATTTGGCTTTGGCCATAGATGAACATAATATACTCTCGTTATAATCATCCGTTTTTTAAATGAAATGGCCAGTGTTTTATTAAATTTTTATATTTTTCTAAAAAATCCAAGCACTTATTGAGTTACTTTTCTCATGCCTAAATTTAACTGTTTTCGAGAAAATGGCGCTTGAACAATGACAATTTTGACCCTTTGAAGCTCGGTAAATCTCAAACGAGTTTACTTGCAACGAAATGGATATCACTTATCTGTCTTAATATTTAATTATCTATCTCCTGACACCAATTCCAGGTTTGACTTTAAACTCAGAATTTTGTTAAATTCTGACTTTAAACTCTGAATTTTGTTAAATTCCGACTTTCAACTCAGAATCTAGTTAAATTCTGACTTTACACTCAGAATTTAGTTAATTTCTGACTTTAAACTAAGAATTTAGTTGAATTTCGACTTTAAACTCAGAATTTTGTTAGATTCCGACTTCAAAGTCAAAATTTTGTTAAATTCCGACTTCAAAGTCAGAATTTAAAAATAAAAAAAATTGTGGCCCTTATACGCTTCCGTATATATGTTCTTTATTATTGATGTTTACATTATTTTACTTTAATTACCAATAAACTTGTTCATTTGCTGAGTTTAATGCAGAGATAGCATTAAAACCGAGGTAAAAACGGTTTTTTCTTGGAAAGTACCGAATATTTACCAATTTTTAGAACAGCAAAACATTTGTAAAAAGGTTTTTCAATAAGGCATATATATTTTCTTAATTATTGGTGACAAGAATAGGCGGAATACATTGCAGGGAAAATATTATAAGAATTTCCGTGAATATTGTAAAAAGCACCCGTTGCTCTTAATCTGATCCATAAAGAGAGTATTTAGCTGCGAATAAAAAATATTCAATTCGGTCCACTGATTTGAAAATTAACTCACTTTAAAATTATATGGAATATTAAGAGCGTCATGTTCATTAGAAACAGGGAAAACTGCAGTAAAAAGCTGTAACTCGGAAAAGTTTTAAGATAAATCTGTGAATCAAAAAACTGAATGTTCATGGAAGACGGAATAATAATAATAATAAATAGTCGTCTAATAGCAAGGGTGATTCAAAAAATGAGAAAAACACATAGTCTGAATTGTTCCATTATCTTCTATGAAAATTGGAGAAAATTTCCATTTCTTTCATTTTTATTGCAAGACTCACATATAAAAAAAATTGTTAAATTCAGTCAACTAGTTTTAAAAATACAGGGTTTTAAAATTAGGAGAAAAAGTACGTCACTTTAAATGAAACTGAGTGTAGTTTGAGGATAAGTTTTAAAAAAATGTAGGTATTTATATCCTAAAAAAAACATTACCTTTTTTAGAAGATCCAGAAAGATCAATGAAAGACAGATGAAATGTCTTATAACTATAAGTTTTGCAGGGAAATTTTAGCGAGAACACAAGAGAACCTAAACTTTTTAACTAACATTTTGTTTACAGACGAGGTGACTTTTACTGGAGTTTTCACCAGAAAAATAAGCATTATTGGGCTTCTTTAAAAATTCACAAAAAACAGGTGGTAAAAAATCAGTTGCCTAGATCTGCCATCGTTTGCTGCAGAATAAAAGAAATAATGTTACTCTTTTTACTCTAATTATTATTGGGGGTATTATAAAATGAATAATACGGAATAAATGATTGCAAAAATACGGGAAAAAAACTTTAATTTTAAATGAAAACTATCCTAATTCCATATACAGATCTGTTACTCATAAGCTTAGAGGCAGTATGCGCAAGTGTTTAAATATTGAAGATAGTTGGGTAGAGCATTAAGTAATTATGAACAACGAGTTTCATAAAAGCGTCAAAAAATAATTACTCTGGGAAAATAAACTTCTCGATGCGATTGTTGTTTCATTCAATTTATCAGTTAACTTCGTTATTGAAAATATATTTGTGGCTGAAAAAAATGGTATTAATTAAAAAAATATATATTAACACACCCGATTTCATCCCAATCCAACAATATGTACAAACAATTTTAGATCTGACAGCAAGCGATTTGTTCAAATATTTTAACCTAAATACAGAGAAACATACTTAACCAAATATAGGACTTGTTATATATTTTTGAAATCATCCATAAATGTCAATTGAAATCGTGAAAATAAACGGGTCGTTGCATTTAAAATAACAAAGTCGATATTTATTAGTTAACTTCCCGATCGTCGTTTATTTAATTTTTTGATAAAATCTGACGTTTCGGGAGAACTCTTAAAACTTTTGTATTTAGCACAAAATTTAAATTATTGCAAATTAGCTAAACTTAGCCAGTGAGTTAATTCCAATATAAACAAAGGAAACCAGAAAACAACCAATAACAAAATTCCAAACAAAGTCTTTATATTTGGGATAGACATTTCCAATTAATTTACAATTTCTTAGCGACTCTCGCGGTTTCTCACAAAAACCCACTGCCATTCCGAGGAAATCAATTACGATGTTTTCCCGTACAACAAAGAATCTGAAAATAATATCACAGTCAGGCTTTTCAATAATTTTTCTTCTCTTGTCACGGAGAAATACTCACTATGTCACTGTCATATGCAGCGGCAAGAAAAATAAACCAAAGTTAGTTTTCTTTTATATGGAGTGTTAGAAATTCGAAGAAACAGTGGATTTTATTCTTAGGGTTTAAGGCTTGTTACTAAAATTATGTCGGTTTAATTCTACGAGAAAATTGGACATAGTAAACTGCGGATCAAAATAGATGCACCAAACAATATTTTTAGAAACATTTAAAGGTACATAGTTTCGAAGCGCAAACAGGTTTCGAGATATTATTACTCCCTTGTAAAAGGGAAGTATTGTAATCGTGAAAAAATCACCATCATTTTTCAGATCTTTACATTTCAGGGGCCCTAGATGACGAAAAACATGTTCTCTCGATTCCCTTGGTCTGTCTGGCGGTTTGTCAGTCTGTCAGTCTGTCCGTTCGCGGCATAGCTAGAGGACTACTTGAGTTCAAATTTTGGTCAAGATAACTGTGGTATAGAGATAAACTGGTAAAATTCTGGTACAAAGGCACAACAAAATGGCGTCCAAATCAAATGTTTGCAATCGTGAAAACAATTACAGGTTTTACATATTTTTACATTTTACCATCCCTATATCGCAAAAAATATATTTTCTCAATTCGATTTGTCTGTTTGTCGGTCTGTCTGTCAGTTCGCCACATAGGACATAGCTAAAAACTACTTGCCCGATTGACTTCAAATTTTCGACAAAACTTAAGGGTTTTGTGGGAATGACCTAGTATTATTTTCGTAAAAATCCATCATGACGGAACAAAATGGCGGCCTAGTGATATATTAAAAATTTATTACTAAAAAACAGATTGTCTAATATATCTCAAATTTTGCCATTTTGTTCCGCCATCTTGGATTCGTACCATCGCCATTGATTGAGAAAACATGTTTTTTGGCATCTAGGGACCCTGAACCTTAAAGATCTGAAAAAGTCTCGGAGGGTGATTTTTTTATGATTACAATACTTCCCTTTTACGAGGGAAGTAAAAAATGTATAATCCTAAAAGTGTCAAGGATCAACGTTATTAACTCTTGAATTGTATGACTCTAATTTGTCTTCTGGAGATATCATTTTCCTAAAGCATATTAAACCTATCGGGTGTCCATAAACTAATTTACGACCCCTGTTTACCCTTTTGACAACAATTTTGTTTACTTCCGCTTTAATCGAAAATGGAGACATCTTTGTGTTTTTAAATGACCTCGTTAACTTTAGTTACATTAAAAATGTAAAAAAAAATTTTGGAATGAATCCAAGACAGCACAACAAAATGGCTGACTAATAAATTATTGATAAAGATCAGTCTAAAAAACTACTATAAATTTTAAATTTTAGACATCTTAGCAGCGATTAACTGGTAAGATTGAGGTACGAATTTAAGCCGGAGAAACAAAATGGCGGCCAAATAAAATCTAATGTAATGTAAAAAATCTACGTACTCATTTATACTTGCAGCAAAATTGAATATGACACAGGGATTAACTGGTACGAATTCAAAATGACGATACAAAATAGCCGTCTTAAAAATTCAATTTAAAGAATTCATTTTATTTTAAATCATGCCCAAAATATAAGATTGGCGTAGATAGAAACAGGTAAAAAAATGGTACGATTACCATATGGTGGAACAAAATGGCATTTGAAAAGACAGTATACTAATGATTATTAACTGCGAGCTAAATTGGGTTACACTTTACTATTCCTAATGAAAGGAAACATTCATTACGAGGGAAGTTTCGGGTAAAGGAAATTTCCCGATTTTTACTTCTCTCGTAAAAGGGAAGTATTTTATCATGGGATTAGGCAATTCTTAAAATTTCATCTCTTTAAACCACATTCTTTAGGTTCCATGACTTCCAAATTATACAGAGTATTATGTGAAATCCTGATTTTTTTGCAAAAGTGTGGCGATTCCGAGCATCTAAGATATTTTTGAAAATCTTTTTTCATGCCAAAATGATTCTAGGGCCCCAAAACAATAAAAACTTTTTTCTCCGAATTTTCATTTTTTTTTTCCGGATACGGTTAATCGAAAATTGGAACCTTTCCTTGCAAATTGAATACCAAATTAAATACTAGCTTAACTGTTTTTTGCAGAAGAACATATGCATAAGCGAATTTGCATTAAGAAGTAATGTTAAATACAAAGATAATATACAGAATGGGGTAAAGTCAAATGATCAGCTATACCTACATCGCACTATTAGTCTGCCAGTGCGACGAAAATACGATTTAATGCTAGCTGCACTAGTCACGAAAAGAAGGGCTCAAACTTTTAAACTTTTTTTTTCTGCTGTTATAGAGGTTTGGTTGATTGGGTACATTTTGTAATTTAAATTTGGCCTACTTTTCGTTGAGATATTATGCTAAAATTTAGCACCTTTGTACAGTCTGGACTTTACTTTTTAAACTTTTATATAGCATAAGTTAAAAAGGCGGTATCAAAATCGCTGAATAATTTTGCAGTTGATGGCTTGATTCCACTTAAAATCAATATCTGAATATTTCCGGGTTGACCGATTTCGAACTCTTGAATTCGAATTTGATGGCGCTACCGATATAAACAATTAAATTAATGATCCAAAAGAGTGTAAAAATACTTTATATTTCGGTTATTATAAAATTTAAGTTTATTTTTAAGGAAACAGTTGAACATCAAATAAAAAATTATATTAGAAAACTCTAAAAGATATTTTTTATTTTTTGTGCAATGATCGATATTTTACTAAATTTCATTTTTTATAACATAGAACAGAAACAGCTGTGGTCAATTAAGAAATCATGGATCTTAGGGTCATGGGATTAGAACGTGGCTATGGTCTGTGGTATCTATAGGGATCTTTACTTCGCGAGATAGACCGGATGACTGTATGAACTCGGAGAGACCTAGGCCGGCTCTTTTTATAGTCGACCTGTGTTTACTGAATATAACGATCGGTTTCCACGTATGATGTAGGCTGAAGGCCGTATCTCTATTAAAATTGTTAGGATGCTTATAAATTTCAATAGATTCTCTACTTTTCCGTTTATAGAATCTCGAAACCGATGCAAGAACTTTGGTTTCTTTTACATTTATGACATGCCCAGTTAAATGTTAGTGTTCAGTTACAGCAGATTGTACAATTTGTTTTTTTCTGATAAATCGTTCTTGTTCCTTAAGCCTAGTCGATATGGATTGTCCAGTTTCTCCAATATAGACATCACTACAGAAACAAGGAATTGCATATACTTCGTCTGTTTGGTATTGAAGATTGTACGTGTATTGGACTTGCGAAGTATCCTTGTAATCTTGTCTGTGGTTCCGTGTATAAATGGAAGAACTACACTTCCTATATAGGTAATTCTTTTTTAATACCATTTTGTGGAGTAGGATTATTATATTTTCTAATCGACCATCAAATATCCTCAATGCAATATCCATTCCCTCTTAAAGTTTGAGTCAGTTTCTCTGTTTCCGATTGTAAAGAATTTTGGTCAAAACCGCGAGGGCTCTGTAAACCAAAGAATTAATAACTGATTTTGTTTTGTGCTAGATGACGATGAGAATTTGCATTTAGGTATCTGTTCGCTGCGTTGGTTTTCTATATACAGAGTATCCTAAGGAACCATTCCCTTTCTTTTGTACAAGAATATCTAGAAAGGGAATCGTGCCTTCTGATTGTGGCCTATTGTAAATTGTATATTAGCATGTTGTTGATTCAGATAGTCACACATAGTGACACTATGTCTTCTACAAGTATGTCATTTGGTGTATTGGCGAAGGTTGGCCTTTTCGAGAAGTAAAGATCCCTAAAGGTGCCTCGTGCAATAGAAGGCGAAACGTCGGAAAGTACTTCCATTTTGACACGGTCGAATCCTAAAACCATAATTTCTTAATTTCATTTTTTAATGTTTAATTGTTTCTGTAAAATAAAATTTGAATTTTTCGTAGAAATGTTAAAATATTATATGTTAAATATAAAAGATACATTTATATTTAACATTTTTTTCTGGTTTACAACAATGGATACATAAGCAGTTTTACTTCTGTTTGGATTATCCTGTACAATATCCAAATTGGTGATGGATGTATTAAGGTGTCGAAGTGAAACGATTAGCTTAATACGGAAAAACAGACTTTAGCATTAAAACGAAAAACCTGTTTCACTAAAAGGATTCTCTAGTTTTTCTGAAAAAAAACAGCCAGTTGGTAATTAATTTGCACGGAGTTACAATTTTCGAATAACCCCGTATTTGAAAAACAAATAAAGATATATGTCAAATCTTAGAAATAAGTTTTCTTGTATTGGCCCTTAAATTATTTTGGAATAAAAAAAAGATTTCAAAAAAATATTTCAGATTTTCGGAGGGGGCACACATTTGTAAAAAAATCAGGGTTTTACATAAAATTCTGTATAGGGCACACCGGGGCTGGTTGGACACCGGGGCTGGTTGGACATCGGGGCACAGTGGTCACTTCCTAATAATTTTTCTATTCATAGTAGGATAGCGCTGTCATCTATAAATGAGACGCCGAACGCGCTTACAGATCGCAGCGGCTGACTTAATATAGGAACGAACGAGATGGCTGGGCATAATTCGATGAACCTCGTGTTATGTGCGTGTGAAAAAAAACTAGTGTAAGTTTGAGCGATCATTTTGCCAGGAAGTTGCCCGTATGTAGCATTTTTTTTGTAACCACCAATATACGCAAGCACATTAGGATTGTCATATAGAATAGAACAAGAAATGTACTTTGTTTTTAAGAAAATCTGATCGAAAAGATAATTTGTAAACATTGGGACACAGTGCTCAGCAAAACCGGGGTACAATGGACACTTGTCCAAGATTTTTCAGAGAAGTTAAACTAGTTATATTGTTTGTTAACAGAACTCTAGTACTGAGTCATCGAACATAACTTAAAGACAAGAAAAAACACTTCCTGCTCGACCAGACTCTACCTTCGTCCTTCCCGGCGTATAAGGTGGCTTAAACTCTTGGCTGCCGTGATACCCTGTGTCCGCGAATAGTTACAATATTGTCAAGACAGAGTGCTAACGGGGTATACAAGGTGAAGCGTTTTTTTTTTTTATAAAAGTGTGTTTATGTAATACAGATACAGAAAAAAGTTTCGTTTCTTCGAGTTCATTAACTCTCGTTATTATAAAAAAGTTCGAAAACTTACCTTAACCTAACCTAAAACTTATCTTAACTCAGCGGATAAAGCCCAAACCATAAATTCTAAAGATACGAGTTATTTAACTTTGGTTATTTTAGAAAAGTTGGAAAACCAAGCCTAATCTAACTTTAAGGTGACCTTAACTCCGTCGGCTACGCCCAAACCATAACTTTTAAAGATACAGAAAGAAGTTATGATTTGTCGAGGTATTTCACTTTAGTCATTACAAAAAAAAACTGTGGAAAATCAATAGTTTTCCAGATAATCGCACACAAAAATGAAAAAGACACAATTACGCGGGTAGAGGGGATGTAAAAGACACCCAAAACCTTGCCAAATGGAGATTTGAGCTTCGCAGATAAACGGTAAAGGTCAAATTTTTAGATTGGATTTTCTGCTTATTTTTCCCATAATCATCGTCCAAAAATACGTCCGATCCCGTTCCGTTTTTATTCGAAAATTGAAACTTTCAATTTGTACCCCACTCTATTCATGTAAGAAAAAGCGGAAAAATATTTTCAAAAAAATAAAAAGTACCATTTGAGGGTATTGGCCATCCCCTAAACCCAAATCCGTTTTTTTCTATCTGGCTCCGTTGAGGACCTTTTAAAATGAGAGGTGTCAAATGTTGCCAGAAAAAAAATTTCATTTACGATTTTCGCGAAAAATTCTACGTCCGACTGATAACTTTGGCTTTCGAAATATCTCTGGATTCGACGTTATTCCTATTTTCCAATACCACTGTATATGCGCTCCTCCATGGTTACAGACTAGAACAACCAGATCTAGTTATTTTAGACATAGCCGATGTTGCAGAAAATAGTCTTGTGTTGGTGAAATTTGCTACAAAAAAAAACATTGAAATATGATACTCCATCGCACAAACATGCAGTTGTATTGTTTTTTTAAAATTAAAGCTGTAGGTCGAATTTTTTTTTAGTTTTTATGACAAAATGACCAAGATGCCCCGGTCTCCCCTTATATGCTAGTCATATATACTTAAGCGAGGGAGAATAAACTATAAGAATTGCGTAATGACATGCTAAAAAAATATTTCGAAAACTAAATCGGTTAGTACCGGGATTTCTTTAAAAATATACAGAACAAAACGAGATCAAGCACTTTGTGAATTTTTAAAGTAGTTTTAGCAGATAAATTGGTAGCATGGTCTGCTATAAAATAATAGAAAGATATGAAGTGCATTTGGAAACAGAACTTCTTTTGGAAGCGAGTGCAAAAAAAAAGGGATAATTAAATATAAAGTTAATGTAACAATGGCAATTAAAATACATTTCTATGCCACTTCTCACTCAAACGACTATGGAAACTTCCCTGCAGGCTCAGTTGCTCTATGCAAATTAAGCAAGCTTTCAGTCCTTTGACGGCGAATTTGGATTAGACCCATAACAGTAATATTGCCAATATAAACCTAGAGTAGGTCAGCGCACAAATAGCATATATAGGAAGAAAATACTTGTTCTGGTATGTATATAAATACATATACAGGTATAAATTTTAGCAGAAAAAAACGAATCAACTGCTAACAATACCCAAAAATTGGTTAGTACTTCACTCGGAACTTCTCTCGTTTTAAACCTTTCCTTTTATTAGGATTAGTGAAGTGTGACTCTATTTTAAATCTTAATATTGTCTTTTCAAACAGATTTTTGGGCGCCATTTTGTTTCACTATTTGGATTCGTACCAATATTTTACTAGTTTCTATATATGCCAATTTAAAATAAATTGAATAAGTATTTTTAAAAATTTTATTAGACCACCATTTTGTTTCGACATACTGAATTCGTACCACAATTTTACCAGTCTATTCTTATGTCATATCTATTTTTTGTGTAAAAACTAAAGACAATTGAATAATATATTTTTTACGATAACTTTTTAATCAGCTTATTTGGCCACACTTCATTAATGAATCGAAGTAGTTTTTTTCAGGCTGTTTTTTAATTATTTTATTAGGCCGCCATTTTGCTTTGCCATCTTGGATTCGTAGCGAAATGTTACAATTCTAATGTAATATTTGATTCTTGTGCAACCTACCTAAATGGTTTTTTTTGGTGATAATGAATTTAACCCTTTACTGGGCCGCCAATTTTGTTTCTCCAAATTGGATTTTAATGTCACCCCCATATGAACCCTACATTTTGATCAAAATTTAAAGTCAATTCTGTAAATATTTTTTTAGCTTTGCCGGGGATTGATAAAGTTCTTGGTGTTTCTAGGAACCCTAAACCGTGAGGATCTGTAAAATGCTGAAAAGTGATTTTTTTCTCGAATACAAATATTTTATTTGGCAGCTATTTTGTTCCGCCATCTTAAATTCGTGCTTCAATTTAATCAGTTTCATCTCTATATCATACTTAATTCTTACACAAAATTTTAACAGCTTATTCCTATATAATACTTGATTTTTGTGCAAGTAAATTGGATAAGTATTTCTTTAGCAATAATTTTTTAACATTTCTTTGGGTTGCCAAAATATTAGCATTTCATTCCCATATGACTATTAATTTTTGACCAAAATTTAAAGCCTATCGGCTAAGTAGTTTTTTATCTAAGCCGCGAACAGGCAGACCAACAAACAAACACTCAGACAAATCGATGGAATTGAAAAAACATGTTTTTTGCTGTTTAGGGATCCTAAAATATGAGGATCACATTTTATTTGGCGACCATTTCATTCCGCCATCTTGTATTCGTACCGTAGTTTTCAGTTTCATTTCTAATCATATTTAATTCTTGTACAAAATTTGGAATCAATCTAATAAGTAGTTTTTTCAGGTTGATATTATAAATACTTTTTTAAACCACCATTTTGCTTCGCCATCTTGAATTCGTACCAAATTTCTACCAGTTAATCAACATAATACTTAACTTTTGTACAATATTTCAGGTAAATTTAATAAGCAGTCCTTTGGTAATAATTTTTTAACATTTCACTAGGTTGCCATTTTATTCCGCCATATTTGATTTTCACCAAAATGTTAGCATTTCATTTCTATATGACTCTTAATTATTGACAAACATTTGAAGTCAATCGGGTAAGTAGTTTTTTAGCTATGCCGCGAGCAGACAAACCGACTGACAGACCGACGGAATTGAGAAAACACGTTTTTCGGCATCTAGGGACCCTACAACATAAACATCTCAAAAAACGTGAAAGGGTGATTTTTATCGATTACAATACTTACTTTACTACCTTTTTATGAGGGAAGTGAAAAAATGCATATCTCTGTTTTAGATTAAATAAATCGAAGGCGTTTAAACAGGGTTTTATATAACATCGTGTAAAATTTTCACATCCCACTTTCGCAAAATTTAATTTTTGTCTTATTTAGTCCCACCCTAATATTCTGGGAGTATTGTGAGCGTGAAAAGATCGTGAAAAATCACCCTCCGAGATATTTTCAGATCTTTAGGTTTGATGGTCTCTAGATGCTGAAAAACATGTCTCGATTTTGTCGCGTCTGTCTTTCCGAGGCATACCTAAAAAAATATTTACACGATTGCTTTCAAAGTTTGGCCAAGAACGAATGGCACATATGGATAACCTGATAGCATTTTAATTCGAATATGGCTATATGTCGAATAATAAATTCGTAAATTAGTAAATGTCATATGTATTATATTTCTCTACTTTTAACCCATTAACGCCCAAATTATTTTTTTTCCGAAATTAACTATTTTCTTTAGAGATTCCTATTATGTTTTTAATAAGTAAGGGTAGAAAAATATTATTTTGAAAATAAGTTATTTGGTTCTTTAAACAACTGCCGCCCTCGTATGAGGACGCTGGGATAATATTGTATAAAAAAAAAAACAAAATATTTTATAAGTTTATTTTGATTTATTTGAAAATAAGAGTTTATAAGTTAATTTTTTTTTGTGAAAATCGTTGAAACAACTAGGCATGCAAAGCGTAATATTACATTTTTGGCAAAATGTCCGTGGTTTCCCTGTGCAATTATTCATTTGGCATCTTCTTTTTTTTCCCTTTTGCCAATGGAGTGGTTTTTCCCGTCAAATTTTATGTCATTTGGCACGACTGTTTTGGATGTACTTGGAAGACTGAATGGTCGTCCACGATCAATCCTCAAGCCATGACCACTTTTCAAATATGGATAGGCAATCTCCATACGAAATTCCTTGATTGACATCCTCTTTTGTCCTTTATGCACCATATTGTAAAGTACGCAACCATTTACAATAGCCATGTCTATCATCCTTGCGAAAAAACACCAGTACCATTTCTTCCCTCTTACAGAAATGTGATGTTTCTCTAGAAGCCAATCATGGTGGTCAACACCACCCATAAATTTATTGTAATTAGTTACTAGTTGTGGCTGTGGTATTGGCAATTATTTCTGTTCCTGCTTTTTCCATGTTTGAACTTGGGTTACAGGAGTGATTGTATCATAATTGGTAGCAAGTGAGACACATTTATTGTCATTCCATTTGCAAACAAGGATTTTATTGTTATGGTCAAATCGCCAATCATATGTTCCCCGAGGTTCTTTTTCCAAAATTTTTGATGTCATCATAGGACATTTTCCTGTTCTGTTCTCCCGGACTGTACCAGTAGCACGAAAGTCTTTCTGTTTTTGATTACACAGGAGATTATGACTTGTAAAAAAATTATCGAAATATACTTTATGTCTCTTAGGGTTTTCAATTACTTCTAACATATTGGTGACAACTCTGGTTCCTAAAGGTTCTTTGTGTTTATTAGATTGATCTGTAGGCTCTTTACCACAATAAAGTGTAAAATTATAGCAATACCCATTGTCGCCACATAGAGCCCACAATTTGAAACCGAATCTTATTGGTTTTGCTTTTATAAACTGTTTTATTGGGTGATGTCCGTAACACCTCACAATCATCTCATCAATTGATAAATGCTCACGGAAATTACCTCATTGTCTAAAACGTTCATTTACCATTTCCATCAAAGGTCTAATTTTGAATGATCTGTCGTGTTTGTTTTCATTTGCTTGAGAGTTATCAACTAAGTGAATCAAGGATTTTAGTTCTGTGTATGTATTACGGCTAAATGCGTTTTTTACTAATAAAACTCCCAGGTCTCCTCGTTCGGACCAATAATCCCACTCACTGGGCAACGAGTGATATCCAGAAAAAATTAAAAAACCAATAAAAATTTTGATCTGTTCTTTGTTTGCTGAATATTCGTGTGTATTTTTTTGTGTTCTTGCGTATCGTATTTTCTCTGTAACCAATAAATCATAAACGGCATCGTCAAAAAAACATTCAAAAATTTCTAAAGGTGTAGCATTCGATAATTGTTCTCTTATGACTTCAAATACCTGTTGACAATCTTCAAAGTCCATTGTCTCATAGTTTGGTTAAGATCTCTCCCACTTTGGCGGCAATAAAATAGATTCACCTCTTTTTCTCTTAAAAAATTATGAAAGCGGTAAATTATCTTCTTCGTCAGACGATGACGGTTCATCTGGAGTATTTTCTTCAGTGAGAAATATTTCAGTGCCCCCTGAATATCTCGTACGGTAGCTGTACCAATATCTTCATCGTTGATATCATCTTCATCACTCAATTCGTCAACTTCTGGGGGTAATCCTGCTATATCGGCATCAATCTGCTCTGAATATAAATATTCAACAGCATCATCCAGTGTCTTGAAGAATGTTCTAGACATAATTCAACAAAATCGGAATTTCTACAAATAACATATTTTTTAGTATTCAATTTTACCTATAAAGTCCAGTTAGAACAAAAATAGGACATTTTCAAATTTTATACCTAAACGCCCAGCATCCTCATTTGAGGACAGTAGGATTTTGTTACACCCTGTATACAAACCATTTCTTCTGGGCCTTATTACGTATTATATTCATAAAACCTAACAATATATCTAGCAGAAAAAATAACTTCTAATACATACCTTTGTTTTATAACAAAATGCCAGCAAAAATGTTAACATGAAACCACGTGATAAAAAAAATGCAATAAATCAGATAATACTTCAGAGCCAATACGTAACTTCGGCGCTTCCAAACGTGAGGTTAGCATCACTACCTGGCTATTACTGATGTTCAATGCCGAATTACTGTTGTTTGTACGACGGTGTCTACGCCATGTCAGCTGTCCTCAAATGAGGACGCTGGGCGTTAATGGGTTAAATACGTTAAACCAAAATTTAATTTTATACCTGAAATATTAATATATTTTTTTTTAGAATCAAAAAAAAATTGTTAGGAAATAGGTACAGATAATCCTTAGGTTATTATTCAACTTTCTATGAGCTAACGCTGTTCAAAAATAACATCTTAAAATAAAAATAGATAGAGGCAAATAAATGTCATTATTCAGACAAGGTAAATCAAAATTTACAATAAAATATCCTTATTATAAATAAATAGATAATTTGATTCAGTTGATTAAAGTAATTAATTTACATTTAAATTAAATTACCGAAAAATGATTCCTTCCAAGATAATGTCTCTATTTAACAAAATTATTTTTCTCAGATCTCTCTATTAAGAAAATATAAGATAAAGGTAGTAAATTGGATCTTATCAGGTCTATATGAGATTATCAGTCTTATCATATCTCAGAAAATTGGATCTTATCAGATCTATCTCAGGCAATTATCTAAACAAATAAACTTTAATATTAAAATAGTCCTCAAAAAATTCAATTAACATATTTCAAAAAGAAACAAATAGATAACTCACCTCCATTTCCAGAAAATTTTAGGATTTCCCTGGATTTCTGCCAACCTCAGTCTGGCCAGTAATCACATTTTCTACACGGCGCAATAAATTAAACCAGTTTCCCCATATATGGCCTGGCCTATTAGTCACGTGATCTCAAAGGACTTCGGAAATTAAGTAATTACCGTCAAAAAATAACTAAAAAAGATGCGAAACAGGACAGAATTTGGTATATACAGATTAATTAGAATAACGAATGTAAAATATATGGATATGAAAAGATAGAGAATGAATATTTGAGTCCATATGTTGCTATTTTTAAATATTATACAAAATTAATGATTTATTGATTTACATTCTAAAAATCTGGAAAATATGACCCGTAATGTCTAGCCAAGAAATGAATGAATTGAAATTTATAAGAGAACTATTAAAATGTTTTAAGATGGTAAAAATAAATTATGACAATTAATTCGTTACTGAAAGAGTAAAATATGTACAATTTCGAGATTGATTCTGTTATAACTAGATGACTAGCTTATAATCACATAGGAAATATATATTTATTTCTTAAAAGATTAGGAAGATCTAAATAGAAAATATTTCAAGATCTATCGATAAATTCTCAAATTCATTTTTATAACCATTTCTCCAAATTTGAACTTCACCTGGAAATATTAAATTTGTTCGACAAAAAATGTAATGTTGGTCAGAACTAACCGCGTGACCTTCCCCAAATAAATAGGCTAGGGAAATATCACAGATGTTCTAGGTTTCGACTTAACGTTAACTTCAGATGTAATGATTATTTAAGCACAACAAAATATTTAATAAATTATAAAATGTATGTATGTAGGGCTCTAGATGCTATCGGTAGGTAGTTCAGCTCTCGAAGTATTAAATTGTTATATTTAACCCTATATAATAAATATCCAATATTTTTTTTAGTTTACTGAGAAATCATGGTCCTTGGGATTAGACCGTGTCAAATTGGAATTATTATCCGACGTCTCGCTTTCGATTGCCCGAGACATCTTCAGGGATTTCCAGTTCACGAGATCTGAACATTGAATGAGCTCGGATCGGAGAGATTCAGGCGGGCTTGTATACATGTGTTAACATCGGTTTCCATGTGTGATGCAGACCATAACCCATATCTCTATTGAAAGCTTTTGTATGTTTAAAATGTAGCAACCGATCTTAACACAGGGTCACGGTTCGGCGAGCAGAATTCGGGTATACAAGCCTGCCTAAATCTCTCCGTACTCATTCAGTGTTCAGATCTCAATGTTCAATCGAAAGCGAAACCTCGGATATTAATTCCAATTTGACACAGTATAATCAGTAATCACAAAAAATCCGGATTCCTTAATTGACCAAAGCCGTCAAAGCTTCCGTTCTATTTAGGTATACTAGTTGCCTAAGAGTTCTAAATAGATCCAGTTTCTATATTTCGCCTTCGGTTACACGAGGCATCTTTAGGGATCTTCTCTCCACGAGATTAAAACACTAAATGAGGAAAAAGGAAAATCTATTTTTAGTAGCTCAATAATTAACTTGAATTAGATAAATTTTTATGTTCATCTAGTAAATTTTAGAGGCGTAAATAAATAGTCTAATGGACGCAGCTAAAAAGTTATACACAAAAAAACGTATACTTAATGTTGGTAGATCTGTTTACCTAGATAAAGTGAACTTTTTTAAAAATATAACCATCTATTATTAGTCACCGATTTCTGATAAGTGTGGTTACTAATTTTTATTATTAACTGTCTGTCACATAGTCTATTAAAATGTTAACTTCTTGTCCCAAAAGGAAAATTTAGTTCGATTTGCTAATACTGTTTCTCAGTGTAGTTATAAAATAAACAGTTAAATTTCTATTTTAGCCAATTTTTTTTAACGATACCTCAATAAATATCTATTTGTTCCTCTTTAATAGTTTGACGCCGAG
Organism: Kuschelorhynchus macadamiae; assembly: GCA_030620095.1. Classification (NCBI taxonomy): domain Eukaryota; kingdom Metazoa; phylum Arthropoda; class Insecta; order Coleoptera; family Curculionidae; genus Kuschelorhynchus; species Kuschelorhynchus macadamiae. Next base: position 780,092 of record JAUTXW010000916.1, on the reverse strand, counting down.
TTCATAATTTGAGGTCGTTTAAAATGTTACTTTTTAGTTTTCAGTGCTTTTTTAAGGTGGTTTTATTTTCCTCAAAATGTTTTTATTTTTATTATTTTTACTTTCTCTATATGTTTGTATATTTACTTCTATTTTAATTCGTACTATTCCCTAAATATTTCAACAGCGCTTAAAATTTTACGTTTTTTTTTATTTGATTTTAAAGTGGGCAGTTCCAAAACTCTCATCAACTATATAGTGCTTTTTAATATACTATGTATCCACCGACACAATTTCATTATTTATTATAGTTAAGAACATAGATATTCACGTTCCCTCTCTAGATTGTTATATTATAATATGGTGAAAACCCGATGCAAATTCGTTCTACACTCGTGTGTATGTATATTATATTTTACAGGTCTAAAACCAAACAACAATTTTTTTTTGAGGTCTGTTAAAAATATAATAAACAGGCTAAGTTTGTAATAGTTTTTTTTATATTTTATATAATAGAATCTATACTTTCGCAGGTTTTCAAATGGAAACATTAATTTATTGTTTTGTTGGAGTTCTAGTAGTAAAATATATAACAACAATGTTGTTATATTTCTTTATGACTCAACTGCACATCTGTTTTTTTTTAAGGAAAGCTGCGCTTTTGTAGTTTCCATGGTAAAACCGCAACTGCGATATGATATTCTCTTCGCCACGGTGGATCAAGATATGAAGAAACCTACATATTTTAGTTTATTTGTTAATGGGCTTAGAAGTTTAAGCTTAATTTTTTTTTCATACTTGTGCAGAAAATATAACATGCGATTAGCAATGTTTTCTGTCGTTTTATTTATCGATCAATAAACTGATTTTATCTTGAATTTAACTTAAGTTCATTTTGATTCGTTTATGATTAAATTTGAAAGAGCTCGCAAAATTGAAACACGTGTCATTGCAATATCCTCGTTTATTTTCTGAGACTGAGGGTATCATTTGGAGTATATGCTTCAACAAGCGGGGTAATTGAAGAGGGAAACTTGAAGTGAACGAGAGGGAAGTAACCAAGTTCTCAAATTTAGATTCACATAACTGTTACTTTATTTTCTTAAAATACTAATGAATTAAGGCAAATATAATATAGGTTAGTTTTAGCAACGAGTCTTGCCAATACACTGAAAATTATTTAAATTTAAGGGGGCAACAGATGACATATTCCCGCCATTCAATGCAAAATCTTTATGTTTTATAAAATATTATTATTTTCAATCTTATAAACTACTCTAACTATTTATCACATTCAGTGTCAACTACCATACACAGGTAGTAATATTTTTAAAATTTTTATTAGCATAAAATGAAAGCACATAAGTGCTAACAAAGTCCCAAAGATTTCCCTAAAAGCCACTTTCCTATTTGATTTGGCACAAATTTTAAAAATCGTATTTTAAAACTGAATAGGGAAAATGCAGGAAGTTTGCAAAGCATTACTTAAAACTTGGGAGCGAGTTAAAAGGATTTTCATATAATCGAAAATAAAAAGCTTATTGTAAAAATACGTTAGGTTTCTAAAAAGTTTCAGATAGGATTTATAAAAGTTAAATGTTTTTCTAGCTCTTCCATATGCAGCACAAGTTATAGAATTTTGTTCGTAACATAGAAAGAACAATTTAATTTTTTTATTAAATACTATATTTCTATTAGTTTTAGTAAACAGTGATACATGTTCTTAAATTTAAACCTTTTTGTTTTTATTTTACAGAATATTTACTAATGGTTTAAAATTATTTTCAGGATTGGAAAACACAACGTTGAATTGTAGTCAGTATTTGGTTACATAATATACTGAAACCAGATTATTAGATTGGAATGAAATTCGGTATATTAAAAATAAATATATTTAAATTAATTTTTATTAAACATTCTTATCAGTGTTACCCATCAGTGACATGCAAAGAAGTAAGATTATGCATTTTTTCACGATTATTCTTCGTATTGGCATTTTGACAAGAGTGAACTATAATGTTAAAAACAAGTACTAATGAGGTTACTCATGTCAACTAATTATTTTTTTTGATATTTGCCTTGTTGCCTTTAATTAGAAAACTTCCTCTATTGGAACGAAATAAATTATTTCAAATTCAAATTTCAAATTAGAATGGATGTTCAATTTATCTTGATAACATTTTGATTAGCTGTCACTTTATTGTTTTTGAGTATATTAAGGTAGATAAAAAAAATGTAGGGTTAGTAGCCAAGTTTCTTTTTTCTAAGTTACATATAAAAGAAAACACTAACAATTTCCTGACATATAAGCCTATCTTATAATTTTTTGAAATAAAACACACTCTATATTATATATATATATATATATATATATATATATATATATATGTATTTATATATATATATATATATATATATATATATATATATATATATATATATATATATATATATATATATATATATATATATATATATATATATATACGGTATTCCGTTTACAATGATATAACACACTTTATATTTTAATCCATTCGTTTTTGAGATGTTGGCAAAAATATGAAATTTTGACTAAATCTCGAAGAGATTAAAGGCACTCTTATATTTGACACATTTCTAACCAAAGTTGGTTTTCGAGTTATTTTCACTGTTATTATTATTGAAATCATATTTCGCGAATTTAACATCTGTAAAAGAAGTCATATGCTTGAAATATTCATTCTGAAAAATAAAAGTGCAACCGCTGTGCGTCGTCAGTATATTACACATCCAGAGCGCCGAGTTTCTTCAAAACAGATATTTGCAAGGCCGGCTAAAAATTTGAAGACAATGGTAACGTATTAAATGTTAAAAATGTATGCCGGAATTATAGTGTTTTAAATGAAAAAAATAAAACAAACATATTCGGGTTCTTTGAACCACATTTAGTTTCAGCTTTTACCACAGTATATCAAGAGACAGGTATTTCTCGCGGTTCAATTTACTTAGTCTTGAATAAATAAGGCCAAAAGGGGGTGCAGTTTTGTTTGGCATTTTTAAATAGATGAAATGAGAATAATAATTTAAAAAAAATATTTTATGGTCAAATGAAACTGCGTTCCATACAAGAAAGGATTGTAATAGACAAAATACGCTATTGTGATCTATAAATAATCTTAGAGAGATGGGTCCTTATATTCCTCTTAGAGCACCTTATAGCACAATATATAGAAGATCTATGTGTAAACATATCAGCGCAAATAATATGGCAGCACGACGGTGCGCCTCCTCACAATGTCGTGCTAATCAAACATTTTCTTAACATGGAATATCCCAGGGGCTGGATAGGGAATGGTGGAACTATGGGTTGACCAGCCAATAGCCCGGACTTGACATTAATGGATTTTTTCTTTTGGGGACACATAATAAAAAAAATCACGTGCACAGGACTCCTTGTAATAACGTCGCGGAATGCACGGTGCAAGGTTGCATTTATCGATTTGCATTATGAGTACCTATTTTCTGTGAAATCGATCAGACAAAGTTTTATATATCAATATGTCAAAAATGCCATCAGAAGAAAATTGCGCTGAATAATAATGAAAAATGCAAAAGCTTATTCGCTTATACGCCACTCGTCGGTAATATTGCCAAAATTTAATCAGAAAAAAATGAACTTCTATTCATGTTCTTGCTATAAAGTTCCATGGAACGTTTTATTAAACTATGGCCTACATTTTTAAAAAACACCATATGTAAACTAGTTGCAGAGCAAACTCAGAATCACTTTATTTTTTTTTTATAAAAGTTAATTAAAATGAATGTTCCCAACAATGTTTATATAATAAACTATTAAGCTTTAAAATTGTGTACAGTCTACGACCATAACTTTGAAACAAAAGAGTGCGGAGCGCTATGATAATGTTTCAAAACTTTGTATTTTTTTCGGATTTCCAGTCCAAAAATCTGTAAATGGGAGATATTGGAGAACGAGATGTTGCTTAGAAAAATTTAAAAGGAAAATGAGATAAATTTAGAGGCATTTTGAGGAACTGAAATCTGAGCACTTTGGCTAAGCTTAGATGGGATTTCGATGGAGAATATAAATGGAATTCAAGACCAAAATAGGACCTATACCTCAAATGCGAGTAAAGCGGTCAAAATTTAGAGAAACCAAAAAAAAATCGTTATTGTACTTAAATTTTTTACATATTTCACTAATTTTTTCTTCGAAAACAGTAACTCCAAGCGGAAATAATTTATACGTTTCTAAAGTACTCTCAGCTAGTTAAAAAAAGCGTTCCAAGAATTACGCTCCTACTGATACAGGGTCAGCTATTTGAAATTAAAATTGTATTTTTTTGACATGTTTCACGTTAGCATCTTTTTGTCTATAATGATATTCGGGGTGCCAACTTAAAACCGTTTAAATTATCAATTTGATTTTCTGCAAACCAGATAGTGTTTTTGATATATTTCTTCTCAAATTTAGAATGGACAGCTGTCGAACTAAAATTTAAAGTTTTGAATCAATTAATTTATTTAGCTTTAATTGCAGAACACAGAAAATATGCAAGTTGCGGAAAAATATTATAAGATTACTAAAAAACATAGAGATCCTATAAGGTTCATGTATGTATATTTCAGTGCTTAAACGAATTTAAACTTCAAAGTTTTTATTTAAGTTTAAGGAGTACTGATCATTCCCTCTTAAAATTTTATTTTCTCTTTAACTTTATTATTTTTCAAATCATAAGTGTTGCTTTTAGATAAATTAAATTTTGGCAAACATATCGGTTATAATATATCCCATTAGATTTTTTACCTCAGCCGAATTCAACTAGAATTCATATATTATCGCCTTTAAAAAATAAATAAAATTTATATACTTATTAATAAAATTTTATTTTTAAAAATATTTTTGTTCTTACTGGGAGTCCCTCAGAGCGCTCTCGCATTTTTTTTAAATAGGACATCCAATTTTTTCCATACTTGTCTCAAGCTTACTTCGCCGATTTTACAAATATAAGGGTTATATCGGATTATATCGAATGCTTTGAAATTAATAAAATATTTTGAAAAATGCAGTTTTGTTTAGAATCTTGTATACACACTTTTTAGCAACATAAAACTTACAAATTTTATAGAATAAGAAAATTTCAATAAAATATTCTAAATAAAACTAAGTACTTTTTTAAATAAAACGATGTTAAAAATGTTAAAGCTCATATTAATTTAATCTGTATAGGTGATATTATGTAAATTATAAATTAATTTGGCTAAGATAAATATATTCGCATATTTGGCTCTAAAACCAAGACCTGTATTTTGAAAAATAATAAAGTTAGAAACAAAATAAAAAAAACCTGTTGGGAATTTAAATCTTAAATAAAAAATTTAAATTTAAATTTATTTTTATACTACAGAGCGTTGAAATATGATCCTTATTTCTGCTACGTTTTTCAGTAATCTTAAAATATGTTTGCACATCTTGTACAGAATCTTCCATTGAGGAAGAAAAACGGTATTTTTTTGATTTTCCTCGTATTTCTCAAGAAATTGAAAATAGCTAATCAATGTATTTTAGCATGGAGAATTCGAAAATCGTAACAAAAAAAAATTTTAATGAGAAACAAAAGATTTACGCCAAGGATGTTGCGTGTTTTAAACGGAACACCCTATATATTATTACATTTTTAAATTCTATGGTCAATTCTAAGTGTTTTTTAACAAGGGTACTATATGTCTATTTTCAACACTTTTTGATTTATTGATATTTGAAAATTGACATTTTTGCTTCTTTGAGCCGTCATAGCACCTGAACGGTTGGACTTAGAGCAAAATAACTTTTACATTCCTATCTAAGTTTTTGATAAGCTATGTTATGATGCCAGTCAAACAAGAAAAACCAGAAATTATTTTGCTACTTATTTAATTGAATATATTTATATGAAAAGCAGGTGATGCAGGTGATCACCTTTTCAAAATCACTGGCATCATAAGATAGCTTATCAAAAACTAAGATAGGAATGTGAAAGTTATTTTGCTCTGGGTCCAACCCTTTAGGTGCTATGATGGCTCAAAGAAGCAAAAATGTCAATTTTCAAACATCAATAAATCAAAAACAATTGAAGATTGACATATAATACCCTTATTAAAAAACTCTTGAAACTGACCATAGAAGCCAATGTAATAATATATAGGGTGTTTGGTTTAAAAAGCTCAACATCCCTGGCGTAAGTCTTATGTTTCTCATTCAATTGTTTTTTTGATTGGCTATTTTGAATTTCCTTAGAAATACGGGGCAGTCAAAAAAAAATCCTTCTTCTTCTACTCAATGGAAGACCCTATACATTTTTTGCCAAGTCTGTATAATCAAGACCATACAGACGTAAGTGCTTTCTAGCGTGAAAAGATTACGTTAGAGGGCTAATAACAAGTTACAGCTTAATATGTAAGAAAAAATCAAATATTTTTCAAAAAATCATATCTTAAATACTAAAAAAAAAATTTCAGATGACTTTTTTACAAAATTACCAAAAATTAAATTGATTTAGCAATTAGAACATAAAAACCGTTTCTGTAAATTTTCGGAACAAATAAAATATAAAAAAAAATGACAAAAAAGCCAAAATATTCCATATTATCGCAGATAGAGCAAAATTGTTTATGTAGTTTTTGCAAAAATTGAGTTTAAAAAAATAGTTTTCTTTTGAGGTTATGTTATGTTATGTAGCCACGGATATCTTTTTCCAAACGCATTTTGAATTATAAATATAAAATAATTCTTATTCCAAAATTTTTCTGCACACCTGCTAACAAATTCAAGAATTTTTCTCTTGGTCCGAAAAGAAATGAGAGAAATGATTGCTTTAAATTAACTTACCCTAAAAACTATTACATTCTAGAAAAACATCATAATAATTTTTTGTAGTACTAGCCCTACATTTTTTTTAGTAAATCAGTTTTCTTTAGTCTCTAGTGTTTTCGGAGATATTGGGCAAAAACTGCTTTTTTTATAAGTGATTATCTGTGGTTCTCATATCAAGGACTAAATCCTAGATTCGAACCAGAATGTCAAAGTTAAAACAAAAATTTTGTCTAAAATGTTAGGTCCATTGCTGATGACATACTATATAAGACAAGACAAAAATATAATAAAATATACTTACATAAAACAATCATTATTAAAAAGTAATATAAAAAAGAACAATCAACTAGAAAATCAAAATATGATATCTTCTATACCTATTTACTAGAATAGTTTAAATATGTAAACACCAAATCACAATACACTCTAAAATTATTACATAAACAATGTTAATTCGTCATTCAAAAATTCTAAGATACTGTAATATGTTTTCTGGAGTAATAACGGTTTAACATCTCTTTTAAAACTTGCACTGCAACATATGCACGCAGTGAAAGAGAAAGACAGTTAGATATTTTGAGACCGCTATAAGCAAGGGAATATTTTGTCATTTTTCACTTGTGAACATTTCGCGTATTAGGTCACCTTTCCGCTTTAAACTCCTCCGGACGAAACAAGGGCAACTTAGCTTATTTTCAGGGATAAATCCGAGCACTCATCGGGCATGTGGAGAGTATCACTTTCTGGTATGCCCAGCTCGAATCGGGCTTATCGGAACTAGTACCACACATGTCAAACTCGGGCATCTCATTTCGAGTGATTTCTTCACGTAACAAAAACATGTCGCCTTCCAATAGTGGCGATGAGGATACAGAGTAATGCAGTAGTGATAGCTCTGATGACAATGTTCCTTTTGATATTTCTACCTGGTGTCCTATAAAACCAGGCGAAATAACACCCCCACCATCAAGCTTTCCATTTTTGAGCAATCCATGCATCAAAATATAGCCCCAGAATACAACCGATATTTTACAATATGTGAAATTATTCCAAGATAACAATATTATGGAAAAGATTGAGCAGGAAACAAATTATTATACTGAGCTATTTCTTCGTACATTTAGAATGAAGAGATTTTGATGATGGGTTCCTGTTACCATCGACGAGATGTAAACATTTCTTGACCTGATCATTTTACAATATGTTGTTGGAAAACCAAAGCAAGGATGGTATGGGTCTACAAACAAATGTTGGAAACACCGAGTTATGACAGAGAACAGATTTACCCTTATCATGAAATTTTTACACTTTGCTAATAATGAATCATTTGATGCAACTACTCATAAAGCTGCAAAACTCAAAAAAAAATTTGAAGTCATAAATGACAATTTTCAAGCAGTTTATGTATCTAAAATTAACTTGCGTATTGATGAAAACCTAGTATTGTATAAAAGAGGCTTACGTTTGGATTCATGTAGCTATACCAAGCGTGCTAGATTTGGCATAAAATTTTATATGAAGTTCTGGATATACTTTATACAGGCAAAGGAACACAACTGAATGATAAGTACAAAGACTCTAGATGTTCAACGAGTAGTATATTATATCTAGCAGACACGCTTTTAGATCAAGGTTACTGCATTACAATGGACATTTTCTATAATTTGCCGAAGTTTTATGATATTCTGGTAAAGCATAAAACTGATACTTATGGAACACTTTGTGGTAACAGAAAAAGTCTTTCCCCTGACATTGGAATAACAAAGCTAAAAAAGGGCGAATCTAAAACTCGGCAGAAAGAAAAGATGCTTGTGTTACAGAGGAAAGACAAGAAAGACGTTTTTGTAATTACTACGCACGCAGTAGTATATTTCATCGTTTGCTGAAGCGAAACAGAGATCCAGTAAAAGTATCCAGAAGCCGAAACTCGTTATGGATTATAACCCCACAATGTGTGTGGTTGATCGTGCCAATCGACAAATGACTTTTTATTCCTTCATGAACAAACAGCAGAAGAAATACCAAAAAAAAAAATCGGCAACTCCTCGAAGAGTGTGTTTGGAACGTATTTGTATTATATAAGAAAAATTTGGATTGAAGAATAAGAAAAGCGCATTTAAATGAACATGAACCTGGGCCTCGTCATCAATCATCATCTGCCGTAAAACAATTCGACATGAAACCAGATTCCATTATGAAGATTGTGGTTTTGCACCTTCGTTATACCTTGATTTGAATTTTTAATTTCTTGTGTTGTTTATACAATATTTCTGTAGGCAAATCTCTTTCGTTGATTATTTTTGTTGTAAAACATTTCAGAATAAAACTTTGTTTCTCAGGTTTTGTTTATAAATAAAAAAATAAAATATTGGATGGAAACATCCATTAAAATTCTTTAATTCTGTACAAATTGAGTTAAAGGTACTCTTATCACCATTTGATTCAAACTTGACCTTACGATTTAATTGAGAAAAACCCGTTATCAAAAATGATAACAGAAGTTAAAAGTACCTTAAAACAGTGTAACAACCTTGTGTCCGATAAAGTAAGATTCAAACTAACACATAGTAACCCACAGTTATCTAAACTGTATTGTTTTTCCAAAATCCATAAACCCGGGAAGTCCATGAGACCTATTGTTTCAGCTGTTGGATCACCAACGTACAATATTTCAAAATGGTTAGTAGAAGAATTCAGCAAATTAAATATCTCGTACGATAACTTTGAGGTTACTAACTCGTTAGTATTCTTAGATAAAATTAAGAATGTTCACTTAACAAAAGGTGAAATTTTAATATCTTTTGATATAAGCTCATTGTTTCCTAGTGTACCCATACCACTATCTTTAGAGTACCTAAAGGAACTACTTGAATTCAATAATTTGAAGAAAGAAATTATTGATGAATATTTGCTTCTCACAAAATTATGTTTGAATCAAAATTTTTTTTAGTTCAACAATAAATATTATAAACAACTTGAGGGTACTGCGATGGGCAATTGCTTATCTCCGTTCCTTGCAATTTTGTTTATGGGTAGGTTAGAAATCTAATTCAAAAAAGAACTCAAGAATTTCCCAAGGGTGTGGTATAGATACGTAGACGATATATTTGCTATTTTTGATACTAAAACAGAAATTTTGGACATTTTCTTAGAAACATTGAACAATAAATATGCTTTCATTAATTTTACGTACGAAAAGGAGAACAATGGGCAATTACCTAAATTAGAATTTGATATTTATAGGAAATTTACTAATATTAATAAGTATATAACATCCGACTCATTTCATTGGCGTCAACACAATATGACAGCGTTTCATTTCTTAACTCACAGGTTAATTTTCCACGTTTTAACAATGAAATGAATCGGATTAAAAATATACCTAAAAGTAATGGATATAATGATAATTTTGTACATAAATTAATAAATAGACATAAGCATAAGAAAATGTTAAAAAATGCCACTACTCTTTAAGCACCTGAGACTCCTGAGACACTGAGACAGATATACGAGAGGTCTAGAAAAATATTTAAAAACGTAAGTTTTAGGGTAGCCTACAAAACGGAGAACCATTTGAAAAATCTCCTTGGAAACCCTAAAGACAAAGTCGACTTGAAGGAGGGGAGTGGCATCCATAAAATTAGCTGTAATGACTGCGTTCTAAACTATGTTAGGCTCGCTCCATAAACAATCGTTTTAAAGAACACATGGCACATTTAAGATACGAAAGAACAGAAAAGTCAAGCGTTGTCCAACATGCTTTAGAAAACAATCACCAAATCGGAATAAATAATCTTAACTTAATTAAAAAGGTATTTAATAATAGAATATTGGACGCATTTGAGAGTATAGAAATAGTCAAATGTGTTAAGAAAGCACTATATAAAGACAAAGGGGCTATTCCCTCCAGTCCCCTCTATTGCTTACTTGACAACGGTGCAGTCGGGTGCCACCAAGTGTGACCACATTTACCTATAAATAGCCTGAGTTGTGAAAAGTTATATCATCTGCTGTTAATGCTAACTTAGCGAAAGGCGAGTCCAGAACGTAACAAGTTGTGGTGTAATGTGGTTAGAACTCTTGTATTTTAATCTACTCTTATCAAGAAAAGTTAAAGTAGTTTTTAAAATAAATAGACCCCAACACATTTCAATTAGTTCGTATGTCACACGCAAAGCCTCTTCATCGAGTTTAATATTCTTAGTAATACCAAAGACCGTAACATCAAAGAGGATTCACTAAACCGAAAATTAAAGACCTGCTAAATGGAACTAAATATATCTTTGCCGTCTTTCAGTTATATCCATAGTTTGTCTACGGGACTGTGTAATTTTATTATTTGGAAATAGATAAGAACATAAAGGTAATAGATAACTACACACTTGTATGTGGTTAAGTGTTTTTTATAGTAACATTACGAACTCAGTTTGATGGTTTTAATAATGCTATTACATGTCAATGGGATAAAAAGGCAGTACTATAAACGAAATTCGATGTACAATGACTGATAGTAATGTTTTTAAAAGTGAGAGTGTCTATATCCTCAAGAAATTTCACGATTTCCTGTTGCGTAATCCACTCAGCACATTTTCGGTGCCTGAAGCGCTTTTTTATTGCAGGTGGTCTGGCGGTCGGTCACGACTACAATTTAATTACGATAAAGCTCGGATACCGTTTCCTAAATTATTTTATTCACAGTCATGCCGGCACAATTTTCGACTTACCTGGGTTGAACCCCATCAGTCTCTCCAATTAGGCTTGTAATTTCAGAATTATTAAATACTTTATTAATTGCTTAATTTCAGTTTTTATTCTTTAAAAAATCGGTAAATTAGCTTTACTCGGAACTTTTCTCGTTATAATCCTACTTTTTATCATGGTAAGAGCATGATTACGCAAATATATTGCTTTGCGGATATGTTCTTATACAAATTTTGTTTGACCACTTTGCTTGATTTAATATTAGGGAACTTTAGAGTAACACGGTCAAAGAAATATACAATGGTCTTTCATTGAAACACAGTTGGTATAAATATTACATAATTGACTATTTTATGTACAGGTATTATTTTTTAATTATTCAATCGAATTTAAGTTTTGCAGAAAGATTAAATGTGGCATAGAGATAAACTGGTGGGAATTCAACATAACGGAACAAAATAGCGATGTATCACTGTAAAAACTACTCATTTAATTTGTTTTAAATTATGCCCAAAAATCACGTGTGGCAAGGTCGAAACTTGTAAAATTTTGGTAGGAATCGAAAATGGTAGAAAAAAAATAGCGCTCAGTAAAAAATATCTGTTACTTTATGACTGTGTACCGAACTTACCGAGTTACACTTCTTTATTCCTAATAAAGGGAAATATTCATAACGAGGGACGTTTCCGGTAAAGGAATTTTACTGATTTTTTATAGTATATGGTGAAATCGAGCAGTTTTGTTAATTTGCATTGATTTTGTTTGTAATGAAATTTTCTTGCTAAAATTATATTTTTAAAGCAATTCCTGCAGCATTTATAGATTTCTACACCGTCTGTTAAAATTAAGGGCTAAAGATTGCTGACACAACAGGATTACAATTTAACGGCCGCCACTGCTAAAAGTCTTTTTCCGCAGTTTCATCTTCAAATTATCTAACTTGAACGGAGGATTTTTTGCACTGTTTGTTTGTACGGACAATAACCGAACTGTATGGGGCACATGAAACATTTTTAGTGAATCCGGGGGTATAACGCTTAATATTAGTTATCTTATTTTATGGCGTAACGTTTCTATGAACTTACCAATCCATGCGAACGACAGCCAGTCATCGTTTCGGAGAGCTGTAGGTTGCAAGTTCTCGGGTACACCTTTAGAAATTAAAAAGGGCGCACCTAATTATCTGTGACTCAATTAGGAAGAAGTCTATATGGATATTTAAATGCTGATAAAATGAAGATTTGAAGGGCTTTTCAATAAAATACTGTATAAAGTGTAGACTGTCAAATTTCAATGATCACCTTTGTTCTTTTTGTTTTGATTTTTAGAGTTGTTTTATAAAATAATTTTTAAATGTGAAATTTTGTTTACATTTTACAATTTAAGTGATGTCAAGTCAAGAAATAAAACTAAATACATCAAGCAAGTACTATGTAAAAATATAAAGTATATCAATGATGTGAAATATATTATTAAATATAAATACATCAATAGATTACTACAAAAAATATAAAATATAACAGATGTGAAATGTGATAGCAAGTTATTACCATTTTATTAACCTGTGAACATCTGGCTGTTATAACGCAAATATGCAAATATTAAAATTAAATTAAATAGCGCACAGGGAAGTCAAAAAAAAGTTATAAAAATATAAAGTATTTGGCCAGGACTGTTTTACAAAAAATAGATTACTTACTTCCTTTCTGCTACCTTATGTAAAATTTATAAATAAAAAATTAAGCCTTACAAGAAGGCACTCCATTTGTGGAACTCTTGGTTTATGTACCCTAAAAATTACACCATAAACTTGAAACTATATTCCGAAACCATATCTTGAAATCTTAATCTGAAACCCTACAAACGATTGTCTGTCTCAAAATAAAATCGACAAGGAATGTGAAAAAACAAGTCATTTACAACAAAACTGCTCAGAGACATTGCGTTGCCTCTAGTCATCTAGAGGGCTCCTTCGACGTCAATGGTCACCACAGCAGGAAACTAATTTGAAAATCGACTTACCACGTGGTTGATCGAATGTAGAACCAAACAAAAATCGGACCAAAATTTAGGGCCAGACGATGTCCATAAATAGGTCTTAGGTTTTCAACGGCACTGCACTTTAAAAGAAATTACTTAGGACATACTTTCAATACTGTAAAAAGATCTGTTCATTAAGAGACTCATATAAAGCCGGACACATGTTGCATCTCCAAGGAAAGCCAATAGAAAGGGGCGAGAGAATCAGCTCGAGAAAATTCGAAGAAGTTTGACGTTCACGTCCACCAATCCTCCTCACTTCAGACTTATGCCAACCTAACGGCATAAAATAACGTTATTAAAGTTCAGTGGAGTCCACTGCTGGCGCCACTAGTATAAGGGAGTAAGAACCCGATAACATTCAGTGTCCTTCCCAACAAAGCTGGCGAATTGCCCCTTAGCAGAATCAAAATTATATCTGAAATGAGAAATCAGACATTGTCAAAGCTGGCTGGATGCTGAAAAATAGGAAACCATAGTGACAGAAGAGAAAGAAAGAAGCTGAAAATACTTTACAAAATGTAATCCAATGAATTATGAATAAATCATACTGAGGTATGTAAAAAGCAATCTACATAAAAGTCTTGGCATTTTAAAGGTTATATTTAACAACAATGTTATAATGTTCAATTTCGTTTCAGATTACTAATAGGATTAAAATAATGAAAAACCATCAGCAAAAGGTCCATTTAACATTCCATATAAAGCAAATATAAAGGAAAGCAGCTTTGATAAATGAAAACAAGGAGCTATGTAAACTGAAACTTCCTGCTAATTCAAATGTTCTCAAAGTGTTGAAAAATCCGACTAGTAGAGTTATCCGACAGGATGGTGACGGAACACCCTGTGAAAATCAGTAAATATGTAACTAGCCAAATTTTGTAATTGCCTCAGTGTTACTATAAACTAATAGTTATCATTACATTTGAAAATGTTATAATTTTCTAGTATTAATGATGACCTCAGATATATTAAATAGCATTTTCTTTTTGTATATGTTCTTAAAACAGTTAAAACTCGGTTTTTCAATACAGTTATGCAGTAAAATATGTAGCCTCATCGGTCATATGAATGTCGACCACAAAAAGAAGTATGCTATAATAAATAATTAATTCAGTACACAAATGGTTATATAAACTCATCAGTCTATAGTAGCAGCTATATTAAAAATAAACAGAAAATCTGAGAAATCTTTCCAACTCGCTACACCTGTTTTCACATTTAGTCACAATTATAAAGGCTTATTATAGATACGCTCTTTCGTAGTAATACAAAGACACCTACTTTTGCTTATAAGGGTGGACTTACTTTCGCATTTGCCCAAAAACAGTTTGCCTGTTAATTGCAAACTAAAAAGAGCTACAGGAGCCACGAACCATTCCATTTATAAGGTCATGCAGGTACCTGTTTGCGTTGTTCATTCTTTATAGTGGGTTAATTAAGACCCTTAGGAATTATAAACACATTAAGATAATTTTTAATACTACAATAATTAAGGCTGTATGATTAAAAAACATTTTGTTATGTATCATATATTGACAATTTTATTACTACTGACGAAAAACAGTCAAATATGAGACTTTTGTATGGGGTATAGATCATTTACTAAAAATACAACTTTTTTCTTAGGATGGTACGAAAAGTGACATTTTCACACCCATTTCAATTAGTGTCACTTTTCGTAGTCTCGTGAAATGAATATTGTACGATATTCATGTGAAAATTGCAGTTAAGGCACTCATATGAATTGCGGAACGAGCGAAGCAAAACTTTCATATCTATGCCTTAAACATGCATTTTTCAGACTAGTATTATAAATAGCTATTTTATAATCTTTAACTTAAGAGGTTTAATTTTAAACCAGGTCTAGCTCGATAGTTATAAGTTCAAGATAACATGTGCATCAATGAAACAAATATTTTTATCCTAATGTCACGATTACAAAAATATTGTTTACAAAAAATAGAACCAACTTCAAAAAAGTCGCTAAAAAGTAAAAAATAATATATTATTTATTCATTTTTGAAGTCGACGCCTAAAGTAGCCTCACGAAGCCATCATACAATGTAGTTGATGTATTTTATATGACATTACATATAAACCAAATATATAACTAGCCTTATATCTTTTAAAATGGATGTCAAGTGCAACCTGATATTTATATCCAATCGCTCAGCCCAAAGTCAAATGGGAATATTGACTTCCCATAGGAAATTTGTAAATATACCAATTAAAAATTCGCATTTTGAGGAATGCGCAGAAATATTTTGGGCAACTGTTGGCTAGGTTAGTGCATAAGATACGCCTAAGTAAACTAAATCTAAACTATAAAACAACTTCAACCCCAGCAGAGATCAAATTTACTCGGTAGATCGACTTCAAAATAATAACATGACTGTCTGAATAACATCTTCAAATCTGTATTTGGTTGGTTAGTAAGTTTAAGGTTACTAATGAGTATAGGTAATACGTGTATGTATATTTTTTTTATATATATTATTATAGATTAGTCATTAATTAGGCGTCGACTTCAAAATGTCTATATTTAAGAAATAAATAAAAAAAATATTTTTTACTTTTTAGCGATTTTTATAGTTACATATTTAAAAATATATGTAGCATATGTATATCCGATTGTATATAATATAATACAAAAAGTAACGAATAGAGAAGTAAACGGCACTATTAATATTAGATTATATTATAAAATAATTTAAATATTAATAATAGAGCTGTTTAGTTACTTAGTTAATTTTTGTATAGTGTCATACATACATAAGAATTATAATCAGGGTAGTCGGTTAATAATGTTTTATTTATACCGAATGATAATTTTTCGAAAATGTCAAGTAAAATTCTAGATTTTGAGGTCGCACATTTTCATTGTGCAATAAAAGACATAAAATTACATTACGGGATAGCAAAAGACACAATTTTAGCAAATAGGGTTATATGTCTATTACACACCCCAATGCTTTAGTTTGGGTTATTATGTCTATTATACACCCCAATCTCCCTTATATTGCTTTATATATATATATATATATATAAGGGAATTTATAAAATATATATAATATTCATTATAAAACTCGCTGCCTTTATCTCCCTTATACCTTTTTTATATTATTATTACACCAAGAAGGGGGAACTATATATATATATATATATATATATATATATATATATATATATATATATATATATATATATATATATATATATATATATATATATATATATATATATATATATATATATATATATATATATATATATATATATAGGACCACCAGAGGAACCTCCTCTACAATTTGGCGTTTGACTTCTCAAAATCGGCCAATTAGACAATATGCGCGAACAAATATAAAAAAAAATACAGGTCGAAACGAGAATCTCCTCTTTTTTTGAAGTCGGTTAAAAATGATAGTGATACCAGCAAAACATAATTTGTGAACAAAAAGTTTTAAATGTCCTAGCAATTAGATCTGGTCTAGCTCTTAAACCTTTTTAGTGAATCCGAGGGAAAAGTCCAAAAGTTTGTAGTAATATCACAGGGGGAGAATAGGTTATTGCTTGGACTTTGGAATATATTCTTGTTTTTTTATCATGAAATAGCCAGCTAGAAGTTAGCTTATAGTGGAATTTCTAAAGCTAAAACTTTCATTTAAAAAAGAGGCACATACGCAACAAAGTTCTTTGCGTTTGGCAGAATGCCAGTTTGACAAAACTTTCAGATTATACAGAGGTACTCATAAATTGAAAAGTAATAAAGGGCATTACTTTAAATTACACGCCGGCAATGTAGGACAATTTCTCAGAATGCTGATGAAAATAATCAAGATTTAGAGATGCTTTGGTCTTAGTAGGTACGTTACCGCCTAATAATATATAGATTATGTATCGGAGTTTAGTTGATGATAGAAATGTTTTCCATTATTATATTCTGGTTTAGTAGGTGAGGTACAATGTGTTGTAGTAAGTCCCTTAACGATACTTGTTCATATTCTGTTACCCATATGTTAAGGAAATTGTGTATAAGGAAAAATCGCTAAATTCCTCTACCCGGAACTTCCCTCGTTATTATTACTTTTATTGGGAAGAGTGAGGTGTGATCCAAGTTAGTTCAGCAGATAGTCGATGAGCGCCATTTTATTCCATCATTTTAGATTCCTACCAATATGTTTACCATTTCTTTTCTACCTATGCCACACATGACTTTTGGGCATAATTTAAAATAAATTCAATAATTATCCCATATTGAAATTTAAATTTTCTGCAAAGTTTAAAATCAATTGAACAAGATTTTTTTACGTTGACTTTTTAAAAAATTTATTTGGCCGTCGTTTTGTTTCGCCATCTTAAATTTAAACCCATATTATCGGTCTTTACCTACTCCGTTGGTCCGCAGATATCTGAGATATTAAGTTTCTGAATGGTTTTTATTAACGATCATCTTGTTGTTATGTTAGAGTGGTGTATTAGTTGAGAATAGGATTCAGTAAAAAAACCAAAGGCCATATTTTAAATTGCTGACGTTTCGCCAATTTCTTGTTGCATTCCCAGGACACATAGAATTAATATCTTCCATGAAACCCATATTACTCTTTACCTACTCCATTGGTCCGCAAATATTTCCTAATGGCACACAATTTGAAATCAAACCATTAAGCAGTTTCTTCAGGCTGAATTTTTAAATATTTTATTACGCCGCCATTTTGTTTCGGCATCTTGGATTCGTACCAAAATTGTACCACTTGATTTCAACATAATACTTGCAATTTGAGATAAATTGGATGAGCAGTTTTTTAATAATAGTTTTTTTTAACATTTCACTAGTCCGCCGTTTTGTTTCGCCATATTGGATTTTTACCAAAATGTTACCAGGTTATCCCCATATGACCCTTAAATTTAGATCAAGATTTGAGGTCAATCGGATAAGTAGTTTTTTAGCTACGCCGCGAACAGACAGACAGACAGACCGACGGAATTGAGAAAACATGTTTTTCGTCATCTAGTGTCCCCGTTTTTTTTTAGTAACAATTTTTTTAACATTTCACTAGGCCTCCATCTTGTTCGGGTATATTGGATTTTTACCAAAATATTACCAGGTCGTCCCCATAAGACCCTTAAATTTTGACTCAAATTGTAAGTCACTCTAATGAGTAGTTTTTAGGTTTTTATAAATATTATTAAGCCGCCATTTCGTTCCGCCTTTTATCGATTGATTTCTACATAATATTTGATTTTTGTGAAAAATTGAAATAAATTGGATAAGTAGTTTTTTAGTAATATTTTTTTAACACTTCACTAAGCCACCATTTTATTTCGCCACATTGGACTTTTACCAAAATGTTACCAGGTCATCCCAATATGTCCGTTAATTTTTGGCCAAAATTTAAAGTCAATCGGGTAAGTAATTTTTTTAGCTTTGAGGCGAACAGACAGGCTGACAGACTGACTGACGATATTGAGAAAAAAACATGTTTTTTGGTATTTAGGAACCCCTTTAAAGATCTGAAAATATTTTGGAGGGTGATTTTACTTCCCTTTACGTGGGAAGTAAAACTTATTTTTTTAAAATTATGATAAAACAATATTGGATGCCCCATAACAGCAAAATTAACGACCACTACAATATTTATCATTTTGTATTATAATTGCTCAGAAATTGAATCCAATTTAAATTTATTGCAGCCTTTCAAATCTCAAAATCCAATAATCTACAAGATATCCCACACAAGTTGCCTGTAAAAGGTCTGGCGATCAGGCTTAAACGCCTACACCTACATTAATAATTGCACCTAATGATGTGTTAGGACCCTTATCGTTTACTTTAATCTGCCACATTAGGCAAAATGCAAGAATGGTATTGACACTATTAGATGGGATTTATGCTAAATTCAGCGGACTGATCGAAAAGAGCATATTTTATATGAGAAAGTTATACAGTGATCAACTTTAACGGCTTTTTTTGTCTAAAACAATGTGTTTGTTTTTGTTGAGTAACTAGTAAGTAAAAAACAGAAAGCAATGATTATGTTTTAAATTAGAAATTTTCTCTACTTGCTTACAACAATAATTAATAATAATAGCAATTCCGTTAGGTTGGTATTTCGCACATTCTGGTAATATTATAACTCTTCCACAATTCGATATTATCGATTTATATAAAAGATTTATTAGCAGAATCCCTATTCTTAGTTGTCTACTGTTGGTTATCGTTTACGAGGAAGAATAAGGAGAATCACTGAGATTTCTATAACATATACTGTAGAGAAACCCCCGAGGTGTCGGATTATGTTCTTAGCGTTAGCAATATAGAGACGATTACATGATATGCAATTTATAATATTTTAAGTCAATTAAGGAATTAATAATTTTTGGTGTACAGGCACGTTCAACTAAAATCGAACAGGCCTTACTTACTGGGTTACTGGGTAATCACGATTCTCTTCAAACCGCCTGACGTAAAAAGCTGCATTTTGGCACACCGGTTGATAGTAAAATATAGAGGTATGGTATGAAGGAATTTTTCAATACTCAAATTTCAAAACGGTTAAACCGACCTTTAAATATTACATTTTTATTTGAAAAACGGATATTTTTTTGGAAAACGCTTAAACTCGTGTACTCTATTTGATTACTTTAAATATGTTAAAATTTCGTAAAAATGTATACAGGGTGTTTCAAAAAATCGGGCCACTGATTAATCAATCTGATTCTGCTCAAACCGCTTGACGTAATAAGCTAAATTTTGGAAAACAGCTTGATTGTAGGATGTGGAGGTTCGATAAGAGGGGATTTTTCAAAAATCAAATTTCAAGGGGATGAACCCGCCTCTTACTCTTAAATATTACATTATTTTTTATTTAAAAAACGCTTGAACAGGTATAGTTTATTTTATTGTTTTACATATTTCTTAAACATTTATACGGGGTGTTCCACAAAAGTCGGAAATAATTTATAAACATAAAATTGAAAGAAAATGCAACAAAAAACGTTGTTTATAAAGAGGTAATTAAACAAGGAGATTTTATTATTTCTTTATATCCCTTTCGTTATCGCCTTACTCGAACGAAGTCGCGGGTACTGGCTAGTTGGAACTTAAAAGTAATTTCACATAGATATGTGCTTCTAGCTTGCAAACAAAATACCTGCTATGTCAAGGTTGACGATAATAGTGTAGTCAACGTGAATTTATAATTTCATTTTTATACTTAATTAGTTATTCCATTTATGAGGCATACAAAATGGTAAAATTTTATTTAAAAAATATCAATAACGTGAGGGCAGCACAAAGTCAATATAAAGAAAGTGTTGAAAACGACTTCATCTTTTAATACCCTAATAAAAACAAATAGAAGACTAAATGAAAGAGAAATTGGATGAATGGCAATGAATGAAGAAGAAGGGACTTAGCGATTTTGTTCCCTATTGTGGGCAGCAAGAAGAAATAAAATGCTGACTTATGGAATAGTTCAAAGAATGGTAATGCATTTTTAGTATAAACCATATAAAAGTAAACCAGTTCAAAAGCTTAGTGTCAATCATAATGAAAGGAGATTTATGTGGCAAAAATTAACAAATCAATTTTCTCAATAGCGGGAAAGTTTAATAGATGGAATGTTCAGGTTTGATCAAATGAAACTTCCTCTTGCGTTGACAAGATTACTTTTTAAATTCGTAATTTAAACAGCGTTTGGTGTGGAATACTGCAAAATAACATTCTAGGACCATTGTTTTTTTTTTGAGGAATATTAACTGGGGTGCGGTATCTTAATTTTTTTAGAAATTTAAATCGACAGTATACTCAACGAATCGCCTCTTAATATACGTCAGATTAGCAATTTCTAAATCATCAATATATCGGTAGATCATAAACGTGAAACATTTTAAAGAGAAGTGAGAAATGAAATAATAAATATAAAGGAAAATAATGCTGAAAGTATTATAAACACTCTTGAGAGGCAGAGAAGAATGCATGAAAATTGCTAGGAATTACGTGACAAGCATGTTGAAAACGTGTTTGTGCATTTATTTGGCAGTGTCAACATTTTATCTGTTTATGTTCTAATTCATTTTGTTATTGGTTTAAACACTTATTATTGCTTCTAAATTTTATTGTTTAATGAAATAATCTATTTTGCATTATAATAAAATTATAAATTCAAGGTGACTAAAGCACTATTGCCATTCTTGGTATTACCTTTGACCTAAATACCTAAAACTAAAAAAGTTAGCAGCTATCTTGTTTGCAAGCTGGGAATATATATCTATGTGAAATAAATTCTAAATTCAAATATTTCAAAAACGGCGTAGAACCGCATAGACTATGTTATACAAAATAAGTCTAAAACTTTCCCTAGAATAAAAAATACGATATAAACCAAAGCATCAATTTTATACTATATGTCATTTGTTCGATGACTTTAAATTTTAGTCAAATATTAAGGATTATATGTGGATGACATGGTAACACTTTGCTAAAAATCCAATATTGCAAAACAAAATGGCGGCATAGTGAAATGTTAAAAAAATATTACTAGAAAACTACTTATCTAATCCAATATATCTAAAATTTTGCAGGAAAATCAAATATTAGTTAGGAATCAACTGGTAAAATTTTTTTACGAATCCAAAATGCAGGAATAAAATTGCGGCTTAATGAAATATTTAAAAATCCAGCATGAAAATACTACTTAGTGGACTAATTTCAATTTGTGTGCCATAACTAATTGTGGTATAGAGAAGAACTAGTAAAATTGTCGTACTAATTCAGAATGGCGGGCAAATATTTTTTTTAAAATCAACGCAAAAAATCTTATTCAATTGAATGTGATGACGTAACAAAATGTGAAGTATGTCAATCTAAAAAATACTTATTGAATTTGTTTTAAATTATGCCCAAAAATCAAGTGTGGCATAGGGAGAAATCGGTATAATATTGATATAAATAAATAAATAAATGGAACAAAATGACGCCGAATAAAAATGTTTAAAAAAATAGAATGTGTTATATTATATGTGTTATTAAATGGCTGTAATAAAAGGAGTGACTTATAACGAGAGAAGATCCGGTTAAAGGAAATTTCCCGATTTCTTTTTCATAATTACACCATAAACTTAATGCTGTTTTACTTATGCCTCAATTTTAATAACTATTTAAGATCTATTAAAACTTATGTAAGTTTATTAATGATTTTTAGGAGTTAAATATCGAGCATTGGATGAACAGGAATCGCTCTTGTTTCCCTAATAAAACTTTGGCGCAGTACGTTTGTATCATTAAAACCTCTTGATTTTGTTTTGAATTTTCAACAGACTAGAATTGTTCATTATGTTTGATACATATGGCATTTGTCAAAAATTTTCAATCAGTCGTTGATATAATTGCTCTATAAATCATTATCTTTTGTGAATTTGTTCCTGAGCCAATTACAAAATTGCTCTAAGCTCTTGATTCACCTGAATTTCATATGATCTAGAGTTATCAGTGTTTAAAGTTCTGTCAATCTTCAATTTCATTTTATTCAATCCGTCCGAAAAGAATCTTATAATAAAATTAAAAAATTTCGATTTTCGTTTTTTTTTTAGGATATTTCCGAAAGTTATACGATTTTCTTAAATTTGTAAGCGGCAATTCAAGTAAGCCCACAAATACTCACCTTAGCGCTAATTTAACCGACTTCGTATCTCTTACGCTTTCTGAGTTCCCCATTTATTTGAATTTGAGACACCGTATATATAAATATATTCTGCGCGCGTTTCGAAATGCGAATTCGTTATTGGTCTGTTTGGACATTTATAAATGTCCTATAGGAAGCCAATATTGCCATTTGACTTTGGTCTCAGCGATTGAATGGAAATAGCAGTTTGCGCTTGCGCAGTTCTACAAAAAAGCCCTGAGAGCAAGTGATTCGGGAATCAGTTTTAAAAGATATAAGGCTAGCTATATATTTGATTTATATGTAATGTAAGATAAAATAAATTAACTATATTTTGTAATGTTTTTTGTAATGTAAATATTTTATTACATGTAAAATTCCTAAGACATTTTAGGGTGTGGTACTTTCTACTTACTTTTGTTGGCCCCGAAGACTTGGATGAAAAAAAATCCTTTATTATACTAACTGTTTGTAAAATGCATGAGCTATAATATCTGTAAAATATACCAGATCTTATTATTCATAGGCACACAAGTATCTATGGTGCTGTTCTGTTATTTTATGTTATGTTGTGTTGTGCTGTATGTATGTATTGAACATCTATAAACTAAGACATACTTTAAAAAAAAGATGATTTTGTTCGATTTTTGTCCCTTAACATTTGTTTTATATTTCTTAAAACTAACTTCTATCTACGCTCTTCGGACTCAAATTTTGTGAAGAAGAACTTAAATGCTGTAGAGACATACTTAAATGATATAGAGAGAGAGTTTTATATAGGGTAAATAAACTTAAAAAGGTTATAGACTTCTATTATAATCATTCTTAAAAGCAAAAGTATGACATACAGTTGTAGAGCTTATATATTTTGATAGTTTTAAGAAAATATAAGAGAACTGTTGGGAAGGTAAGAACTATTCAAAATTTATTTTTTCTCCCAGGTATGTCTTAGTTTATGAGATCATGAATACATACATACATACAACACAACATAACACAATACATACTTATGGCTTATGAATAATAAAGCCATCACGTATATTTCATAGATATTAAAGCTCATGTATTTCATAAACACTTAGTATATTAGAGGATAATTTAATATTTTTTTTCTCCTAGTTAACAAAAAGCCTTAAAGTCTTCGCGGCCGACAATAATAAGTCGGAAATGTTACGCCCGAAAATGGCACCAAGATTTCAAATCGTACTTTAAATGTTCTTATAGGGTTTTACATGTAAAAAAAGGCTAACTTGCCGCAGTAACCTTCATAACTTAATCTACTCTCTTATATTCAGCTAGAGCTTCTTATTTGCTATAGTTTTTACATTTCATAAACATCTTTCTTTATTTATTTGGATAGTATATTTTACATATCTAAAAGTTTAAAAAATCTTTTATTTTGCCCTTTAATAAAATTGCCAGCAGTCTGTTATATGTCATAGGTATGGCCAATTTTGCTGGTAGTTTTCTAGATTAATATTAGAGGTAAAATTGAAGATGAATATAATATTTACTACAATGATATCAATAACGTAAATGTAATGTCTAAATGCCCTGTAATTTGATTTTCAAAGATAAACACATTTATCTATCTAAATAATTAAATTATAATAAATCTCGCCAAATTTTCTCGAGAATAGTTAAATTCAGATACCTACAAGTTAAGTCATACCAAAAATCGTCTAAAACTACGTAGAAAGCAAAAATATAATAATTTACAGGGTTATCAATTAACAAAAATACAAATTTGGGTTCAGACATTTTTGAAAAAAATTCTGTGCAAAAATATATTTAACAGAAAAAATATTCAGATCATTGTCTATAAATATCGAACAGAGCTAGCCGTTAGGTATTTGATGGAAATCCATTTTAACAAAGTATCGGAAAATACTTCTTTAAAATGTCCACTTAATTTATTTTAAAAAGAATACAACACAGGACAATTGTTTCGATAACACTGTGGCTTCATCAGATGTTAGATCTTAAGTAAAAGTGTAACCCAAACTGTAGTATTAAATACCTGAACCCTCTGTGCGAATTTTTTATAGGTAAAATATTCTGGACTTTCCGTTATCTTAATACATATTTATCAGTGGTGAACTATTTAGATTCAATTGATCATTTGATAACGTGTTATTATTTTTATATTTGTTTATTTCCATACTTCCTAGTTAATTATTTTTTTTTTACTTTTTCGTTATACATGTAAAGTTTCAAAGTTCTCATCCAGAGTATGGTTTTCCTGAATTAAGTGTGTAGAATAATTAATATTATCTTTATGCTTTTTGTAACTAAATTTATGCTCATTAATTATTTTTTTACGTTCTGCCTTTTTGTCCAATATAAAATCTTGAACAGGTCCCAAAATTTAACTTGTAAAAACCGGATAGGTATAGGTGAAAACATGAAATTGAGTATACTTATTAGGAGGATAAACTAACTAGGGTAGGTCAGATCAGTTCTCGAACAGGTGCTACCGGTAATTTGTGTGGTGTTTACAATAATATTTTTCTGCTTTTCAAGTAAGTAATTCTTAAAACTCTATTCGAAAGTCTTGGTAAAATTATTGCATGAATTTTGTTTTTTGTTATGCTGGACCGTAGAAAGGTATTTTTACCGCTGTTTTTTGACCCCAGAGTGTTTAGGCAACTTATAGGTTAGAGTTTGCGTTTTGCGCTTGATCTGGGACTAGTGTTGATGTCAAAATCACGCTGGGGCATCTTTACCGGAGGTTTGGGGCAGATGCCTTAGCTAATACTAGGAAAGATGCCCCTATTACAAATTAATAGTTTTTTTAATTTTTAGCAGTGTTTACAAACGTAAATCTGATCGTGGAAACTGGACGGAGCAGCAATTAAGTGATGTAGTACAAGCTGATACAAATAATTTAATGGGCGTCAACGAAGCTTCGCGTTCTTATGGCATTCCATCCAGAACATTGCGCAGAAGAATTCAGAAAGGAGTAGTAACTAAAATTGGCATGGGTCGAGCACCATTGCTCGGCATTGATAATGAAAGAAAACTGACGGCTCATTTTAAAAAACTACAAAGTCGAGGATTTGCTGCAACCAGAAAAGATCTTAAATCGCTAGCATATAATTTCGCTTACAGTTTAAATATCCAGCATAATTTTACTAATAGGAAAGCTGGATACGACTGGTTAAGTGCTTTTTTAAGACGTAACAATAATCTAAGCATAAGAAAATCTGAAGGAGTTTCCATGTGTTTTGTTCGAGGTCTAAACAAGTAAGAGCAACAGAATAGTAACACATAGTTTAAAATAGCTGACTATTGTCTATTCAAGTTACAGAAAATGTGCATGCAAGTAAAATAATACGCCTTTATATAAAGATGGCCGATTGTGACATAAATTTATAGAATTTTTTTAAAAACATATTCCTCTCACAAAAATTTTGTTTACATGCACCTTACCTTCAATTTTAATAGACTACAGGTAATATGCAGGATGTGTAGTAAATTTGGTGCCCATTCAAAATTTAGCTTCCAATATCCTCACGGATATTTTTTGTTTCAGGGAAGTAGTCCAGAGCTATTTTCAACTGCTGGAGAATGTAATAGACGAACACAGTTTATTTGGTAAACCAGGTTACATTATAATATGGACGAAACCGATTTACAACTAAATAATAGACCTAGTTTCGTAATTGCAGAAAAGGGAAGCAAATGTGTGGCATCAGTCTCATCAAGTGGGAAAGGTGAAACGATCACCGTCATCGCTTGCTGTAATGCAGAAGAGACATTTTTACCCCCCGCTTGTATTATGAAGGAAAGAAATAAAAAGCAAGAATATCAAGATGATATGCCGCCTGGAGCCGTCATATATATGTCTGAGAAATCCCCATACATAAATGCTAGCATATACATGGATTGGTTAAAGGATATATTTATTCCAAGAAAACCCCAAAGGAAAGGGTCTTCTGATCGTAGATGAACATGCATCGCAGTGCACTGTCGACGCATTAGAATACGCAGAAGCAAACGATGTTATTATAGTGAGTCTACCGAGTCACACAACTCACTATTTGCAGCCTCTTGACAGGGCGGTTTTTAAATCTCTTAAAGCTTCTTATTATGATACTCGTGACATGTGGATGAAAACAAATCCTTCTCGGCAAATAAAGCGATTGCAGTTTGGAAAATTGCTTTTTGACCCATGAACAAAGCGTCCACTCCAGGAAATGCGATATCTGCATTCAAAACTACTGGTATATATCCATACAATCCGAACGTCGGTCCTGATTATGCCTTTCTAATGCCCCAAAACACTGATATCCGTCTAAATTTAAGTGCAACAGATGACTCTTTACAAACATCAACTCGCCAAACATATTCGCCCAAGGATCCAGTTTCTACTATCGAAAATCCAAGGCCTGGTCCATCTTGGCGTAGTGGTAGCCCACATGAGCAATCCCAAACACACACTAAAACGAATGATGATCTAACTCCTGGTAAAATGTTAGAACAAATAAATCCTATTCCATCTGTTGGAGTACAGGAAGTAAGAAAACGTGCACGTCAAGTTGCTGCAGTGATGACAAGTCCGGAATTTTGAACCAAAAAGAAAAGTAAGCTACATAAAAAAACTCAAATAAAACCGAGGGAACAAAACAAAGAGCAAAAGAAAAAGGGCAAAAGTAAACAACTTAAGAACAGTAATCTGGAACAAGATTCGGACACAGACACCGATGAAAGTTATGAAGAAGAAGACAACACAATCAGTGAGGAAGAGGATGATGAATGTACTGGGTGTGGTGAAGTATATAAAACTACAAAAAAAAAACGAAAATTGGTTTCAATGTCTCTACTGCAAAAAATGGAGTCACGAAGGTTGTTCTAAGTGTCAAAATGTATGTTGTAATTGCGCAAAAATTCTCGCTGTAAAAAAGAAATAATTTATTTTTTTAAGTTAGTTTCCTGCATTTATTTAAACGTTACGTTTTTGTTCTTTTTTTCTTGTTTACTGCTCGTTTTTTGTACCGGGGCATTGTTTGTTTTTTTTTAATAATAATGTTAAGCGTTTACTATAACGACATTTTGTATGCTTTTGTAAAAAAATATATATTTCTTTGTCGTCAATAACAGCTGTTTGTTTATAATGAAAAATTAAGGACACAAAATGGGACATTAAAAAAGGTTTGGCGTCTATCCCAGACTTACCCTATAATGATTTTTTATAGTGTTTCTTTTTTACTATTTTGTCTATAAGATTTTACATAAATCTTTTGTATAACTTTCTTATTCTTCAACTTAGAGGTATGTTGATCAATCTATGAACAAAACTTTTATATATGCTGATATTTTATGTACAAAAGGATGATTAGATGCATTCTGTATTGTAATGTCTGTATGAGATTTTTTATGTAAAAATTTGAAACTCGTGTTGATTGTTGTTAATAATATTGATATATCTACCAAGGTTGTTGTTACTAAGCTAAACTAAGCAACATATGATGTTATTTTTTGGATTGTTTGAATCAAAATTATTTTGGATCTAACGAGACTATGTAAATAAGTACAGAAGGTAAAAACTAAAATTCATGAATAGTCTGTTAGTAAAAAATTTTTTAAATATTTTATTAGGCCGCCATTTTGTTCAGCTATCTAATATTCATACCGAAATGATACCAGTTCATTCTCATGTAACACTTGATTTTTTTGCAAATTTGGAGGTAAATTCCACAATTAGTTTTTTTAGTAATAATTTTTTACGTTTCACTAAGCCACTATCTTGTTCCGGCGTATTATATATTATATTATATCAAAATATTACCAGGTCATCCACATATGAGCCTTAATTTTTTCCAAAATTTGAAGTTAATCTGATGAGTAGTTTTTAAGTTATGCGAAACCTGACAGACAGATAGGCTAACCGACAGATAGACCGACAGAATTGATAAAACTTTTTTTTTTGGTATCTAGGGACGCTAAAACGCAAAGATATTATAACCTGCTAGAATTATTTTTTTCAGATTACAAAAATTTTATTTGGGCGCTATTTTGTTTCTTGTGCCGCATGACTTCATTAACTGGCTTTTTCAGCCTGAATTTATAAATATTTTATTAAGCCGCCATTTTGCTCCGCCATCTTGTTTTCGTACCAAAATTTTACCAGTTGATTCCTACGTAATACTTGATTATTCTGCAAATTGGATAATTAGTTTTTCAAGTAATAATTTTTTTAACGTTTCATCGTTTTTCATCTTGTTTCGGCATATTGGATATTTACCAAAATATTACTAGGTCATTCCTATATGAGGCTTAATTTTTGACTAAAATTTGAAATCAATCTGATGAGTAGTTCTTAAGCTCTGCCGCGAACTGACAAATATATATTTTTTGTCATCTAGAGACGCCAAAACGTGAATATATATAAAACTTGAGAGGGTGATTTTTTCAGATTACAAAAACTTTATTTGGCTGCTATTTTGTTCCGCCATCTTGAATTAGTACTGAAATTTTACCAGATAATTCCCATATAATTCTTGATTTTTGCGCAAAATTTGAGATAAATTGGGTAAGCACTATCTTAGTAATAATTGTTATAACATTTCACTAGGTCACCATTTTGTTTTGCCGTAATGGAATTTTACCAAAATGTTACCAGGTCATCCCCATATAACCCTTAATTTATTACCAAAATTTGAAGTAAATTGGGTAAGCAGTTTTTTAGCTATGCCGCGAATAGGCAGATCGACAGACCGACAGACAGACCGACGACATCGAGAAAACATGTTTTTTGTCATCTAGGGACCCTGAAACGTAAAGAAGATCTGAAAAAATCTCGGAGGCTGATTTTTTTACGATTAAAATACTTCCCCTTTATGAGGGAAGTAAAAATTCATTTACTGGTATAAGTATGCAGATGATATATTAGCATGTTTTACTGGTACTCAAAGACAATTAAAATCATTTTTAGATTATAAAAATAACCTACACAAAAATATTAATTTTACAGTTAGAAAATAACAAAGAAATTGATTTTTTAGACTTTTAACAACAATAAACACAAATGTTCCATAGCAACTCATACAGACATTACAATACACAATACTTCTAATCATCCTTTTGCAAATAAAATATCGACAAAGAAAGTTACACTAAAGTGTTAGATATAATAAAACAAATAGGGGTTAATAACGGTTATCATGAAAATCTTGTAGACAAAATAGTAAAAGAGAAACAGTATAAAAAATCGTTACAGTTAGTTTATCCGACTAAAAAGTTCAAAGAAAATACCCAATTTCACGCTTTCACCTGTACAACTATAGCTAGATATATCAAAAACAATACGACAAAAACCAAAAACAGAATAAATCCGGTGTTTACGAGTGAAATTGTGGAACCTGTTCAAAATTTTATATTGGACAAACAGGCAGAACGTTTAGAAAGAGAATTAATGAGCATACATTTAGTTACAGAAAGCATAAAGATAATTCCAATTATTTTAAACATTTAATTCGGGAAAACCATACTTTTGATGAGAACTTTAAAATTTTACAAGTAGAACGAAAAAGTAAAAAACTTAATTAATTAGAAAGTATGAAAATAAACAAACATAAAAATAACAACACATTATTAAACAATCAATTGGACCTAAATAGTTCCCTACTGATAAATCTTTATTAGGCTATAACGGAAAATCCAGAATATTTTACCTGTATAATTACCGCAAAATGGGTTCAGGTAATTAATACCTAAGGTTTGTGTTACACTTTCATTTAGGAACAACTGATGAAGCTATAGTATTGGCGAAACCATTGTCATGTATTGTATTCTTTGTAAAATAAATTAAGTGGAAATTTTAAACAAGTGTTTTCGTTTACTTAGTTCATTGTCTACTTTGGTTTCTAAATATTATTTTACAAATCAGTATTATCGAATAATAACGTGCAGTCAGAATAAAATATTATACAACGGCGATTCAAAACACAATGGTGAGTTAATCAGATTTTGAAAAAAATCATATTTAAGAGCAGTGACGAAATTTATTTATTGGAAACTACCTTATCCCGGAATCTGTAATAATACCTTTAATTTATTACATTTTTAGATGTACAGGGTGTTTGGTTTCATTAACTTCCTTATTATAAATGCTGAACTTTATATATTATAATATATTTCAATAGGGCCCTTTAAGTCAAATTCAACGATATCCAATAACACGAGTCTCGAGTTCAGGCTTTCGAACTTATCGCCTATTCTCTTCAGAAATTGTCTGATATGCAAACACACTTTCCTCGAGTACTCTGTGATTGACGAGAAGTTTATAATTTTGCCCTTTTTTTATAGCTTTAATTCTATCGGATAAGTAATTCGCAGTGCTGCCAAATTTTACATATCCTTAATTTCCCTCATTTTTTTTAAATGGGACACCCTGTATATTAAGGTATACCTAAATAAGGAATGTACTCATTCGGAATTATTGTTTATGACTCGACTGATGAAAGTTTTTATGTTTTTATGTTTTTATATTATTTATATGTTTTACATTATTTATTTTTGAATACCTTATTTTGTACGTATGTCACTAGATTGTGTAAAGAGAACGAATAAAACATTTATAATGAAACTCGCTTAGTATTATATTTCAAACCGTTAAAATCGGTATTTCTATAGCTTTATTTTGATAAGAATAACACAAAGACGGTTTTCTTGTAATTTAGGAAATAAGAATAACACATTTTTAAATATTTAAGCTATCGAAGTACATAGTCATTTATACAAAATATATTTACGTAGATGTATGAAACGTTTGCATCACAATCCCACAAAACCCTTATTATATTAAAGTTGGTTTATGGATAAATTAACATTTTCATTTGAAAGATGGCTGGAAACAAAGTAAAAACCTCGATAATTATAATACAATAATATAAATTAATTAATTATTTGCCTTAAATTTCTAAAAAACATTTTAAATTAGGTAGTCTTGCTGAAAATGCAAGTATTAATTTACTTACTAGGTTGCATTTGCCAATCAATATTACTATATAAGGGACATTAATTATCAGCCAGAGACATTTTTTAAGTTATTGAATAATTAGAGAAATTATTAAAAAACGATTTGTGTTTTAACAAACTTAAAATTATCGCAGGATTTCGATAAAACTTAATCCCGACTTTAGGTTAATTTTAAATTAATACGTATACACCCTAGTCACTAAATCTGCAGGGGGCTAATACACCCATTAACCTTCTTAAGGCGGCATGTCTTTTCATGCTACATGGCGTCTTTTGTGCTAACGAAGTGTAACCCCATCAAAGGAATCAGCTCTGTTTGTCTATATAGAGTCTCATAGGAAAAGTAATTGAGTAGTAATGAAATATTCGGCGAATGTTGCGAATGACAACGAGGAAATTGGTTTTTTGATGTTTCCGCGTTTATTTAAGACCTGGTGTCTAGCGTTTATTTAGCCTTTAAATACAACATCGACATCCAATGCAGAAATCCTCATGGATCTTGCAAAGCAAAAAGTCTGTAATTAATTTTATTCAATAAAAACGTGTAAAAATGTGAATAAGCTACTGATGAATTGCTAGGAATCATTAAAACTTCACAACTATGTTAAAAGCCGAATATCTCTGATTTAGATAAAGCAAATGTATTACGTTTTTTTGGGTTAATATTATTATATTATATTACTTAAATTTGCTTATTATGCAGGGTATTATATAACGTTGAACAAAATTTCGAAAATTTTAACTTGCATAATTTGATTCCATAATAACTATATATCTCGGAATATTCTTGAATCATCTCCATGTGTATTTTTTACTTGCTACAACGTATCCATGGATAGTATAGAGTATAGAGTTGTTATAGAGTTGTATTGTGTTGTTCGTGGATAATTACCTTGACAATATGAACTGATCAATTTATAAGAAAGCTATGGTAAATACTTGGCCAGGTTCCCATCTAACTTTGGGCAAAATCCCTTCAAAATCCGGGTTATCGAGATAAAAAACCTGAGCTTCGAAAGTGGCGTATTTAGAACGCCTAAACCAAAAATTTACACCTAGAATCACTACACGAATAAATTTTTAACTTGAACTAGTCACAGATCGGAATATTCTTAATATTAAAAATACAATTCATGTTTATGTAAAAAACAAGAATAATTTGTGAAATCTAAAATTGCGGAAGCCCAAAGTTAACTTTTATAAACAAGAGAAAAATGGTACATACGACGACGAAAAATTTTCTTAATTAATGTTATCTGAATATCCGTGGAATATAGAACACACGCGCCTCCAAAATTAGTTCTAACCTAGAAAATAACTTTGGTGTTATGGTTTTACCTCAACTATTTTTTAAAATCAAAATGAATGCTAAGAGAAGTTTAAAAGTCATTTGCGAAACTTTTTTAGCAATATTTACATGTACTTCCGTTTTCACTAAAATTCTTAATTTAATTTAAAATGGACACTTATACCTTGTTTGATACAAATTAATTGGTGATATTGCTGCTAAGACTATTTGGTCCTAACTTCTGTTATCATAAGACTGTAGTTGGGTATAAATGTATTTTATCCATTCCACAATAAACCAGTCTTAAAACCTATTACGACTAAGATTTTACCTTACCAAGTCGGTTTAAGATGTCCCTGTTGCAAAGCGTAATATTTCTAAATTTCAAGGGACAGATTCGGTCAAATGATGTGGACAAATACGTGTATTATTTAAAGTGTTATTGTACGTACGTTTTACTTTTGTTTTGATATTGTTTATTTTTAAATATGATTTAAGAAAATTCATTTTACAAGAAAAATCCATGGCGTGTCTGAAACTTAGACCGCGTCATAAAACCGTGAACATAAAATAATAAAATACACGGCTAATCACTTTTGCTAATAAGATTCTGAATGTTTATCGAGGCCAATATATTATTAATAAATTATTTATGCGATGTGTTTACAAGTTGTTTATTTTCTAAAACGAACGTTTATTTAGACGTCCTAAACCCCAAAGTCACAATAAATTTATGTAGGTGATTATTTCTGAAGATGTATTTTTATCAAGAATTCTTAAAACCAATAATTAATAATAAACTTATGAAGTTCATTTATCAGGCATTTATATCCTAAGACTTGATATATTTATAACTTATAAGTACATTTATAAATTCTCTCTAGTATACGCATAAATACAAAATAAAACCTAAATGTCTTGATATAAAAAATGTTAAAACCTATTAAATTTAATAGAATTCTCAAGGAAAAAAAGGTTTAAGGTAGTGTTTATGTAGCTCATAAGGTTGGATTAGGAATAAAAGCACTTAGTAGTAGTTTTATGATAAATGTCTTATGGATATCTTGAAGACAATTTTTTAAGTAAATATTGATTTGAAGAAAAAATTTTCATTTTTAGGATATTAATGAGGATTTTAACGCCATACTAAAACTTCTTTTAAGCAAGCTGAAATCCAAATTTATTTTATCGGGTTTCTTGGGCTGCTTATGAACTCCAAGGCTTTTTATGTAGAGATTAGTTTCACTGCGTCACTTAAGGCAACACTTAAACCTGTTAGAAATTAATTGATATCATATATAATAAAAATCACATCGCTTTTACATTCCTTCTTCTACTTTCTCACATACTTTGCTTCAGATTGTGGCATTGGATATTATAGTTAAAGTCAGTTATGTACCAACATAAGGCAGCCACTCTGACAGTAAAACGGAAGGCCGCCGTCCGCGATTTTGCTTTTTAATCATATTTCAATCCAATTTTACGAGATGTAATTCCGGTAACTCAGCTATGCCTATTTAAGCCATATTTGTAAATAAAAATATAAAGATGAACAACTGTGAATAAAAACCATCAATAGTCCCTCATTGCCTTTTTCCTCCCGAAAAAAAAAACAACAATTTTGTTGTCCAAAATTTTCCAGGGAATAATTGTTTTTTTGTCAGAAAAATTTGGTTTTGGTTGTTACAATATTAGAAATCGAAAATACAAAAAGTAGCATATTTTTGGAATATTTGAAAGCTTTTTTGAACGTCAGTAAATAGTTTAGTTTTGATTAGCTGTCAGTAACAAGTGTTTGAAGGTAGCTTTGTTTCTCGATGAACAAAAAGCGAGAATAAAAAGTTTTTGCAATCGCAAGAAGAAAAATGCCCTCTCCTTTCCGCAACTATGTGAGGAAATTGCGCAATTTATATCCAGGTAGTACAAAAAACATACAGCAGGTTTTTTCAAAAATATAATTCCGATAAAGTATGATGGTTTTTAATAGAAAACTTAACAGCTTACAAATTTTAAATTTTTATAAGCTAAGGAAATTTGCAAACGTTTCAAAGTCCAAGTTTTATACCGATGTTAAAGTTATTTTTCATGGACGAGCCGGAGCGAGTGTTATTGTGAGACCTTTAAACGAGGACATATTGTCATGTTTCATAAAAATATAATATATTCATGTATATATGTATTAGGCAAAACTTATTATTAATATACTATACTATATAGGCTAATACACTAAGATAAAAATGCTAGGTCAAATAAAAAATAGCAAAAGGAAAATGAAACAAATATAAAACAATTCAATAAGTCAAAGATAAAAACTAAAGACCAAAAATAGAGGTAAATGAATCTTAAATAAAATAAAAAGTCCAAACAGAAGAAAATAAAAATTGAGCAGTATACCTAAATAAAATTAGGTAGATTAAAAATAGTCCAATCTTGATAAAACAAAAATTCAATTGTACATAATTATAGGGCTAAATGCCATATGTTTTGAAGGCAAGAGTCTGTATTAAAGTTAATGCAAAATATTTTCTTTATTATCATAAATTTAAATAAGACGTTTTCTTATACCACGAACGTATTTTTTATATACAAGATGTTATAAAATTGAGTATATTTATAACGATCTCACAAAAGAGATGGATGGTTAAATTAGAGCAAAGTTGGACAACCAACTGGGACACCTACAGTTTTGACATATTTAAAAAAAACGAAATTAAAAATCGTGTTTATTGTTTTCTGCATTTAAGGGCGTACAAAAAAAAATAATTAAATAGTATTATTGCAACTTTTTTCTCTCTAACAGTCCCAAATTATTAACTCAACGTTTCAGTTTCAGGCCTCTAGCATCACATTAAAGAGCTTTCGATTTCCTAAACCGAAGGTGTTTCACACTTATTCTTATGGCAAGAAATGTAGGATCTACAGAAACGTTTAAGAAGAGCAAGGAAATATATTTTATTACATTTTAATTAAATGAAAAATTTTAGGCCAACTTAACATACCATATTGTTTTTGGGAAATCCGCATATAAAAATTGATGATTTTGAGAAGATATAAAATCTAAACGATTTGACCTAGGATAAAACAAATCACACACTCTTTAATTTTTGAAGCAGATGTAAAAGATTTTCTGCTTTTCCAAAAAAAAATGGAAAATGTTTATTGCCATGTTGATTTTAAAAACGATGCCGTCATTATAAAGATTATGAAAAACTAAGATGAAAATTGCAATTTGTTTTGTCGTATATCAAACTATTTAGATTTTGCAGCCTCTCATATTTCATAAATATCTCAAAAACAATTAAAGATAGTTATGGGTTGGCGTATGGTATACCAATAATTTTGCATGTAATTTTAAAATTTATTAAATAATTAATCTTTTAAGTATTTTCGTGTGATGAATAACTAGAATAATGGTAAACGTAAATCGGTACTTCTTGAACACCATAGTAGATATCTAGTATTGTTTATAGCATTGACTAATCGAGGCTCATGAACAGGGCAGTTGTCGTGTTGGTATGTAAATTTATTTCTTTAAAATAATACATTTGCTATTTAAGGTACCACCGAGTTTCCAGCCCAAACGCTGACTGAAAAGCGGCCACTAGTTTTGGGTGTAATTTGGATCGTACCGAGAATTTAGCTGTCGTTAGACCGAAATCTGCCGTTTTTACGTAGACTGTAATACTCTTTCAACAGAAAATATTACCTTTTCCCAAAAATCTACATTTTGATACATATATTCCAAAGCAAATTCGATAGTTTCTCCTTTATCTTTTGTTTTTAAGAAATGTTTTCTGCTCTATTTCTTAAGTGGGAACAATGTATTACACGACGGTGAGCAGTCCTATTTGAGCCTAGAAACTTTTTCCTGTATACTGCGGATACAGCTGTTCCAAAGAAATTTTGCCCTAGGGAATCTACTGAGTCAGCATCATTTTCATTCGTTGTAATTTTGTTATTTAAACATGTCTCTGATGATTTTTTCAAGATATGTTCCTAATGCCATTTCTTTACGATTCCCTGAACAGTGCTCCTGGCTATAATAAAATAATTGGCAAGTGTCCCGAGAGACCAGCCTTGTTACATTAGTGAAATGATTGCAGTTTTTAAAGCAATACTTAAATGTGGCATATTTAGGCGATTATTTTGAACTTAACAAAGCAAGACTCACATCGAAAATCATTAAACCTCAACAACTGAAATATTAACTTAAAATTCTCAGAAAACTTTCCTCTCTGCGATCTTCCAGACACTGTTTGAATTGGTCGAGATCAAAGCTTAAGAAGTATTTTTTTTTTGACATTTGAAACTTTTTCTAGATTAGAAGTAAAGATCCAACCAAAATAGAAGCTGAAAGATCATAACTACGAAAAAAAAATAGATAAAGATACGATCAGAAATTCCAATATTTAAATTTTATAACTTCCTTGTTTTTCGAAACTTCTAAAAAATAATAATTATTTAAATTAAAAAGAAAATATTTTATGCTAGTAAACTCACCATGATATTAATTTATTTTTTATGAATATTACATACAAATTATTGTCTTTTTTCCAAAACGTATAAAATCATTTCCCAAAAATGTATTAAACTTGATGATGATTTTAAGAATTTTAGGTATATATAATTTATATTACATTTGTTTAATAGTAAATAATTCTAAAATGTAATAACAATTAGCTAATTTAGGAATGAAATCAAAATTTTAAACTACAGTACTTTGCATTTTATTTTTTTAAATTCAACCTAAATTTAAATGGCCATAACTTGGAAATAAAATGGTTTGTTTCCAAGCGCTTTTCTACATTTTATAGGCTCGTGTTTTGTTAATATTGTCGTGGCACTTTTAAGGTAAGTTAGTTTTAAGAGTTACTTTACGAGTTGTTATACGAAAGGTAAAAGAGCGAGAATTGCAAATCTGAAATTATTTTAATTTTATATGTATCTACTTAATAAAGGGGTTTCTAGGAAAAAAACGACTTCTGCAGTTTGCACAAAATTTATTCATCTCTACCTTACATAATTTTCGCGTGGCTTTGATACTTCTTTTCCCGGTACTCGATGTCCGATATTAGACCCAGCTTCGTTATATACTCACCCCCGGATTAAGATTTGTACATATAATTAAAGTATATTTATAAATAAGTGTTCATAAGTAGGACTAACATCAGAAAATATGATATTAATTTGTAATTGATGAAGTAGAAGAAAAGTATAAGGTTTGAAATAGGAATTATTATTTCTTAAATTAGAAATATTTGTTCGCCACTGTACACTACTTAGAAGTAAAGTGGGGTCTCTACCACTTCAATCCAGAGACTGGCCCTCGAAGCAAAGCAGTCAAGAACGATAAGGATAAGAAGCAGACACCCTGTAGATGATGCACATAACAATTTTATTTTAAACTGAAAAAACTTAGGATAGGCTATATTATAGTAATTCATTATTTTTGTAAATTTCATGCTTAACAATAAAATTAAAAATCTTACATAAGAAACATTATTAAATATGCTTAAGTTACTTTAAGAAACAAGTTAGCGTTTTTGTCGTTGTATATTAGATGGCAATTTTTATTCTGCTGTCTTTCTATATTCCACTTGGTACTTTATCTTTTCCAAACTAATATTTTTCAGCAAGGAAAAGCTATTCTATTAGATAACTGGCTTGTTAATAAAGAACACTAGCCACACATTTTAGCTTTATTAGCTAAGTTAAATATTCTTTGATGATTTTCTTTCCTAAATAATATAAAAAGTAATGAGATATTAAAACATGAGAGCAAAGACTAAAG
This sequence comes from Kuschelorhynchus macadamiae, assembly GCA_030620095.1. Lineage (NCBI taxonomy): Eukaryota > Metazoa > Arthropoda > Insecta > Coleoptera > Curculionidae > Kuschelorhynchus > Kuschelorhynchus macadamiae. The sequence goes on along the minus strand of JAUTXW010000916.1, from coordinate 740,796 downwards.
ACAATTACATTTTTTGTCCCATGAGTAATGATCATCTACTCTTTTATTCTGTAAACATTATTTCGCCTTATTTCTAGTTGCACACATTTCAGTAATTTTTAGACCACTGGCAAAAGCCGTTTTGTGCTTTCCACACGTCGAAAGTTTTTACTACTGAATTCGTGAGTAGGATATCGAACCGTCATTATAAAGCCATTTACTTTTCACACTTCGAATTTGAAATTAATTTTTCAAGTCCCCATTCGACATTCAGCTCTAATGGCTCATAGCAAAAAATAAATTTTCTCTTTCTGTATTATTTTGATAACACAGGGTATCGTGATCAACTTTAATTTTATAGATAACTAAATATGTAGGGTTCTTTTACAAAGCACGTAAGATATTAACCAGCTAATGCTACTTTATGACATAACAAGGTGGAAGTTAGGATAAATTATGAAAAAAAAGCTATCACGAAATTGTTTAAAATAAATTTATATTACTCAGTATGTACTGTTTAAAAATAGGGTTAAAATCTAATCACATTACAAAAAATGACGTCTTTTGAATGAAATGAAATCTAAGATAGAAGTTAGTTAGCTCTAACTAATAAAAATTAATATTTTAACGTATTATTATAAAAGTTATAGTTGTTTATACCACATATGTCATTTATTATCATTTCATAATTGATTATTTGTAACTGCAAAATGGTGTAACAGTAAATCCCTAGCTACAAGAAATATTAACTTCGGGCTGACTTGATATTATTTTTAAAACAATTATTTTTTAGGAAGAAAATATTTCAACTAAAACTATTCATTTTTTTGCTAGAAACAAAAAAAGGTGTTTGTAATGTAAGATAATTATCTGCGGCATCAAGTTAGTCAAATTTTGGTTACTCGAATTTAAATCTAGATGGTTCTTTATCCACATGTTTGCGTCTATTAGGTCTCAGCATAGTTTCATATCGCCTTGCTTAATGATAATTTTTGCCAGCAGACATTTTTTGGTATAGAAAGGCTTCCACAGGTTTCAATTTCTCCTGTCTTTGAGTTACACATACAAAATCGGCTCATTTTTAAGTTGTTCTAAACTGCTCACCAACTGATATAATCTGCCTAAATCCTAGAATAGGGAAAAATTTTTTCAAAAACAATTTTGGTATCATTGTCTTACATTTAAATAAATAAAATTATATTGAACTTAGGGCGCTCAAAACGACGTAAAATATCAATTGCTAGTAGATCAAAGAAACCTGGGATGAAGTAAGTTTCAGTCTAAATATTCGTTGAATTAGACTTTTCCTTAGCCCTAGGCGTTTCTAAAACGAAGAAGTACTTTTTATCTATTTTAAGCGTATTAAAGCATAACGACCATTTCTGAAAGACCGAAGTCTTACACTACATGAAATGAATTAGACTAAATTATCCCAAAAGTTAGCTATACTTTTTTTTGTTAGATAGAACTCAATGAGAACTTTTAAAAGGTTCAAATATGGCTGTACAAAAAATATTAAGAGAGATATGTGACAAGCATTTTTTTTTAAACCAGAATTCAAGGTTTAAAAATACTTTTGTCAATTATCTCGCTTATTTACTTTTTTACGATGAATCGCAAAAGAAAATTTTCGAAAGAAATTGGTATGATATTCAGTAGTTATATCACAAGTGATGCATATTTTGGTAAGTATATTTTGAATTTTTGTGTCAACATTGTTGTGGAAATTCACGTGACCAAATCTCTTTAAAAAATATTTAAAAGAAATTTGGTCGATTGGTGTTTTTACGGGTGGTATATGACAAGATTATATGCACTATTGCAAACATACCCTTAAAATAAACAAAAAACACAAAATTTTTTTAAGCGTATTCAACAATAATATATCATTTACATAACACTACATTATTTAACTATAATAATTATTGTGTATTATTATAATAATAGTTAAAAACACAGTTATTGTAAACATTGTACATCTGATGATTTTGGGGCTGAAAAGTCGCAGATGAAGATGAAGCCGTATTACTTGTTGAAATATGAGTTGAAGATGCAGAGATGTAGGTACTGCCTCAGATGTCCCCTTTAACCTACCCACTATTTTAAAATGATGGCTCTTACTTGCCGTCAAATAGGGCTTAATGGATGAAGCACTTCCATATCCGGTAATTTTATCAGTTCTTGTTCACCCATTCGGGATCGGCTTAAGGTAGTCACTGCAGTATCTCTGTTCGAATGGTTTGTAATTTTTGTATCTTTTAGGCCTGTCTTGCAGTTTTTTTTCTTCATTTTTTTTTAATGGGCATATCTTTGTACCAATATTCCGTTGCCAATTTGGATTTTCAGTTGCCGTTGCCAATTTGGATTTTCAGTTGCCGTTGCCAATTTGGATTTTCAGTTAAAAAAGACACTCCGTTTTTATATTTTTCCCTCTTTTGTACGCATTTTTGTAAACAGACGTACAGGATATTGGCTAAGGATTTTTGGAATTTTGTACTTACCATTTCGCGTTTGATAACTGCCTTTCGCCCTGCCTACTTTTTTAAAATACTGTATTGCCCTCCCAACTTCCCATCTCCGCACCATCCTTATATATTTGTTTTTTGAAAAAGGAAACTAGACAGCTTGTTGCTTCTCCCTCTCGTCACGCCAACTCCTCTGATGCAATGTGATAAAATTTCCGTTGAAACACTTCCGGTGTATCCTTGTCCCACAAACTAATCATTCTTACGTACTCGTCATACGTTAATCTCCGGGAACTTTCTTTAAGAAATGTTGAAGTGGATTGAAGTTATCTCCGGTGACTGTTCCGGACACTACTTGCTTTTTTAAATGCAGCGTCTTTGAGTGTATGAAAATTGATATTAAACGCTTGGTATTTTTTTTGATTCTTCCCCAACTCTACTAATGATGTGTTCTAATTCAAATTGTACTTCCTCACATGGTAAAAATCTAAGAATTGGTACTATATGTACTTTTTCGTTTTTTAGTGTTCTTAGGTATTAGTTTTTCTGGAATTTATTTAAAGGAAGTGTTTCCGAAACGGCCACACATCGTTTTTTTTTCAAGTGAATGTGAAAAATATTTTGAAACGTTTGATTTTTATGGTAATCATTTTATTAAAATTATAAAAAAATCATTAAAAACGGTGATAAATACATGTTTTATAATAAGTAGGGAGTATATTCGCGAATATATAAGCAACATGATCGTATATTCGCTGATATTTAGGATTTGATTGGTTAGAAAAATGCATTTCATTGGCTGAATTAAATTCCAGGTATATAATCACTACAGGTACCTTCTTTGCTTATGAATATCTGGGGGACAAAAAAAGTTTTTTAATAAGCAAAACCAATGAATGAACAATATCTATTTCGCCTAAAATAACAAATGTTCTAAGGGATGTAAAAACCTTTTTTAAAAATAAAGTTCTTGAATCGTGGCAAAATAAGTGGCTAACAAATTTTTAGAAGTCAAACCGTCGGTAACAATAAAATTTAACTTTCCAAAAACGCTTAAAGACCAAGTGACATTAACTCGACTACATATTGGTCATACAATCTTCTCTCATGGTTATATATTCAACCTAAGTGTCCAAAGTGTAAAGTTCATCTCTCAGTAAAACACGTCCTCATAAATTGTCAATCAAAGACTTCAGTGTAAAATATCAAGTAACCTAAAATGCGTTAAGTGAAGACTGTGACATGAAAAAACTGAAATCATTTTTACAAATTGTTGGTCTTATGAATAATTCTAGCTAAGAATAATATATTAAGAAATTCTAGTTAAATAATGTGTAAATTAATTTTTTTTTAGTTAGCGTTCCTGGGCTAATAACCATGTAGTAGTAATTCACGCACACGCTGTATGTATATATATATATATATATATATAGAATATATATATATATATATATATATATATATATTTATATTTGTATTATATATGTATATATAATGTGTAAATATACATGTGTAAATTAATATTTTTTTAGTATATATATATATATATATAATACGCATATATACGTATATATATATATATATATATATATATATATATATATATATATATATATATATATATATATATATATATATATATATATATATATATATATATATATATATATATATATATATATATATATATATATATATATATATATATATATATATATATATATATATATATATATATATATATATATATATATATATATATATATATATATATATATATATATATATATATATATATATATATATATATATATATATATATATATATATATATATATATATATATATAAAAATATATAAACGGCATTTTTGAAAACATCTGCACCGCTATTTTCAGTTACTCGCATACTGTTGAAAATTTCACCACACGTTTCAAGGGAGTAACATTATAAAGCCATTTAGTTTCGGCAATTCGAATGTTATATTAAATTTTCACGTTCCGACTTCTAGCTCAGTCTTGTTGGGAATTTTTCGAATTTAAAAACATAACGTCGCTATTGTTAAAGTAATGACAAGTGACAAGAGTAATTTACCTAACGTTACTCTCTTAATTAAACCAATAGCACGTTTGACACGTAATATAGGGTATCCGGGAATATGTGAGCAATGTCTTAAATATATAGAAAGCAAGCAAAAATAAGTTTGTCTTAAACTGCTTACGATTTAAGTGTGAAACGTTTTTTCCAATTTTGGTGTCGTTTGAGATAACTTATATTTGGATGATTGATGAACTAACTTTAGCAGCTTTTAAAAGTGGCCTTTAAATGTCTTTACTGCATAACTGCTAGCTGCATATAAATATTTCACTGAATTTTGTTTTTTCTTGTCCCCCAGATATTTATTAGCAAAGAATGCGGTATGTTTGCAATAGTTAGCTCTGTATATAATTTTGTCATATACCACCCGTATACCGTATACCCGCAAAACACCAATCCACCAAATTTCTTTTAAATATTATTAAGAGATTTGGTCACGTGAATTTCCACAACAATGTTGAGACAAAAATTTGAAATATACTTACCAAAATATCCATCACATCAACTACTGAATATCATACCAATTTCTTTCGAAAATTTTCTATTGAGATTCATCGTAAAGAAATTAATAAGCGAGATAATTGAAAAAAAAAATTTTTAAACCTTGATTCTGGTTATATATATATATATATATATATATATATATATATATATATATATATATATATATATATATATATATATATATATATATATATATATATATATATATATAGTTGTTTTCATTCCACGTACACCAACGTCATAACAAGAAAATTATCCTTATTTGGAACATGTTCTGCATCACAGCAGACACAATGATCCATTTCAGTCAAACGACGATCGCGATTTTGCTCTTATTAGAGCTCATCACGCCGCCATAGACTAGCGAGCCCCGTGTAGGGCAAAGGCACAAAATGGAATCACAAAAACAACTACTCCGCTGGCTTATACTACGACCGGCATTTAATTACATTGTGACTCCTGGCTTTCGTTGGGAGCATTAAATGATAGTATGTTTTCATTCCACGTACATCAACGTCATAACAAGAATATATATATATAATATATAATTTTCGCAGAAACTGTTGACTTTCATAAAAAGTGTTCTTAATAAAAATTATCGAGAATTTGACGCAGATTTTAAAAAAGGATTAAGATATAGGGTGTTCTATTAAAAAGAAATCCTTTTATAGCAGAAAAACGGTAAACTTGGCAAAAATGCGGAACTCGCCATTAGACCCGGCATAATTTCGTTTCCAAGTGTATATATTTTCATTAAATTTAGATACGAGGTACCTGAGATATTTCGCTGTTTCCTTACTTTTGTTACACATTGTATTTATTCTCAAAAATATTAACAAAATATGAATCCTAAAATAAGTACATATTATGGGAGGTAGGTCGTTTGAATGTCAGTATACCTTTACCTTTATCTTTCCAAATTTTTCTGTATTAGTTGCAAGTTAGTTTCATCTGCAACAAAGAAGCAACTTTTATACAATTTTATACAACCGTCATTTGGTTGATTGCAGTGTATCTGGTAAAACTTTCTGACCTGTAAAAGACACTTTCCAATCTCCTTTACCTACGTGCAGGTTCCAGGCTCGTTTGGGTTCCAAATCTAATTTTCTTTGCTCATTTCACATAACTTTTCTGTCTTCTTCTCCCGGATTGGGTCGATTGGTACATATTTCGCCACCACCATATATATATATATATATATATATATATATATATATATATATATATCATTATTTAAATTTGCCTGAGTTATGTAATATAAAATATAAATCTATATTTTGCACCAAAATTTTGCAGTTTTGACCTACTTATTCCGATACGCATGTACGAAAACTCAGTAGGAAGCATAAAATTTGTGCATGTTACATTTCAAATATTTCTCGAAAACAGCCTTAATACCGATCAGATTCGAGAGGACTAAAAAGAGTTATGGAAAATATTCAGGAATTCCGTAGTGATATATAGGCTACACACTGATCGCGAGGACGGGTATATAACTCGGCCAAAACCCTTATCTATTTTTTTGGTTAATTTTTTAAAACAACTCGTCGATTTATGAAAAAAAAATTATATTTACTAAGTTAAGAGTTAGTTATTGAAGCTGGCTTTATCCTAATACAAAAATATTAGATTTCCAACTATCCCAGATAGTTTGTGCAAAAGAATAATTGCTACTATTTTGCCTGTATATAGAAAGTTTGATCTTTATAAGACAGTATGCAGACATGACTTGAGACATGATTTGGGGTATCGCTGTAGGTACTTCTTGGAGATAGAAAGACGAAAAAATTTTTTGATACTAAACCTATGAGTTGACTCTCCCGCTTCTGAAAGTCTACTAAAGCTATATTTATGCAAGGAGCGTAGTAAAAGTAGATTGTAATCAAGGATGTAAATGTCGCCAGGGGAACTTTCCATGCAGTTCTATGTATGGTCCTTGTGGTGGCGAAATATGTAGCAATCGACCCAATCCGGGAGAAGAAGACAGAAATGTTATGTGAAATGAGTAAAGAAAATTAGATTTGAAACGAGCCTGGAACCTGCATCTAGGTAAAGGAGGTTGGAAAGTGTCTTTTACAGGTCAGAAAGTTTTACCAAATACACTGCAATCAACCAAATGACGGTTGTATAAAATTGTATAAAAGTTGCTTCGCTGTTGCAGATGAAACTAATCTGCAACTAATACAGCAGAATTTGGAAAGATAAAGGTAAAGGTATACTGACATCGAAATTACCTACCTCCCATAATATGTACTTATTTTAGGGTTCTTATTTGTTAATATTTTTGAGAATTAATAGAATGTGTAACAAAAGTAAGGAAACAGCGAAATATCTCAGGGACCGCGTACCTAAATTTAATGAAAATATATACACTTGGGAACGAAATTATGCCGAGTCTAATGGCGAGTTCCGCATTTCTGCCAAGTTTACCATTTTTCTGCTATAGAAGGATTTCTTTTTAATAGAACACCCTATATCTTAATCCTTTTTTAAAATCTGCGTCTAATTCTCGATAATTTTTATTAAGAACACTTTTTATGAAAGTCAATAGTTTTTGCGAAAATTAGGGTCTAATATCTATAATTTAATGTATTATCTTTTATTAAAATAGCTGCACACAAAAAGTTACCTGATATGTTTGATAATGTCAGTTTTGTTGATTTACAAAAGTGGATTATTTACCTGAAAGAATTAAAGTTTGAATTATACTGGATTATGGGAATAGAATGCGAAACTTGCAAGATGATTGTAAAATTTTTAATAACTAACAGAAATCCAATAACTAAATCTATCGTAAGTAAAATTAACAAAATATTTCGTGAAACTTGAAATGTTACAGATGCTGTACGTTTTAGCAAACCGAAAAGCACCATAATTCCTTACCTTGCTACCAAAATACTTTGATCAAAATACAAGAGTTCTAACCACACTCCACCACAACTTGTTACGTTCTGGACGCGCTTTTCGCTAACCAAGTTAGCATCATCAGCGGAAGATATAAACCAGTTTATATCATCTGCTGATGATGCTAACTTGGTTAGTGAAACTCGCGTCCAGAACGTAACAAGTTGTGGTGTTGTGTGGTTAGAACTCTGGTATTTTGACCTATCTTCCACCACAGGTTCCAGTGTTAGGACTTACCGAAATACTAGCAAGAGAAAACAGCGTCTCAACTTTAAAACTAGGTTGTAAAAAACAACAGAAACAATACAATACAAAAAAAAACTAATAAAACAAATACTTATGAAACTAAAAATTTTTTTTTAAATATTGTCCATTAACTTCCTGACAGTAGGCCAAATACTGTGGGAAAAATTTTAATACATTCAAAAGAATACCAGCTTCCTCAATTCGTCTATATTTGAATTTTATTCACTCCTTTAAATCTTTCCAATACAAAAAGCAGTCGAGAAGCGTCAAGTCCGGCGACCGAGGTAGCCTCTCTAATATACGGTGGAAGCGTAAAGATCAAATAGGCCTGATGGTGGATTTTCAAGGGTTATTTTCGTTTGACAATGGAACACGTGCTTTTGTGGATTGAGGGTTTTGGATAGGGGGCTTGAAACTTTATTCGTTAAGTCTTATATGAAAATGGAAGACCTATGTATTTGAATTTACAAATAAGTATTTACTATATACAATACAATTATAGTATATCTAATTTATATTTTTTACACTCAAACAAAACAACACCTAGTTTTAGTGTTATTTTTTGTTACCATACTTTAGACTTTATTTGAAGTTTTGTTTAGAGCAAACTTTTGCAAAACGTATCTTTTTTTACTGTAAGGTCTGAATCAGATGTATCAAATTAGCGGACGTTTGTTAATCAAAACATAGCCAAAGGTTATGTTAATGTTAATAGTAAAAGGAATGAATTCGAAAATTATCACACTCGCAAAAAAGATATAGATTAAGCAGCCTTTTGCTTTCGATCTGTGCCATATCCGGGTATTAAATTTAGATTCGTAAAAGGAAAATTATACTAATTAGGTACGTTAATTATAATTCCGTATTTTAAAATTTTTGACTTTTTGAATAAAAGCAATAACCCCTTTGTTCGAAAATCAGAAAAACTGAAATATCTCGAAAACTATAAATATTTTCTGATGAATATAAATTAGGAAAATATGTGCCCAAAGGAGATATTTTATTCATATACGGGATTTTTCATGATCTTACAATTTTCAAGTTTTTGATTAAATTTTAAATGTCAGTTTTATCGAAAGCTATAAGTTGTACCGAAATTTAGAGAAAAGGAATTTTTTTTTATTTCCAGTTCCATGAATATTTAATTTATTTCTATACAATTTTATCCAAAATGAATAGTAATGAAGATATTATTCAAATGGTTGTCTTTGTAACATTTTTAACTCAAAAACCCTATACTTTAATTTTAAATTCGCAAATAAATAGAATTTTTGGTTTCTAATATTATTTTCAGTATTAAACAATGACTTTTTAACCCTTATCATTTTATTTCAATACTAACAGCTGTCAAAATGTTTTTGTTCGCAACCATTTATGTACCAGTGGGACCAGCGACCATTTATTATACAAAACATAGCCGTCATGGATATATTAACAGAGAAACACATTCAGCGCCACACGTATAGGTATGCTGCACAATTCAAGCACCCAAAGTCCACTATTTTAGTACCAGTAAGTTTGGATTATTATGGGATTTTTTACGTACAATTTGACAGTTGAATTCAACTTTTTTTACGTTGCACTAATGGACGTTTGTTAATTAAATGAGGTCGAAAGTAAGTGTATAGACAAATACAAAAAACCCTTTTTGCGACCTAGCGCTCGTAGTCATTTTTTCTGCCTAATGCTCTGGTAGAAAAGTACGGATTTTCTTCTAAACTGATCGAAACATTCAGAGCCTTGACACCACCCGTTGCGCTTTTAGGTCTGCCAGAACGAGCAGCATTTTTACCGTTACAGTTTCACAAAATATTTTGTTAATTCTACTTAAGTTAGATTTAGTTATTTCTGTTTTGCAGATTTGTCATTAAAAATGTTACAAGCATCTTAAGGTTTCGCATTTTATCCCCATAACCGAGTAAAATTTAAGTTTCAATTTTTTGGGTTTTAGTTAAACGATCCATTTTTAAATCAGCAAAACTGTCATTATCAAACATATCAGGTATGTACAAGTATTTTAATAAAAGGTAATACATTAAATTATGGATATTAGATCCTTATTTTCGCAAAAACTGTTGCCTTTCATAAAAAGTGCTTGTTATAAAAATATTGAAAATTTCACGCAGATGTTAAAAAAGTAATATAATATAGGTTGTTCCATTAAAAAAATAAATTTCCTTTTATAAAAGAAAAACAGTAAATAGACAACAATGCGAAGCTCCCCATTGGATCCGGCATAATTTCGTACCTCAGTGTACACATTTTCATTAAATTCAGGTAAGGGGTACCTGAGATATTTCGACGTTTCCTTACATTTGTTACATGCTGTACATATTCTACAAAAATAAACATGCATCAGCTGGAACATGAGTATTTTTTAGTTAAAACACTTTAAAGAGTATATTCACCAGTTTTCAGCTTTATACTTTGTTTTTAGGTTAATTTTGCACTGTTAATGAAGTGGGTGTCAAACTACTAATTCAAATTTTCAACATCGAATAAAATATTATTTTTTATTTTTTAGAACCCAGAACACCTCTTTGCTGCATTACCGAAATGCTTGGAAAGCCATACATTATGATAATATAATTTTGACTATGACAAAGAGTCATGTTTCATAATTTGCTCTAGAGAAAGTATACTGACTATTAGAAAACAATACTTACAAGAAAATAAATTGCTTAGAGTTTAGGAGATTATTTTATATTTTGTTTTAATAATAAATGTATGTAAATAGGCCAGTGTGATGCTTTTCTACCATGATACACCCTCAATTAAAGCAATGCATTTTACCGAAAAATTGCTGATTGATTGAATATAATCTTGTTGACAACATATTTTTAAATTGCTTAAATTTATGGAGCTGAAATAAAAATATCTTTTGATAATAAACTATTTGCTAGATACTCCTGCCACTTGATTACTAAATATCAAGTTCGAAAGTTTACGGTAAAGCAGTTTAAAAAATCAAGTAACTTTGAGAAGATATAAAAAATATTTAGACATTATAAATCAAATATTTCTTTTTAACTACTAAGATAACGAGAACAGGTTTATAGTAAAAAAAAGAATATTTTGAGCATGCTCAGAAAAATACCTAAAGCTCTTTACTTCAATTTATTGGACTCCTTAGAATCCCTCTTCGGAGATACGCGGCCTAGTCCTCGTTAAAACCAAATTGTGTCACGACGTTCCGGAACAGTACTTACACAAAAGGAAAGGTATTTAGCTTTGCAATATACGTTATTTTTGCTACACTAGGTCCAATTTTAAAATAAAGGTATGTGTCCCTAAGTTATGTTCTGCATGTATTCTTGTTAATAAGGTTATAGTAACAAATAAAGAAAAAAAATTGTTATTCAAAAATTGGAATAGTGAAATACTGTTATACAAACGTTATAAAGAAATTGTTTTTTTTTATTTTATTTTTATTAATGCTACACTAGCTCCAATTTTAAAGCGAGGGTCTCTGTACTCCTAAACTATCTCTGCATGTATTATTTTTCACACAATTATAGAATTTTTAGTCATAAATAAATAAAAAATGTTCCTAATTTTTTAAATAGTAAAATACTTTTTATATAAACTTTTTAAAAACTTTTCTTTTAAGTTTCTTTTAGGATCAAAAGTATCCACAAGTCTACAAAGGTCATGCCTTAATTACTTAAAGCAAAAGGTGATAGGTAAAAAAGTCACCAATAAATATATCTCTGTTAATAATGGGCAAAATATCTAAGCATCACCACTCTAAATAATATTCTATAATAAAACAGCTACTAGATTACTCTATACTTCAGAACCTTAGCATCTTATACATAAAATTCTTTTTCTTATTCTGTTTTAACAAAAAGCCCGTTTGTTTGTTAGCAGTCATCCAATAATATTAAAGTCTAAGGATTCCATTTACCTGTGGTCAATCGCAAAATTCTTGAGACATTCTACAATTCCTTGTTTATAGTAGTGCAAATAGACAAATAATTAAATCTTATCTTTTAATTAAAGAAATACCTCAATCTTCTTACGAGTTATTTATTTGCCAAGTTGGAAGGTTACTTTGTGAACTTACAAGCTAAATTACCTATATAAAGATAATTTACTTTAGTTAACGAAAATAAGAAATAACTCGACGAGACCTCAGAACTGAAAATATTTCAAGACAAATAGTTATTTCTTTATATATAAACCACTTGTCAGACGAACTATACACATTTTGAACAAAAATTAAGTTTCAGTATTTTTAATAAGAATTAAGATATTGTGTTGCTATTTTCGGCCTTTTCTAACATTAGGTATAGGTTTATAATAATGATGGAGTAAATGCAAAATTATACAATAAATCTGTTATACAGTGTGATATGTAAAACCTTGTTATTTACTTAACATTTTCTTAAACGATAACTATTTCAAAAAGATATAGTTTATTGTTCTTTTCTAGCCAAAATAATCTAGATTTTTTAGCGTTTTTATTTTAAATATCTCTCAGTTCTTAGTTCAGTTAATTATAAATTTTTCTGACCATTTTTTTTAACTTGGGTATGCATTAACCAATTACTTCTTACATCAATTATGATCAAGTGTAATGCGTCTAAATGCTTTAATATAGCTTGTACACAGAAGTCAGTCAAAAGTTGAGCGCCAATTTATACTAAAAAAAATCTGTTTTGCATATTTTTTAGATAGGACTAATTAGGTTACATTAATTTTTTATAATTTCGTATGAATGGTACACCTTTTAACCGAAACAAGTTTAGCATTTAGTATTATCTTCATTTTTAAGCTGTCATGTGACCTCTAAATTTTATCTTGTAAGGGTATTTTCCTCGTAAACCTATTGGCTACTTCCAATATTGGCTTTAATTTAAGAAAGAAAAAACTTGCCAAATATGAAAGTTGTACGGTTTATTATGTAATTTAACACGTTTACTGGATGTTTCAAATATGTGTAGCAGACCTAAAACAAAGTCTTGCTGTTTATCAATATACTAGGTTTATACTACGATTTATAATAAACACTATTTGGTGTAATTAATTATTATTCATATTATAAATCTGTTGATGCGTTATGTAGATTTCATGTATCGAGGTGTCTATATAAACTCATTTCCTAATAGGCAACTTTCAGATAGGAAGACTTATGATGGAGACGGTAAAGGTAAGGAAAGGAAAATTTTGTTATTTTTTCGTCGAGATAAAGTTTGATCTTCTTTAGTAACTATTGGCATCTCCACTACGGAAATAGGGCGATCAAGGAATGTAAAAATTCCTGAAACTGAAGAGGCCGTTTTACACGTCGTGGAAGTAAACCCTAGTATTGATACTAAAACCTTAGCAAATATCTTCAATAATACGGTATGAAAAGTTCTGTCGTAGTAATTATTCTACTCATATTATGTTCAACGTGACGAGGTATTACATCCAAGTGATTTTTAGCCTACCTTACAATTTTGCACGTGGTTTCAACAAAAGAGTAAATAACAAAAGGAATTTTAATAAAACCATTCTCTTTACTGACGAAGCAGGATTTCGATGGGACAGCATAACTAATTAATATAACACCGATATTTGGAGTTAAAAAAATCCTAATTCTTTTATGCAATTCGCTATCAAGAACATTTCTTCTTAGTATGTCGATGGGTATGTATTCTGAGTAACCATTTAATTGGCCTGTTATTTTTACCCTAACGGTTAAATAGTGAGTATTTCTTAGATTTCTGCAAAGTTGAATGCCCGATTTGCTAAAGGGGGTGGCTCTGAAAGTCCGTATTCAAATGATGCCTATACTATATTGTTTCCTTCAGTCTAGCACTTAGAGCATATCTTAATAATACTTTTGATGAGAGGTGGATTGCATTGCATATAGTGGACCGAAGCATGAGCCACCTCGCTCTCCGAATTTAAATGCGTTGAATTTTTGTTTTTGGAGGCATATCAACCGTAGTTTTAATTATATATAATGCAGGACATTGGTTTTGTATTTAAATTGTATAAAAATTGTATCTAAAATTCCTCTTTATTATCTTATACAAAAGCTGATTTTAGTAGTTTACTTTAAACACCCTCTATCTTGGAAACTATCCATTTCCGAACCTATGATCATAAAGCCTTTTTTGTTATCTTATCTCGAGACATCACGCACTCACATATAGTTGTCCATTTTTCGAACACCCTGTATATTTACTTTAAACAACTGGTCGCGTATAGTTTTTTTTATTCAAGTAGTGCCAAGATAAATGAGAAGCCTTATATATAAATGACCAGAGCAGTTCCTACGTTTATTATGTGTACCAATATCTGATAAACCTTATCGCAAAATGTCTGAGAATTAATACTTGCAGAGTATTAATATAATTTTATTGAATATTTTTAGTAATAAATTTATGGGCGTACAAAATTTATTATGTGTAATTACTATCTTACGAGATTTTTATCCGTAGGTTTCTTCGTTCAGCATTAATAAAATATTCATGCAATGTATTTTCGTATCTGAATATTAATTTTTGGCGAAATCACCGCCCAAAGGAGGTAATTAATGCGAAAAATATCTGCGACTTTTGATGCGGGCCTGCGGTTAGGTTTCACTTTAATCTTTTAATGACAAAATTGGTTGAATCGATATAATGAACAAGTTTATGTAAAGGTCAATTTCTTTTCCCTTTTGCGTATCGAAGCCAAACATGGGACTATTTTAAAAACTCTGCGTTTAGTAAGAATAAGAACTGCGGAAAAAATTAAACCAAGACAATTAAAATATAAACAAGAACCAAATAAAACAGATTTCGTTTTTGGAACATACTAATTTACTTCGAATATTTTATTACTGTTGATATGTTCTATAAATTGGTATTGTACTTCTTCATAGGTTGTTGTTTGTTGTTGATTTTTTGGGTTTTTTGCCAAGATTCAGAATGATTTGGCCAACTGAATGACCTTACTGCACACAACCACCCATTCAGATCGCGCGCCGCTATTTGCGTTCGGTCGATTCAATCTAAAAAGGAAAAGATATAAATATGTATTAACAACTTAAGAATTGAAATTCAATTAATTGGTTTACCTTTCGACGTATAAGTCTCCTATGTAAAATTAATCAATTCCCATAATGTATTTTAATTTAGTTAAAAATACTTATTTTATCGTTAGGTATGTAATTTTCACACATTTACAATGTTTATATTTTAGGTTTTAATAACGGCGTTAGTTGATGGTCGTTCAAGAAGCAGACTTTAACAACTATTTATTATTTACAAAAAAAACTACCAAATCTATGTGACCTAGAAGATACTTAAGAACTATATTTCAGATAATATACCTGTACCAGCTATGGGGAAGGAATAATACCGCCTGTGGCCTGTACTGGGATACAAGCATTATTACGACAAACCACAAGCTTAAATGTATACTTTCTGCTTAGTTTTGCAATTAATTCGCCATATATTCCTAATATTTCCCGTACATTCATATTCTTCGTAAAAGCGTATAGGCAGTTGACTAACAGTGTGATATAAATTCATAATCTATTTATTTGTTTATTTAATATTTTACCTTTTACCTCCGTTTACCGACGTGATATTGATTCATATTGAAAAAAAATTCCATATTTAAAAATATATCAATATCGTTTTCGATACATTGAAAAAAAAAATATTTCGATATATCTACGATCCAAAAGCATCGAAATGTATAAATAATGTCTTGACGCCCTGCAGACGAACCTTGAATACGTTGGCATCGAGCTCGCAGCAGGTCAACGGATCATCGCGACTTACGCGGCTCCCTCCAGACGCTTGACGGCTCTATTTTGATGCCCTTTTGGTTTTGCACCCTCAAACTTTGCTGCTTAGAGACCTTAATGCACGTCATAGACTGTGGAATAATCATAGGAATAACACGAAAAGTGTTCTTCTTGCGAATTATCTTCACGATCATGATAACTTACAACTCCTACACACAGACGTCCCCACACACTATCCAGCTAATAGCATGACAACTACATATATTGGCAATAAATAAAGGGTTTGCTGATCTATCAGACGTGAGAGCCTTAAGCCTTAGAACTCGGACCACCTTCCTGTTCAGCTTCGTTGGGATGAACTTAGAGGTCAGAACACCGAAACCTTTACTTATAGCTGCAAAAACGTCAACTGGGTAATTTACCGACAAGGACCAAACGATATGACAAATATTTCTGGAGAAATTGAGACCTCCCAGCAGCTTGAGCTGAAGGTTGAATATTTTACCAGAAATATACAAATCGTGTAAAGACAACTAGCCACAAAGGTTAAAAGACAACCGACACACGGCAAACTGCCAGACGACACTCTCAATTTTATTTCTTTTAGAAATAGGGTGAGAAAAGTTTGACAACGGAATCACCGCGACGTTGATAGAATTCATGTGAATAAAATCAGTCATACAATTAAGACCAAAATTAGACAATACAAACAAGAATGTTGGACAAGTAAACTGAACTCACTTTCGACAAAGGATAACTCACTGTGGAAGCTCACAGGAGCTCTGCGTGAAAGATATAAAAAAATTCACAATGAACGGGAATATTTAACAGACAACGGCAAAGCTGAGACACTCGGAGAGTACCTTAAGAGTATACACAGTGGATTACCTGACACGAATATCGAACAGGAACAAATCACTAACACAACTGCCAATTTTTGAATTTTTGTAGTAGGAAGTATCCTATACCCCCTCCAGTCTACTAGTCTTTATACTGTAATACTTAGGGTTGAAACAAAGGGTAGCAAAATGAAACTACATGTTCACCTTAACATTACCCAAAGTATATTTTTAATCTGTTTTAAAATGCAATCTAATTGCCATATACGCTCGGGAAGGTGGTTGACCTGCTGACATAGCAAAACAGGTTATTGCGTGGTTGCCCATTATTGCAACAAGTTGAATTTGATACAATACATTTTATATAGGGTGTTTTCTCTATATATTACACCTCCCCGGGCAATTAAAAGAATTTCAATTTATTTTCAAAATTTGAAATTCGTAAATAAAATACAATTACTAGAGACAAATGTTACAATACACTATTTAAACCATTTATCTAAATATATGAAAAGAAAAATAAAAACTCAGATATAAGAGAAGGAAAATAGCGTCATATAGTGAAAGTAGGAAAGAAAATAGATAGGTATTTTAGAAAAAGGTTATTAGAAAATACACGCAATAGTATAGTAATATGGAGCCCTTATTATTATAACTTAATTTTAATTAGCTATTATACAACTTAGTTCTATTTTTATGGACTAAAATATGTTTCTTATCTTTAATTATTTTTACATTTGGTGCAACATCTTCTACCACTAAATATGGCCCCAGGAAGCAAGGGCTGGTAATTTTATCACCAGTTTCGTTTTTGATTAAAACTCTATCGCCCTTTTTATACTGAATGGGGTTTACTTTTAAATCAAAATTTTCTTTTCTTTTAGATTTAGAAAGTATTAAGTTATTTCTTGCATCATTTTGAGCTGTTTGTAACCTATATTTTAATTCAATGGGGTAGTTATCAAAATTATAAATAGGATCAACTTCATTATTTAAATTATTTGGTAATTAGCATTTTTTCCCAAAAACTAGTTCAAAGGGAGAGTATTTGGTTTCCGTATGTACTGCAGTATTATAAGAAAAACACCAGTACGGAAGCCATGTGCTCCATGCAGAATCATGGTTTTGAGTTTGAATTCTCAAATAAGCACCTAGAACTTTGTGAGAGGCCTCTAAACTCCCGATACTCTCGTGATGATACGCCGTAGAATGAATCTGTTTTATACCTAACAAGTTACATGTTTCTGCCATAGTGTGAGAAATAAACTCGGTACCCCTATCTGAAGCAATTTCCTGAGGGATACCATATCTTAAGATAAAGTTATCCACCAAAGATCTTGCCACAGATACGGAATCCTTGTTTTTAAGAGGGTAGGCCTCTACATATTTTGTTAACTCACACTGAAGTGTTAAAATATAAACAAATCCATTTACGTCTACCGGAAGTGGACCAACAATATCTAAATATATTTTTTGAAAAGCTGTTTCAGCTGTAGTAGTTATTACCACTGGCTCTCTAGTATAATGATTCGAATGTTTTTGTCTTTGATACATGTCACACCTTTTTACAAAATTTCGAATATCACTATCCAGACCTGGCCAAAAATAATACTTTTTAATATTATTTGTCATTCTATTTATTCCAGCGTGACCACTGGTTGGTAGTAAATGAAAATCATTAAGGATTACTCTTTTTTCGTCTTTGTCCATTACTTTTTTAATACCTTTTACAACATTTATACGGGGGCCCCTCCAATTAGTATAATTTTTTATTTTACTACCAATAAATTTAATAAACTCTGTATTATCATTATTTTTATTAATAACTAATTCTTTAATTTCAGCCTTTTTACTTATTTCTACCAAATCTTTCACCATTTCGTCTCGCGCCAATGGTGATAAAGCTTTTTGGTCTAAGTATAGGGTAAAATGTAATGGAATATAATAAAAGTCTCCCACTTGTTGAGTGACATCTTTTGACAATTTTTTAATTTTTAAGGATGGTATTATAATTAATTCGGTACAGTTAGTGGGTTGCTTAAGAATTTCCACAATATTCGGGTGATCAAGCCAAATATTTTCAGTACTTTTCTTAATTAACTCGTCTTCCTGTCCGTCTCTACGTTTACTCTGTGCTCTGGTTAAAACTGCAATCATACCTTCATTCATATCTTTTAATTCGTTTGAGGACAAGATTATTCTCGATAAAGCATCGGCTGTAACATTATCTTTTCCTTTGATATATTCGATATAAAAGTCATATTCTTCTAGACACAAACGAAATTTTGTCAATCTGCTACCAGGGTCTTTTTGCGTAAAAAGATAAATTAATGGTTTCTGATCGGTTAAAATTTTGAAACGACGGCCATACAGATATGGTCGAAAATGCTTTACAGCCCAATAAATTGCTAAAAGTTCTTTATGTATAGTAGGGTAGTTAATTTCTGCTTTATTTAAACTACGACTAGTGAACGCCACTGGTTTATTATTTTTATTTGATAACACTGCTCCTATAGCAAAAGCAGACGCATCTGTTTGCAAAATAAATTCATTTTCATTCGAAAAATCGGGATAATCTAACACCGGATGCTTAATCAGCGAATTTTTAAGACAATTAAAAGCTTTATCACATTCGTCCGTCCACTCAAACCTAGCGTATTTTTTACATAATTTATTTAGAGGAACTGTAATTTCTGAAAAATGTGGTATAAATTTTCGATAATAATTGGCAAAAGCCACGAAGCGTTTAACTTCATCTGCCTTTTTTGGAATAGGATAATCTTTTAAAGCTTTTATTTTATCAGGGTCAGGTGATATTCCTTCAGAACTTATTATATGACCCACATACAGAATTTCTTTTTTCAAAAAATCGCATTTAGCAGGATTTAATTTTAGGTTTACTTTTCGCAATCTAGAAAAAATATCTATTAGATTTTTATTGTGTTCATTAAGGTTTCTGCCAAATACTATAAGATCATCAAGATAAACAAAGCACTTTTCGTAATTTAAGCCCGCCATCGCTATGGTCATTAACCTTGAAAAGGCACTAGGGCTAATTTTTAACCCCATTGGTAACCTTCGCATTTGCCACTGACCGCGATCTGTAGTGAAAGCTGTGTATTTTCTGCTTTCTTCCTCTAATTCGACCTGATAATAGCCCTGGCTAAGATCTAGATGTGAAAAATAAAGTGCACCTGCTAGGGAGTCTAAAATATCGACTACACTCGCAATCGGAAATTTGATATCTAATATATATGGGTTCAAAAATCTGTAGTCCAATACTAACCTAGCTCTTCCCTCATTCGTATCGTTTTTCTTTGGTACAAGCAACAAAGGTGAAGACCACTCACTCTGCGCACTCTCAATTATTCCATCCTGACATATTTGAGAAATTTGCCTATTTATTTCCTCTTTATGTACTTGAGGTAACCTATATGGCTTTCTATAGACCGGCTGAGTATCTGGTTTAACTTGAATTGACTGTTTATATAAATTAGTAACTGTAAGCTTATCTCCTGGCATATGAAATATATTTGAGAATTTGGCACAAATTTGCTCTATAGAATCTCGTTCCTCGCGGTTTAGATGATTAAGCTTAAGAATTTTAAATAGTTCTTTAACTCGAGTAGCCGAATTTTCTTGGCTGTTAAATTGATGACACTCATAATTGCTTAAACTTTCCGCTTTTGGCGAAAAATTTCTCAAATGTACCTCTGTCTCTCTTGTATTCAAAATTTTAATTGGTACTTTACCATTTATCGGTTGTGCAATTACACCAGCCATGAACACACCCTCACATAATTCACCTTGCATAAGTACACATTCATCCTCTAACCCTGTAGGAACATACTGTATAATTTCGCACCTAGGGGGAACACTTAATATATTCTCACTATCCGCATTTAATTTTAATGTATTTATTTTATTATACTGATTTAAAATAGTTAAGGTATTTTCTTCGTAATCTAATTTAGCCTTAAAAGTTTTCAAAAAATTTTCTCCAATTATGCCATCACTTTGACATGGTAAATTATTAAAAATATAAAATTTTTGCTTAAATATCGCATTTTCTATACAAAGATCTAAATAAACATATCCCACAGATATTAAATTACCTCCTATGCCTTTAATTTCAATATTTTCTTTGTGTAACTGTATTTTTGAATTTAAACAACTTAATTTAAGGGCACTTAATGATGCACCCGTATCTACCAAAAATTTTAAGCTTTTACCATTGACACAAAAAGAAACAGCATTCGAGTAGTTTTTTGAATAGGTAAAAATATTATTAAACTGTTTATTTTTAGTATTTTTAGGCACGAAAAAATGTTGAATCTTGTATATCAGCTGAGGATTGTTCTGAATTTCCGGTGTGCTCCGCAAAATGCATTCGGTGACCTACTGCCCGAGATCCTCTCCTATTACCGCTCGTAAATGTACGACCACCGTGATTTCTAGAAAACCGCTGATTATTAAAATTACCTTGATTAGTCGAAGCGTTTCGCCGACAATTTGAATTATTATTTCCTCCGTTATTAAAATTCTGATAATTATTATATCTACCAGAATTTCCTGTTCTATTATTTGGTCTTCTGGAAAAATTTCTAAAATTTCCCCTTCCTCTGTGAGAAAAATTAAAAATGTGTCCTGAATTATTTTGATTACCCAGCTCTTCATCTTGAGCTGCCCTTATTGCGTCCTTTAAGAATTCAAAATTTCTGGAAGATATAATTGTGCCCAGCCTTTGATTTTTAAGTCCGCATGCAAACCTTTTTATTGCAACCTTTTCGTTAATAGGTCTTAGAATATCAAAAGCATTGGCATTTCCGTCTGCTTGCGTAATGGTTAAATTTACAAAAATATCCTCTAACTCTTTACCAAAATCCGTTATACATTTTTCACCCTGTTTAGCAGAGAACAAGCGTGCCTGAAGGGCCGTATCTGATTTTTTAGTTAAGAGATGTTTTTTCATATCTAGAATTAAATTATTTACAGAATTATAAGTCAAACCTAATCGTAATTTGGCGTTGTTAGAAATACGCGTTTTCAAAACAAATTTAATTAAAGAAGGTTGACTATCATTATCAAGCGTTGACGAATAAAAATCTAAAGCCTCTATTAATTTAGAAGTTGTAGATTCTGTATCATCCATGACCGGTAAAAGGTTTGTAGCTATTTTTAGATCAAAAGAAGACTTTTTTAATTTATCTTTATTAATATTTTTATTTCCAAACTCTAAAATTTCCTTATAAAGTCTTTTAATTTCTGTTATTATGTTATTAAAAGTCAAAATATCTTCTTTGTCTATTTCAGACTTTTCTATTTTTACGTTTAAATCAGTAATTTCCTTACCTAACTGAGAATATAAAGTTTTTGCCACTTTAACTTTTGATTCGACAATAGGGCTTTTTCGTCTTTCGCTATTTAATTTTACCAAATTTGTTCGAATATATTTAAATGAATGTAAAATTTCAATAAGTTTGTCTCCCATGAAATTAAAAATTTAATTCACTTATTAAACTTGCTAATTGGGTCCATATTTTTGCGATTATAATTATAAAACAATAACATAATATTATAATAATTAAACTTACATGCCTGCATTATTATTTACATTTTCAGTTACATTAACACATAACAAATTTTCTAACTCCATTTATAATTGTCTTTACTTTTTCTTTCTTTTTTTTTTTTTTTTCTTACACGAAAAATACCGCCCTAAAAAAAAAATTTTATTTTCTTCCATCTTTAAATCATCCTTGGATTTTCGCAGCTCATTTTTATAAATTTCTCTTCTAATTGTCTGCCTTAGTTTCCTTTGAACATGTCTAATGGCCCATACTACTGCAACAATTGCCGTTGCCACAACCAAAATTATAAGCAAAATCTCTGCTAAGCTTAATCCCTTATTTTGGTCAACTATTTCACCTC
The DNA here is from genome assembly GCA_030620095.1 of Kuschelorhynchus macadamiae. NCBI lineage: Eukaryota > Metazoa > Arthropoda > Insecta > Coleoptera > Curculionidae > Kuschelorhynchus > Kuschelorhynchus macadamiae. The sequence goes on along the minus strand of JAUTXW010000916.1, from coordinate 718,100 downwards.
TTGCATCGCCATTGGAGGCCTGATTAATTACAATCTCTTCTTTGGACTTGGCATTACCCATCTTAATAACTTCACAAAAAAATCGTCAAGTGGCAGGATCGCCATGTAATACTTAGGGTTGAAACAAAGGGTAGCAAAATGAAACTACATGTTCACCTTAACATTACCCAAAGTATATTTTTAATCTGTTTTAAAATGCCATCTAATTGCCATATACGCTCGGGAAGGTGGTTGACCTGCTGACATAGCAAAACAGGTTATTGCGTGGTTGCCCATTATTGCAACAAGTTGAATTTGATACAATACATTTTATATAGGGTGTTTTCTCTATATATTACAATACACCAACGAGTTACGAGAGTTTCTTCGTTGGTGTCCGAATAACAAAGCTCCTGGACCAGACGGTATTCCCTTTCGACTCATAAAAAACCTTCACTGAAAATCCCTCGTGCAATTTATGTACATTATAAACGCAATTCTAAAATTGCAGCACTTTTTCTCTCAATGGAAATGTGCTGTGGTTATGCAAATCAAACCGGGGAAAAACCCCAACAATACCTCATCTTATCGACCTATATCCCTTCTTGACACCCTATCCAAATTAGTGGAAAAAGTGATTTATAAAAGGCTTAACATGGCGGAAGAGAGATTGGCTGTCGTTCCAGCCGAGCAGTTTGGTTTTAGGCCTAGGCATAATACTACTCTTCACGCCACGAAGGTGGCCTCGGACATCTACGGATTTAACAGGCAGCTCAACACTATCATGTTGTTCGTCGACATGGAGAGAGCTTTTGACACCGTTTAGCGTGCCGGACTGGTCTATAAACTATACGTTATAATTAACTTAGGATTTCCTCTTTACCTTGTCTCCCTTGTTACTTTCTATCTAAAGAATAGTACTTTCAAATCCGTGTTGAAAATAAACTTTCAACTTTTAAACACATTAGGGCTAGTGTCCCGCAAGGTATGGTTCTTTCTCCGCTTCTATATAATCTATATACTTCGCAGGTCCCCAAATTTCCTAATACAAAAATACTTGTACGCCGACGACACTGCAATCTACGCACATGAAAAGTGGAAGTCACAGATTGTTGTGTTTACTAAAAAGTTTACCAACAATCGCATTCTGACTCAGCTTATCATAAATGGACATCTTATAACTCCCTCCAAAAAAGCCAAGTATCTTGGCATCATATTCGATGAGAGAATATCCTTCAACGAACATGTGAGTAGTCTTATACAAAGGACTTGCTTCCCAGCAAACACTCTACCCACTCATCCCCCCACGATCAGTACTCAACCCGACAAACAAACTGACAATATACAAAGTCGTTATCAGACCGATGCTCACATGGGGATGTCCCGTGTGGGTATCGATATCTGATACACAACGACTCCGACTTCAGAGTTTCCAGAATCGAATTATTCGAGCCGCTATTTCGGCTAACCGCTACATAAAAATCACTGACTTGCATGCCATGACGGGTATGGAGACAGTTGCTGTTTTATTGAAAAATCCGCAACGAACTTTTACCTACATGGCATTCAAGCTTCTCATTTGACTACACACATCACAGACGTAAGATACAACCCAGATGTTAAAACGTTAAACACGGGCCTCTGTACAAACAACTATTTGTATTTTTCCATCACCCTCCTTAATCCTACAACGCCAATTCGCTAATTGAATTTTCCATTCGCCTATTATTAGCTACCCTCCCAAAATGATACTAGACACACGGACTAACGACAAACAACAAGCCCCGCCCGTTACACATTTTGTTTAATGGTAGGGGCTTGTTGAGAAACAATGTCCTAACACACACCACCACCACAGTTTCTGACTAAACAACGACCTGCGATCTATGACCGCTTGTCTTGTATATACCAAATCGTTGTTATCACACGAATTTGCAAGATTTACACAATGTGTAGGTGCGCTGCCTCTAATCAAAACATTAATATGACATATGTATATGACTAAAGTTGTAAATTACTTGTATATAGAAATGTTGTAATAAATGATTGTGGATGTGGTGTATATGTGTTCGAATCGCCGCTTAGGTAGATGACTTTTTTAATATTTTTTTAACAAAACTTATAAATAATAAAAATGCTGATTAGGTTAGGTTTGGTTAGGTTTGCCATAAAGAAAGTGGGCGGTAGCGTGCCAGCACGATTTGGAGTGAGTCTATATAAAAACAACTATAACAGAAACTGATATCTCCCTAAATTTTTCCTGTTGCGAAAAAGCCTAAAAATATTTTGTTTGTCAATCTAAACGCAACAAATAACCTAAACACATATAATAATATTTTTTTTATAATTTACCCCCCAAGCGGCTGCTTTTGCAGTGATCTAGTGGCGACTGACGGATAATTTCAAAATTCTTAATTTATCTAATTCACAAAAAAAATACCGATCTAATCCACAAAACTTTAAAACCGGTGCGTGTTATTTACCTCGTTTTGACCGCGATGAACCCACACCCTCACTAGTTGATATTCTGAAGAATTGGTTTTACACCCGAAACTCTTTATCGCCGGTCACCGAGTGTTTACGACGGAAACGGAATACTCCGACACTTGTCCATGAGCCAAGTTAAGTATCACAAAATAACCCGATGCAGCCATTGCGACTTTTAAATAGGGTCGGATATCGACGACAGCCGTTAGAGAAAACAAAATCCTTTAAGGGGGCAGTTGCAGTCAATTAGCATTGAGAAAATATCGCGTAAAATGACCAAAAATAGGTTGTTTTCTGTGATAGTCTGCGAAGTTATAAAAAGGAATTTGAGGATGAGAGTTTAACACATATCTTCTAAAACACTTCTAAATTAAATTGAGTATGTTGAATTTTTCATTTTAGCCTTTAAAAGTAAAAAAAAATATGTTTATATGTCTAGTAATTTTTCGAAAACAATGGCGGTACTAACCTTGAGCTTTTCTATGCTCAGAAGTAATTTCGTCAAATTCCAAAATACTCAAAGTGGAGAGCATACATATAGGTACATTTCTGAAAAAAAATTGATCCGAGAAACATAGTAGTTTTTTTCCAAACTATCACCAAAGATAATTATTAAAATCTTGGAATGTTTTTGGGAGAATACGTTAGGTTGGCAATTGCAGTTGGTAACAGGTAAAGTTTGAACCCCTACCGCAAGAGGTCGGCCCAAATTTTTCAATATTTTCTAATGGAAGGGAGAGCGCAATGACGTCAAAGAAAATGGAATTCCGATCGCGTGTTGTCAATGACGTCAGATAAATAAACATTTATCTCTCGCATGGTCTTTCGTTTATTTTTTATGAGATTCTAGGGTTTTTCTTTTAAATAACGTTTAGAATATTTTATAACATATCATGTTGGAAAAACTAAGTAATCAGTAGATTTGGGCAAACGGAAAAACATAATTTTTTAAACAATATTTGTATTTTAAGGGAGAAAATCGATCTTTCCTTGAACTATGTGGGGAAGAGGAAATGTATGTTTAGGTCATATTTTAGTTTGTTACGGTGGGTTCGTGTAACAAATTTTAGTTTTATCTTTTTCTTTAGTTAATAAGAATTCACACCGTTATTGGTTGTTTTTTGTCATGTAACATAAAAAAAATCAATCAAACTATTCTTAGTGACAAAAAATTATGCCAAATACTAAATTTTGGAAAGGATTTCTTAACTCAAAATTGTTCTATTTTAAAAAATAGAAATATATAGATTTATTTGACCCTTCGCAAAGAAAACGAATTGATGTTTCATGTAAGTATTTAGTAAGGTATACCTAACTGGACATTTAATTTCAAAATAAACAAGTTTATAAAATTTCCTGCAAGATTTTAAACGTCCTCAAATGTAGTTTATCATTTTTATATCGGGTATGCAAAATAGTCCATTGTATAAAAAACAAAATACGCCTTGAGCGGGTGAAAACCTTCTCCCTCAAACTGTTAAGAAAATAGGAACAATTGTATAGAATTTAAAAGTAAAATAAGTACCTAAATGTACTATAATTCTGCCATAGCACAAAACATGAACAAGCATGTTGTTTCTACTCTTTTTTGCAAAATTACAAACAGCTTTTTATGAACCATGACAAATTATTTTAGCATAAATTAAGCACTGAAATTTATTAGTCATGAAGTGTTTTCAGGTATATCTGGGTAGAAGAGTGTTTTTTTCTTTATTTTGATTCCAACTTCTACAATTTGTTATAAAGGTCAGAAAAAAATAAATTTCAAATACAAAATTTTAAAAAATATCCCCAAGATTCTAAACATATTTAGCCTCGTTTGAAATCTTAGAATTGCAACGTCAGTAAAATGAGAATTGTTCTGCTTTTACAAAAATAAAAAATTGTTTTGCAAGTTTCTGATGGGATTTTTCTATCTTCTGATAGGTCTAAAAGATAGCAAGAGAAAATATAAAAAACTCTGTTTGCGGGTTAGTCATTTATTAGGAAATAATAGCATTTACATAAATGGTATTTATATATTACAATATCATCATATACATTTTTAAGATTAGGAAAATAGTATTTATCTACAGTAATAATGATTTATTGAAGAAACCAATAGATCTTTTATTTTATATAAAATGTAGTTGCTTAGTTGCTAACAGAACGAACTAACTATGTTTGTAGTCTAATTAATATATTTAAGCATTGATTAGAATAAAAAAAAAACAATAATTCAAATTATATGCACGAGTTGGTTAAAATATAAAATAATTATGTTTTTATTTTTGAACTACATATATAACCAAAGTAGAAATGAACATATTTTTTATTGGTATCCTAAAATTACTAAAGTAAATATTCCTAACTTACAAACCAGTAATTATGTTTTTTTTTGTTTATAGCATTTAAATAAATAATATGTAAGATAACATTTTAGTAGCAATTGAAAGATATTTTTTGTAGTTTGGCTGGGTATTCATGAGTATGCTGTCAAACTGTGGAACTTATACACTACGAATATATAGTAGGTATATTAAATTATAAAATTCTGAGAATAGTTTGACTTTCTTGGGTGTAGTGTAGTGTAGAGGTAACATTCAGCCTATTCTGAATGGATTTAAGTTAAAACCTCCATACTCGAACACAAAAATAACCAAAGTCTTAGAAAGAGCCAGTTAATACTTAATATTTATATTTATTTATTTATATATATATATATATATATATATATATATATATTTTTTTTTTTTTATTAATTATTTTCTTGGGCATAGGTTAGCTCATTGAAAAGTAAAACTATAATTCATCTCGACGTTTCGCTCATTATAGTGAGCTTTCTCAATTTTTTTCTTGGAACCATGTCAGAATAAATATCTTGAGAAAGCTCAATATAATGAGCGGAACGCCGATATGAATTATAGTTTTACTTTTCAATGAGTTAACCTATGCCCTTGAAAATAATTAACAAAATATTTATATATGGTTAAAGAAAAAAAATACAAAATATATATAAATATATATATATATATATATATATATATATATATATATATATATATATATAGCTATTAACTGGCTCTTTCTAAGAGTTTGGCTGTTTTTGCATTGGAGTATGGAGGTTTTAACTTAAGTCCATTCAGAATAGGCTGAATGTTACCTCTACCTTACATATAATATATATATATATATATATATATATATATATATATATATATATATATATATATATACAGTGTCCTTGAAAAAGTTCGCATCATATGGGAATTTTTTTTATTAGGTCACTTTCTCAAAATTTAACATAGGTAATAACTTTTGCTTTACTAAGGATGAAAAATGACTTAGAGGGAATAGTCACCTGACTTGTGTTCCCTGCCAGAATTGATATATTTCTTTAAAGAAGTCGCAGAGAAAGGGGTTATTTGCTAAAATAGGAGAAAGTGCTATAAAAAGGTGTTTCTTTTATAGTTTTACATGTCAAATTTTGGTCAGCAATTCTAATTTTCAATTTTTATAACTTTGTACAAGGCACTTAAATATTAAAAAAATAGTTTTAAATTTCGATTATGCTTCTAAATTAGTCAATTCCGACTTTTTTGTATTAAGATATCTATTTACTATCGAAAATCTTTAATTAATATAATATAATAAAATAATAAAATCACGACAACTTTGCATCAAGCTTAAGATACTTTTGAGAAGAAATTTTAATTTTTTTCCAAAAAAGACACAGTTTATGGAATATTTAGGCATAAAAAATTAATATTATGTTAAGGTTACTAACAGAAAACTCTTTTTTTTTTAAGTTTGACAATTATTATTTTTTTAGAATTTTCAAAAATCAGGAAAAAGTTAAAAAAATATTGGAATTTTTGACCAAAATTTGGTACGCATATGTAAAATTAAAAAATAAACCACTTTTTTTAATACAACTTTTTCATATTTTAGCAAATAAGACCATTTTTCTGTAATTTTTTTAAAGAAATGTCAATTTCAACAGTCTTTTATAAATGTACTATAATGTAACAAATAAACTTGAAAATCATATCGAGTATAGGTGAACAAACAAATTATTAATATAAAGACATGCCTGAGGCAAGCATTGGATAAATGGTCCTTATGAAATGTACACTCCAGAATGCTTCTACACATACCACATGGTATGAATTGGCAAACAACACAAATAAGTAGTAGTGAAACAATGCATTAATACTGAACCACTTACAGTGTATAAAAAACAACAAACTCTCAATATAACATGACTATCAGCAACAAAATTGGGATAGCTATGGGGTCACATTTATCTCCATTTCTAAGTATTCAAATATATCTACATAAAGAGATCTTATTACTAAATTCTGCACACAACAAACACGCCTACTCATACTCATAAGGTGCATTAACTAGTCATGGGGATTTACTACAAAAGCATAAACTGTTCTACTAACGATTACAAACTTAACTTAACTAAATCTATAAATTAAAGTATATTTTCCTTTTCTGCTTTCTTCATCGATGGTGAGATTCAAAATTTCATGGTCTATTAGCTTGTACAGTTCGTAGCAATAAACAGTTTTCTTGTGATATGGAGTTTTCTTTGTACCTAGAGAAAAAATAACTAGAATTAGTTTTTTCCTTGTTTAGTTCTCTACAATTAATACATACCTAACAAAATAAAAAAATTAAATTCTGTGTCAAAATTAAATATGTTTTATCAGTACTACACAAAAGAGGTCCAAGTAAAATAGGTATAAGTTAATCTTTAATTGTAAAAGCTTTGGAAGTTTTAATTTAATACTAGATAGCAAGCAAATTTTTAAGAAGGGTTTGTTGCATTTTACTTTCCTACATATTAGTAATAGGCAAAATACCTTACATAGATTTTTTGGCCTATTATTAACAGTAATGATATAGAACAAATTCTCTTTAATGCTAATTGGTAGGAAAAAAAGACGCAAAAACTAGCTTCATTAGCGAGATGGACTTGATGTAATAATAAAGCCAGAATAATTAAATATTATTTATATAAACTGAAAAGCATGAAAATAATTTTATTTATAATTTCAACTTAACAGGTGTTTTCCATTAGATTTAGGCAAGGCCCAAGCAAATAAAGAAAAGCAAGGGAAAAGTGCATATAAAAAAAACATGTTTATTTTAATCATTATCAACTGTTGTCATACATATAAAAGTAAATTATAAACTATAGCTACTATTAAGACAAGCTACAGAACTCTCAAAACAGAACAGAAAAAATTTAGCAAGAAAACATAATTGATGTACCACACCTTAGACCTAAAATTCTTAGTTATTGTTTTTTAATAAAAAAATCGACATTTTGTGTATTTTGAATACGTACAAAGAAAAAATGGTTGGAGATAAAAATAATATTTTAGTTTGCTTTAATATGATTTAAATGTTATCTTTTGAAAGAATAATTATATTACCTGATAATAATAAATGTGATTTCTTTTTATACTGTATTTAATGTTTAGTCAAGTACTTAATATGTAAAAAGTCTAAATAAACAAATAGAATTTTGGGAATTTAATAGTTATAATAAAAAGTGTTTTACCATCAGGTGTAGCAGCTAAGTGGTTAAATTCTTCATGAATAAAATTGGCAGGTTCCTTGATTTTTGCATTTGGTCTTGACTGTGCGAATTTCTGCCCTGCAACACTCTCTTTTTGCTTTCCATAAAGTGTGTAATAGGTTTTAAAATGCCTTAGATTTATAATGGAACTGACCAGGTTATTGCAGGAAGTGTTATGTCGCCTTTTACATACTGTGCCAAATACTGAAGCTGTTAATATGTATTTTCTAATTTCTCCCTAAAATGGATTATCCTACTGCCCAACTGTATTTCTTGAAGTAACCTAGAAAAATGTTCATATATTTAAAAATATTAGAGAGCATGTAATACACCAGAGTATTATATAGAAGTATAAATGAACAAAGTCTAACAGAAAATGAACACTATGCAAAAACATGCTCGCAAAGAGAGATGTGCCAACTCAATACATAAATGCAATTCAGTTGTCTTACTATATTAAGTTGCCCCAGAATCTTAATACTCTATATAATATATTTCTAAAAATAGTAAAAACTATAGACTTTTGTGTTGTACCTCCCACTACTATTACAACCAGTATAAGTATAAATGAACCAAGCCTACAGAAAATGCAAGCTATACAAAAATATAGTCAAACAGGAAGATGTGTCTACATTTTCTCTAAATCAATACATATATTGCAGCCCCGTTGTTTAAAAATCAACTTTTCCTTCTGTAATCAATGTGTTGAATACTATTTTAATTAATAATTTTACTTAATTTTTCTTTTTTTCTTTAATTTCTGCCTTGCGCGAGTCCCTCCAATGCATCCAAAACAAACTTAACATTGGATGGAAGTTACAAAATGAAAAACCTAATATTATTGAGATATAGTAAATATAGAGTAAAGAGAGAGAACAAAAAAGGCGAGTTTTAAAAAACTGTAGTTTTAATCTCTTGATCTAAACAAAAATAAAAACTTTTTATAATTGAAATGGATAATTATAATCCTAATACTTTCAGCCCCTTGTCATCCAATCAAACTTGCAATGCTTCGTTGCAAAATCTATGTCTATAAAAAATTATTTCTTTTTATTAAGACAGCCTGTATCTCAAAAAATAAAATGTTTAATGACCTTCTCATATAGGAAACATATACGAATTCTCAAAGAATACGCCAAAAAATGAGCATAAAATTAAGGAACAATGTATATTCTTTTATGTTTTCTCAAACAGTCTCATGTAATATATATATATATATATATATATATATATATATATATATATATATATATATATATATATATATATATATATATATATATATATATATATATATATATATATATATATATATATATATATATATGTTACTAATAATATTAGTAAATCCAGTAATAATCAAGAACAAATAAAAGTGGTGTTAGAATTACATAAGTGTCAGTTTTCTTATATGCTGCTAGATTTGTTTTCACATCATCAAACTATATTTCTCTTCATGTGAACCGCTTCCCTATCCTACATATTTTAATGGCCTATACCAAGACAAATTTTTACTTTTTAAATGTGGTTGTAAAACAGTACAACCAAGTGCCCAAAATTATGGAATAACGTTTCTACAGCCAACACCTTACATTTTGCCACCTTGCATTGTTTGCCCTTACAAAACATGTCAGGGGCATGCATAATCTTTTTTTTTATTGTAATTTTGTCATGGTTTTAGAATCTACTTGAATCAAACCTTTAAAAATTTTTTTCGTAATTCATTTTGGCACATTGTATTAGGAATAGTTTGACTAATATGTGGTACTTTCAAATATTTTACTGAAAGATTTCTTAATTTATACTCACAAAGATATCCCTGGAGACCTCGCTGGAGACTCATCTTGGAACTTTAAACTCTCAACATCATTACCACGCTTCTTTGCAAAACTGGTTGAACATGTATGGCCTTTGTTAATATCATCCCTACAATAAATGATGCATACATAGTAGTTGAAACTGTTGTAATATTATCTATTATATCCTAACAACATGGTAAACTGACTGGTATACCTATGGCACTTATATGATAATGCCCAGGGGCATACACTTTTTTTTTTGAGGGAACCAAGTGAGGCTCCAAAAAATAGAGAGAGCGGTGAAAGAAAAAAAATGTCAGGTGGATTTTAAGACATACATTTGAAGTGAAAAAATTGAAATAATAAGACTAAGATTCCAAAAAATATATTTTAATATAAAAATATATTTATTTTACTTAGGATAACCTTAAACAAATATATAAGTAATATCTATAAAGTAGTAAAAGTAATCAGATCAATAAGACTTATAAAATTTTTGGAACATTCAATTGATTAGTTGATATCTCGGTAATATAAGTTGTAGGATATTTTTTCTTGTTTGCAGTTTTAAGCGTTACTTAAATCATGCGTCTTTAAAGCCTTTTACAAATTTGAATAATTCAGGTTATTATGTCTGAAAAAATATTAAAACATGCTAAGTTATTTATTACATTGCGCTTTTGACTCTACAGATTTAAAAATCCTAAGTTCAATTTTTTTTGAAATATGACATTTGAAAAATGACAATTTGATATTTAGAAAGGCTGTAAAATCAAAATAATTCTACATAGAGCAGAAATTGTATACTCCTACCTCAGTTTTGTATGATCTTTCTTATGGTCCCGTAAAAGGGAAGTATTGTAATCGTGATAAAATAACCCTAGGAAAATTTTTACTGATGTTTACATTTTAGGGTTCCGGGATCCCAAAAAAAACATGTTTTCCCATTTCGATTGAGATTTAGAAGAGCAGAAATTATGCACTCCTACCTCAGTTGTATATGGTCGTCCGTGTGGTCTCGTAAGAGAATTCTGTATGAAGAAACTTGTTGGTAAAAGTGAGTTTATCGATTTTTTTTTTATCAGAAAAACTCTTTCTTCTATTTAGACTAAAAGCGGATGCTATAAGAAAGACCTTCGAAAAGACCTTAAAAAACTAAGCATGTATTAAAAAAAATGGTATTATATTTAAAGAAAATTACCATCGATGTTAGCATCTGAACTTTGTATAGTGTATATATAATGTTAAAAAGAAGCAATTAACAATATTACATATTTTAATATTTCTGCTCGTATTTCTGTCTAAAATGATTATTCAATTTTCATTGAATTTGTGTAAAACTTAGGCAGTTGTGTTGTAGACCAGATTTCTTACCATGTATACTTTTTTTTTCAAAAAATGGATTTAATAATAAACATGTATTTATTCCTGTGATATTTGTTAACTTGCACACTGCCTTAACAAATAAAATACCAGTTCTGGATGGCACAATTTCGTTCAAGTTGATAAGAAATATGACAAAACAGAGTAATACCAGTAATACCTGTAATTTTGAACTAGAAACAATTCTGTATTAAAAAAACATGCCAGTTAAAAAAAGATGAATACATATTTGGATGCTTATTTACTTTACTTATTTTTGTTACATTTTAGAAATATTTTTAAATATACATATTGGTATAAAACGTAGCGGTGGTATCAACTTTTATTTTTTAAATAAAACATCAATTTCTTCTGGGTTTTGAATTTTGTCCCAGATTCTAGCTATTTGTATATAGTATCTTTACTTGTTTTAGAGATTTTGACTTCTGAAAATTTGTATTTTCATATTTGGAGAGGATGTAACATCACAAAACAAATTTCGCTTATTGCAAGAGATAGAAAAATGGTTAAATATAGAAAGTTTTAGACAATTTCGTTACAAGCCTAATAGCACCTGCTGGCGAATTCTAGCCATTATGTTCTTGAGATATTTACAAAACAAATAAAATATTGCATTTTTAAAATTATGCAGTAACTTTTTTAATCCCAAAATTTTTTTAAAGTTATAAACATATTGCCAAAGCATTTTTTTGTCTAACATTTTATGGTGCTGTCATATTTTGAATCTGATGTTTCGTAAATGAGGGGCCATCATCAACTTTTAAATACACACCTGGATTTTTTAATTTGTTTTGTAACAAACCTTTGCATTCCAAAATCCAACGATGTAATGCACTCATACATTAAAAGTATTTAAAATTTGAGGAAATCAAGGTTATCCCTCTCTCTAAAACATTGTCTCTTATGGGAAAATCTTAAATATGTGCTGTCCAAATATTAAGTCTGTTATATTATTAGTATGGGAGGGTCAAATGCTTGTTAAAAAAAATTACATAAATTACCAAGCTTGTAAAAAATGAAAAAAAAAAGACTGTCAATTTTACAAGATATTACTATAAATTATATTTTTCAAATTGGACATCCTGACTATTATATGTCCCTCAAAATGGGTCTCTTCTTGCAGATTATAATTATATCTGGTTCGATACCTATTCACTCCACTATGTAATAGTGTTGTCCGTCTCTCTCTAACACACTGCCTCATATGGTTTTTCTTAAATTGATCGAGTGTCATTGAAGATAAAGTCATTAAACCAGATATTATATTTATAATCTGCAAGAAGAGTTCCATTTGAGGGAAATATAGTATAGAGTGTGTGCCGAGGTGTGTCCGATTTAAACAATACAACTTATGGTGATATCTTGTAAAATTAATAGTCTTCTGTTTTTCTAATAACCAGAAAAAAAGTTTTAAGTAGCCCTACAATTGGTTTTTTGTTCACTCCGATAAGTTAAAAAGTAAAAAAGTTATTAACATTTAAAATGCTATCAAGATACACTGATCATACTGTACATACATAAATACAGTAACATACATTAGTACACTAAATTACTTGAGAAATGAAAACTAATATCCCCAATTTTTTCTTACTTTTCCAGCGATTCAGGAATCTGTATGTACATTTTTGGTCAAGATTGAAAATATATAAAAGGTCAATTTTTATTTGTTTGTAGATACAAGACTAAGATATTTAATATGTTATATATGCATAGCCATGCGCAAGAATTATTTTCTCACTAGCAAGCAATGCCTTAGTAAATTAGGTACCGATAAAAAGTTGCTTCCCAATAATTTTCTCTTTGTGATGTGATAACTGTGGGGGTATACGCTGTTAAAGCCTGCTACTATCTGTAAACAGCAAAACTTTCTAAGTGGAAATCACATAAAAAGGATCAATATAATACTGATAACTAAAAGCTTTATTCTTACACAGATTGTCATGGATCCGGTGAGTTAAATTGCATCAGCCAGCATTATCGGTCTACCACTATGAAAGTATTAGTGTTGCATAAAAAGTGTCTAATTTTATGAGCTTTTAATTTCTACCACAATTATATGACCAACAGGAAATAAGTTTTTATACCTACCGAATTACTATACCCCTGAAGGTTTTAATTTAATTAAATTAATATTACAAAACATATTTAAATTTTACAAATATAAAAACCGTAGGTATTTATGTGAATTTCAGAGAGAATTCACCTCATGTATAAAAATATGAATATGAAATAAAAATGAACCAGAAAATTCTGAGAGAATCGTGTTGCCTAGGTACCTATAAAAAACACATTTATTAGTTTTATTTATTTTCATCATTGTTTGAAAACAAAATAGTCTTCCTCCTTCAAAGTTGGGCTATTTTAAGTTTCAAACAAAAGATATGTACTTCAGAAATACATCCACCGTGTACCTTATAAAAAATTACTATAGCATGGACATACAGATAAAAGTTAATATAAGTAGTCCCAAACGTAAAAAATATGTTGATATTTTTAATATGTTGTACTGTAATCAGTAATTGTCCATTTCAAATTCTTCAAATTCATGAAGGGTCTCAAAATCGAGCACCTATAGTTATATTATTTGAACTTACCTTATTCTGCATTTTCCCAGGATTCTCACTGCAAAATTTTTTGCAGTTAGGCGCCGAGGTCTTGCTGCTCTCGTATTTTTACGCCCTTTACACTCATTACACATATCCTAATTACAGGTAACACAGGAATTCATAAACAAATATCTAGAAAGCTTAGACACAGTCACAAGAGTGAGAAGTTCTAAACTAAACGTCGACGTTTTAAAAATACAAGTACTAGTTATTTTAAAACACACCTATAATAAACAAACAGGAAATTCTCAACCCAAGACTCAAGCTATCATAAAAATATAAGGAAACCAATATTCCGGGTATTTAGATATTAAAAAAACTGGTTTTTATCGGCAAACACCGAAAGGTGCCGAAAGTCGAAAGGCCTTGCAATTATTACTTCGGCTAGCTGATAAAAAAACAGTCAATAGGGGAGATCAATTTATTATAGTCTGTAAAAGAGGTATTCTTTAACAGCACTCTGTCGTTTTATTTCATTTCGCAACAAAGATAGATATATCAACGAGGCAAGAAATACATGCCATGTGCAATATTTTGAATTTTCTATCAAAGGAATGTAAAACTCCTAAAGTTATTTGCTTGGGATGGTGGGGATACCACAACGTTGCGTCACTGTTAAGCGTTTTCTGAAATATTTGAATTTTTCCGTTAAAAGTGAAACTACTTATTTGCATAGTATTTGATAGATTTTATGTAATGTTTGTACATAAATATGTTATAAAATTAAATATTGAACGTGTTAATTTATTTATATGGCCTATTTTGGAAAAAATTAAAAAATAATCGGATTCCGACATTGATGCGTCATCTACAGAGTGGCGCTTGAGGTTTGAGTTCGAAAAATGAACACGAGAAATTTTATAGCGTGGATTTGCACTCTTAATCGTATATATAGACACTCGTCTGGGGGGCAAATAAGATAAAAACGGTCAATCGTCTCGAGGGTTAAAGCAAAAAAAAATAGGATACAACTAAAACTGTCCTACGCAAGTTTTATAAATACGCTGCCCGTCAGCAGACATTGGGACGTCGCAAGATCGTATGGCCTCCCACACTAATGCTTCATATATTCCTACCCTTGATTAATGAAAAAGCAATGCTATATAACAGTGTGATTCCTTACCTGCATTTCTTCAGCTTACACAATCACCAGAGACAGTTTTGGAGACTGTCACAGGAATAATATAATTGTGGACTTTTTTTTCACTTACACGTAATGCGGTGGTCATTTGCTTTGGTCCCATTTCGGTCAATAATCAAAGTAAAGTATCGCCGCGCGCTAGTACTTGGATGGGGACCAAGGACGACTTGCCAATAATAGGTACTAATTCATGTTTCGGTATTTGCAGATCGTCGACGGAAACTCCAACTCCAAAAAAGGCAACCACGGTGTAATGTAAGGGGGCATTATTCTTAATAGTTCGTGGTATGTCCAAACATAAAAAATAGTACCTCAAGAGGGGCTGTTTAAGAAGGTGCGGAAAGCTAACACGTAGGCCATCAGGTTCACAAAAAACTGGCCAAAAAAAAACTGAAATCTTCTGAAATATCGCAAATAGAGCAAAATATAATATAGTGCAGATTATTAGCTAAAAAAAAGTTCATGTTTTTTTCTGCAGTTTTCATAAATTTTGGAAAAATTTAATTTGAAAAAAATAGGCTTTTACAGGTTATCTTATGTTAAGTATTCACCGATGTCTTCTTCCAAATGCATAGTTGTAACTTTCGCAGATAAGAGCTGCGTCTAAGACAAAAACCATATCTAAAATTAGTGCACATTGTCTTCACTCCGCTAACGAGAATGGAATTATTGCTTCTATCTGAAATAAATAGTATTTCATCCTAAAATACATTTTACTTCCTGCACGAGTTGCGACAAATCCAAATTTATTATCTATAATCATAAATTTCTTTAATTAAGCTAAAGTGCAGACTCTTTTTTCGGATTAGACCAATCACCGTGGGCAGAATATCAAATCTACCGCGATAAAATTTCAAATTAAAAGGTTTTAATGATTGCTTTAATTTTGCCTTACCTCGTTCTTAACATACCTCTCTACAAAAACAAGGTGCGATAGCCTTTTTAAAAAATCGGTAAATTTCCTTTCACTCCGCTAACGAGAATGGAATTATTGCTTCTATCTGAAATAAATAGTATTTCATCCTAAAATACATTTTACTTCCTGCACGAGTTGCGACAAATCCAAATTTATTATCTATAATCATAAATTTCTTTAATTAAGCTAAAGTGCAGACTCTTTTTTCGGATTAGACCAATCACCGTGGGCAGAATATCAAATCTACCGCGATAAAATTTCAAATTAAAAGGTTTTAATGATTGCTTTAATTTTGCCTTACCTCGTTCTTAACATACCTCTCTACAAAAACAAGGTGCGATAGCCTTTTTAAAAAATCGGTAAATTTCCTTTACCCGGAACTTCCCTAGGTGTGACTCTTTCCTTTTATTAGGAATAGTGAACTGTGACCCAATTTAGTTCAGTACATATTCGTTTAGTAACACATATATACTGTCTGATCAGATATTTTTATTGGGCGCCATTTTCTTACATCATATAGAATACCTACCCATATTTTTTTTCTCTTTTCTAAGTAAACTGAATAAGATTATTTTAAAATTTTATTTGGCCGCCATTTTGTTTCGTCATCTTAGATTCATATCACAATTTTTCCAGTTTATGTCTATATCACACGTAATACTTGCACAAAATTTGAAATTAATTTAATAAGTAGTTTTTTTATGCTGATTTTTTAAATATTTTATTACGTCGCTATTTTGTTTTGCTATGTTGGATTCATACCAAAAGATTAAAAGTTCATTTCTATATAACATTTGACTGTTGTGCAAAATTTGAGGCAAATTGGATGATAGCTTTTTTAGGAATAAATTTTTCACTAGGCCACCATCCTTTTCCGGCATACTCGATTTATCAAAATATGATTAGGTCATTCCTATATGAGTCTTAATTTTTGACTAAAATTTGAAGTCAATCTGGTAAGTAGTTTTTAAGCAATGTCGCGAACTGACAAACGAGCCGACGCAATTGATAAAACATATTTTTTGGCATATTTTTTGTTCTGCCATCTTGAATTAATACCACAATTTTACTAGTTGATACCAACAATTAGTTATGGCAAACAAGTTGAAATTAATCCATTAAGTATTTTTTTCAGGATGAATTTTAAAATATTTTATGAAGCCCCCATTGTGATTTGCCATCTTCGGTTCGTACCAAAATTTTACCAGTTGATTCTAACATAATACTTGATTGGATTAAATTGGATAAGTAGTTTTTTAATAACATTTCACTAGGCCCTCATTTTGTTTCGCCATATTGGATTTTTACCAAAATGTTACAACAAGAAAGCTTATTTCTCGGCATCTAGGGACCCTGAAACATAAAGATCTGAAAAAATCTCGGAATGTGATTTTTTTATTATTGCAATACTTCTTTTTAACGAGGGAAGAAAAAATGATATTGCAGATAGCAGATATGCTTTAAACAGCTTGCAAAAGAATAGCTCTTTTCAATATTTATATAAATTTCTTAAATATAAGTTAACTGAGTAAGACCAATTAAATGTTTATCGCATTTTTGTTAATTATGGATAAGGAAATAGTAGGTAGGTAATAAGATTTTGTATCGCTAATGAATAATTTATAATATTTTACCATTGTTCAAAAATGTTTAATCAAATAAACCAGTCTTTTTTAAAGTATTCTTTTTCTGCGTCTACATGATCGTCATGTATTTTTTTTTTTCTAAAACTTTAGACTATTGGCTATGTATGGCAACAATCATATTTAGCCCGTTCTCGTCTCTTTCACTAAAACTTAGATTTTTATATATCGTTTACCCACATCATGAATAAAATATTTTCTAATACGCTATAACTTATAGAATTACAAAAATGGTACTAGGAATATTTTTTTTAGAAACGATTCCTCAGAAAACTACTTGATTAGTAAATGAATTTGAAAATAACAAGTTGAGGGGGACGTGAAATATTTAATTGGAAGAGCTCCGTTAACTGCAGACGAATCAAATAAATATTCGCTTGCAAAAAAATATACTTTCATACTATTCCAGATTAATAAAAATATATAAAAAAATATTATAAAAAAATGAAACCGACTTCAAAAAAATGCACTAAAAAGTGAGAAATAATATTCTATTCCACCTCGAAACTTTTACTCTGTGAACTCGGCGCCAAACTTATAAAGACAGTAAGACCTTATACGCGTAGTATTAGACATCAAAGCACCGAATTGAGTGAATACCTGATTATATTTTTGCGATTAAATAATTAAGAATACTTCACGGAGTAAAATTTTCGTGGTGGAATAAAATACTATTTTTTACTTATTAGTGCATTTTTTTGAAGTCGGATTCACTTTTTTATAATTTTTTATATTTCATCCTTTGTAGTTTTATCTATACGAGTTTTATTGTCAAAATCAGGTTTAACAAACACTGCCTAATATTTTTTTCCTGATATAATGGTGAACGCGTAAAATCGAGACGCGAGAGTAGAACATTAAAAACTTCTTGCAATATATCTTAACGCAAAAAAACAAAATGGCGTCATTCCGCCATTTTCAATATTTTTTTAATATTCTAGCTATGGTACGACTCCGGCAATATTCTGAATATCTCCTGGAAATTTCATCCAAATTGGTCAAGCCATTGCAGAGTAATCGATGTACAAACAAAAAAAAACAACAAAATGGCCGTCATTCTTCTCCAAATTGGTTAAACCAGAGTAATCGATGTATAAACATAAAAAATACATGGACTCAAACTGATGACCTTCTGCTTTATTGAAGTCGGTTAAAAATTATAATGAGGGTAGTCGGTTAATAACATTTTATTCAAACTGAGTGTTCATTTTTCGAAAATTTACTTAACAAAATACTAAATTTTGAGGTTGAACATTTTCATGGTCACCCTGTAGACATGAAGTTACATAACGGGATAGCAAAAGAGGTACCTTTTAGCAAATGGGGTTGTATGTCTATTACACACCTTAATGCTTAAGTTTCAAAAGGGTATTTAAAAAAAAATGTTATTTTAATTATAAAACTCGCTGCTTTCATAGCTCTTATACCTGTATTTTTTTATATTATTATTGCAAAAAACGGGTGAACGGATTTCAAATCCAAATATATGGGACCACAAGAGAAATCATTGAAAAGCTGCAAACTTTCTTATATTATATATATTATGTTCTATATAATTATATAATTAGATACATTTTATTGCAACTTTTTTTTCAAAATACACTGCGGTTGCCTGACAAATTTTTTTATTTGGCTGAACATCATCCTTCGCTAGACTAGTGAGGATTCTATCCATCAACTTGTCACTTTGCAGATATCATGTGATTTATGTGCAGCAGAGATATATTCTTGAGTAGTCAAATTGTCATCGAACAGTTAAACATTTTATGTCACAAAATGTAGCTTGGATATATTTAATCCTCACCTTTTTTTAAAAGTACATCTACCGTACCAACAGATTGTAAATTTTCCAGGTGGTAATACTTCTACTGGGCTAATCTAAGAGGCAAAAGAAATCCAAGCATTCTCCCGGAAATCAAAGAAGTATTTTTTTTCCTGCAAAAGCATGTTTCTTTTTATAGTTTGACCATTTTATTGGCAGCTTTACTTCTAAATAAAAAAGCTTACTTTTGTTTCTAGCTTTAAGAATTCATTTTGTTATCAAAACAAATCGGAGGAAAATATTTCTTTTTAATATTTCTATTCTTACTTATTAATTTTAAATTGAAAAGTGGATTTTGTTTCTTTAATCATATTTCTACTATTAATTAACTACTATAAATAATTTTTGAGCATTTTCAAATTATCACACAAAGTATCTGTAGCTTTTTTAGTAACTCTAATAGATTATCCTCTAAAAACAAAACCTTTTTATGAAAAATATATACATAACATTTTCTTAGTTCTGATCAGCTTTCCTGTAACACCTGTTTATAATGATCTACTTATTTATAAACTAAATGAAAAAAAGCATTTGCTAATAAATTTTACTGATTGTCATGCAGTGTATTATGTGTGTGTTTCTTGCAACTGCACCTTTTGCATTCACCATGTGTTCAGATAGCCTAAGCAAACAATAAAAACCCTATATAAATCAATACCCATACAAAACACATAAACTGATGGCACTTTAAACATATAATTTTCGTACTCTTTTATCAGACAAGAGAATCTTCGTATAACGGTTTGCATAATGATAATTCATGCTTCAAGACAAATTGAAAATGACTTATCGGGAGGATTTTATATATGCAACAATCTTGATCAGTAAAACCGTTAAACAATCCCTGTCTTAAAAAGGCTTTGGCAAAGAAAATACGTGGTTATATTTAAATTTATGTTTAAGGTCGTAACCAAAGATTTTGGATACAAGTGGTGAGCGGTTAGGAAATATGGTTTTGCGCGATCCGAGAGATAAAATTATTATGGTAGTATATGTTTTAGTAGCATATAGGAGAAATATTAAAAAAATTATACTTAATTATAATTATAAAATTAAATCTTTAGAGAACTAATTTATCGAAAGGGAATTCTTTACAATTTGTTTGTAGGGTAACGGTTATTGTTACTCTTTCAGTTCCACTTTGGTCTTACTTATGGTTATTATTTTAGTCAAAACACTATTTGACTACAATTTAACCGCAGATATTAGCGACGATCATCTTTAAAAATATATATCTATATGTATACATGACAAAATAATTTTTAACTTCGCAAATACCACAAGGAGCTCATTTTCCAGGACCGAACCAAATTAATTAGTGAGTCAAGTAAATGATACATTTTACTATCAAATCCCTTATGAGTGCCGTGATTTATATATACGTTAGACCAAGATGCCTTTTGACGTAAGATGTTCAAGACACCTATAATACGCAAGGTCCGTTAAATTAATAGAATGCGTCATAACTTCAGTCCCAATCCGTGTGACGTCATTCTTGTGCAGATTTGAATTTACATGTACATTAGATCATGAGAAACAGTCATATGGAAAACGTTTATCAAAATATCTTATTTTTATGACTGGATTATATTTTTAGAAAAAAAAAACCATACGACTTAGAAGCGCATATTGTAACCAGCTCACCAAACAATCTGCTGCTCGTCTGACCTGGCTTTGTCAAAGGCACCCTCCATGTCGGAGAAGAGTGACAGAGCTACTTTCTTGTCTGCAATAGCCTTGTTCTGCACCACATCATGGAGAGCAGTCTCTATTGACTTATCTTTTCTGTATGCATGTTGGTTCCTGTGTAGTGGATACTCTATTCGGTATCTGTTAACCATCTTAGAAACACTCTAAAAAAAAACTGAGCTCAAAAATAGTAAGTACTACAGGGTGCTAGGGGTTTGACTACGAATATTTTAACATATGATAGTACGGAGGATTTTGAAAAAAACTACCTATATACTATCGGCAAATTCTGAATGGTTCTTGACAACATTACTATTTGCGTGTAAAATACGTCATCGTTCTTATTTGCAAGGTTTTTTCAACAAAAAACATAAAAAAACCCGTAGGTTTGAGATAGATTCAATTAATTTACCTTGATCGTTTCTTAAATACCTTCTCTAATAATTTTATTACATCATTATTTAGGTTTTACTGCGGTTGTATTCTTTACACTGTTAACTAAATTTTACTTCACTTCGATATATTATTGGATCGAAAATACGCGAGTTGAACTATGACTAAAAAAATTGTAGTGTGCAAACTTGTGTATTAACTTTACTCAAATCTGAATCACTTGATACAAGATTCAAAACAATATTGGGGGTTTGTATCGTTTTCAGATTCCGAAAGTAAAGAAAACTAGTCAAAAATTTGTTAAAAAACCACTCCGAAGAGCACTCAAAGCAATTAAATCTGTAATGTCAAAAAAGCCGCCGCCACTCGATTTAGTATTCCAAGAGCTACGCTTCAGTTTCACCTCAGTTCGAAATTTTCAAATCCAGAGCTAGGAAGAAATACCTATTTAACTAAGAATGAAGAAATCGCGGTTGAAGAATGGATTTTGGGCAGCCACAGAAAAGGCTTCCTATAAGAAAATTGGACGTACAACTCTCTGTTAAAGGATTTTTAGATGCATGCAGACAAAGACAATCTGCCAGGAGACCGATGGTACAAATTATTTATGAAGAAACATCCCGTTATAACAGAACGGGTTCCAGAAGGCATAACAAAAGTCTCGGCAAATGTATCAGAAAAGAATATAAAAGGATGGTTTTCGGAAATTTAAAATTACCTACAAGAAAAAGAATATTTTTCTATTTTAATGGATTCTACTAGTATATACAATGCCGATGAAACGTGTTTCCAATTTTACCCTAAACTTGGAAAATTCTAGCTTCCATTGGAACGAAAAATGCCTATGAGGTATTGTTTACCTTTTCGGCATGTGGAGAAACATCACCACCTTTTATCATTTATCCAAATAAGAGATTACCAAAATGAGTTGTCAACAATATGCCAGAAAATTGGGGTATAGGATTAAGTGAGAAAGGATGGATGAATGCTGATCTTTTTCTCGAATATATGACGACAATTTTTCACCCACACTTAAAATCACAAAATATTCAATTTCCAGTAATACTTTTTGTGGATCGGCATAAAAGTCATCTTACGTATCAACTTAGTCAACGCTGCACCGAATTATCAATTATTTTAATTTGCCTTTATCCCAATTCAACAAAAATCTTGAAGCCCTCTGATGTGTCCTGCTTTCGGCCTTTAACGCTCCATTGGCAAAAGGCTGTTGTCCGGTGGTGGAAGAACAACCCTTGTTGTAAATAGCGAAAGGAACATTTCTTGTCCATTTTAAAAGAAGTCGTTCTTCAATTAAAATCACAAACTATTGCCAGTGGAGTTAAGACCTGCGGTTTGTATCCATGGAATTGCAGCGTAATCGATTTCTCAAAGTGTTTAGGAAAACAGCGTGTCACAGCATCACAGTAAAAAAATTAAAAGAGTTTTGATATGTCTTCAGAGAATCCATATTTGAAGGAAACCAATAATTCTCCCAATAATTCCGGCTTAAAATGCTCTGAAAGTTTTGATTGTTTAAAAAAATGTATGACAAAATTGAGGATATTGAAAACAATTCATCAGATATGCAACTTGAACACGGCATTGAAAATGGAGTTTCCTTTTTCTCTCAAGAAGAGCTGGAAAATATGCCCGAAATTGTGATTGGAAATCATGATACGGGTCATAGTAAAATTGGTGAAACTAAAAACAGTAACCAGAAATTTCTAGCCTATCAAATATTACCTTTTACTCCAATAATCAGGACAACATGAACCAACTGTGGAACAAAGAAGAAACCCTTGTTTACAATACAAATGGAATAGAAGTCGGAAATAGTGTAGTTTGCGATTTTTTGATAGATAAAGGTAAACTAGTAATAGAAAATACAGAGGAAATAAACGAAAATGTAGAAAACCGATTGTCGAAATTAGATAGCTCTAAGTTGCAACACTTTTTACCAAAGAGAGAGACTCCAGAGAGAGCAGGGCAGCGTAAAACCACAGCTTGTAAGTAAGCTGTGGTAAAACTCAGAGAATTCTTTTTGTGTTAACACCAACCCAGTATAAAAAAATTCTCGAAGAAACTGAAAAAATTAAGGAAGACAAAGAAAATAAAAAAGAAGAAAACAAGCAGAAAAGAATTTTGAAAGCAAATAATAAGCCGAATGTTGCCAGTTAAGAGCTTACTTTGGCGCCAAGAAAACAAGTTAAAGAGAAAAAGATAAATCAAGAAAAATTAATAAAAGTTCCAAATAACCAAAAAGAGATAACTAAGAAATTTAAACCGATTTCGTCTATTTTTGAGAGACCTCTTGCCCTATCAAACCCTGTAACAAATATTGCAAATAAAAATGTCTTAAGCTCCGAAAAATAATCCTATGTAAGACATTTGTTCAGAGATCAGCCAGCAAAAACGCTTGCGGAAATGCCAAAAAATAATATTGTTATTCAAAAATGTTTATGTTTTTGTTGTACTAATAATATGTATTTAACAAAAATTGGTATAAAATACCGAAAATGTAACAGAACATATCATACCGAATGTCTAAAAAAAGAAAGAGTTATATAGAGAATTTTTTGTCTGTAGGTCATGTGTACAATACTATGTTTTTATTTTATATAATATAGTATAAACTATATTTAAAATTACATACCTACACATTTTGTGACCTATCTTGTCAGAATTAATAGAATAAATAGCAATGTGCCAATAAATAGCAGTTAAAAACCAATAATTGGCATATTTAAAAATAAGCATGTTTTTGTTAATAATTTTGTATAAATTTTGTTTTTTATAAATAAAATAAAACTTGTATCCTATGATATTTTTTATCATGAGGTATAAAATAGCGATGGTTAGTTAAGGGTCAATCATTGGGCAGTTTACCCTATAACGAATATTCTGTGAAAAAGGTTTTACCTATTTTTAAGTACCCAAAACTTTCCTCATATTAAAAAAGTATATGAATTTATATGATTTGTATTAAATTATCACCAAATTATACAAACTGCGTTATCTGCGCATAGTGGATTTTGCTTTAAAGAAAGTACCAGATGAAGGCTAATTTACCGATTTTTTTTCTTGATATTTATTTTACATACATTGTTTAAACATTTGCTAAATTTGTATGCTGTGTTCTTTAAGTCAATTTCTTAGATTGTCATTCTGCGGTTATAAAAAAATGACAACATATATTTCATTAACTCTACATATATGATCAGGTATTGTATAACTTTAATTAACAAATTAAAAACTTTTTATTTTCTACTTCAACAAAAAAGTCATAAATCATTAAAAGATTTTGTTTATAAAAAAAAAGGATTTGCTACAAAATTTTGTCTATATAGAGAATAGGGAAACGCATCAAAGTGAAACAAAAATGTTTGAAATCCGAATTGTATTTGCACGCTTTTAGTTTAGCTGATTCCAAAATTTGAATTTTTTTTTGTTTGAAAACTTCTATTTAACTAAAATTACACAGATCCCATATACATACACACCCATATATTAAAATAAAGTATATAATTTATTATTATCTTTAATAAAACAAATATTATATTTTACGATAAATCTATTTATTATTTAATGAAACGGAGCCATTGTATCGCGAAATTCTAGAGCAGATTTGAAATTCAAACATTTAATTTTCTTCCCTATATTCACATAAATTTGACAAAGACGAACGAGCTGAAAATCATAGATAATGGTAATATGATTACATTATATTATTTAACTAACTTGTTGGAACTGTAATATACATTTTCTGAATTAACTGTCTTTTCTGCTTAAATTTCATTACAACTGCGATATGTAATATACAAAAGAGACCTTTATAGGCTATTTCTGTTTATATTTATTCGTCTATCTTGAATTTTGATATAATCATATAATTTCTGTAAGGTGCTTCACAAGACTTCTATTTCTTACAATATTACAAAATACAAGTTTACTGGTTCACTAAATTTCACATACGACAGCTGTTCGAATACCTTACTAAAGAAGATTCGTGGTGTATCAGATGTATGTTATTTGTTTCTACTTCTAACATAGTTTAACCAATAAATTGGTCTTTAGGAATACATCCCCAATTGTAGTTTTTCCATTTAAAGAGGACCTTCTGCCATTTTATCTCCAACGGTCGAAAAAAGGCAACATCGAACGGTTGGCAATTGATGTGTGTACTACTTTTAGGGAGGAGCACAAATCGAGTTCCATATTTTTGGCATTGAGATATGATATGTGTGTTTGGAGAAATTACTTGGAACATTGCCAAGCTTTTTGCAGTCGCGACTAATAATGGAATTGAAGTAATCTTCAAAAATAGTGGTGTCAAAAGACCTACTATAGCGTCTACCATCAGGTCCTCGTTCAGTCCACGTGTTGTAAAGATGTTCGGACTCGGAATCCAAGAGCCTCTCTGGGTGTTTACAACATCTTCTTACTCTAACCTTCTCTTTTCCCTGATCATCACTGAAATTAGTTTCACCTAGATTCAGGATTGCTTCCAGAGGGCAAAAAGGGCTGCTCCAGTTGCGGACCTACTGTCGCTCTTGCTCATTTTATATTCTCAACTATTCTTTCTAAGAGAAGTTCTTTATTGCATTACAAGAATTCCTTTGAATTTTTGACGAGAAGCCTAAATTCAAATCTCATGATAGGCAATCCTCACTGGGTTGCAATTGCATCTCTTGGGATATCGATTTCTTCCGCCTTACTCAAGATTATATGATGACTAGGTGACCTAGTGTTTTTTCCATGAATTTTCCAATGTATACTAGATTTCCAAAATCCTGTATTTTTAGAAAGCTTCGCCAATGTTTAGTTCCTTTGACTTGACATCCCTAACGGCCAGATCTAGCACATCTTGGTTATACTTGCGGTAGGTGTTCGATCCAATCCTTTTTCTGTATTTTCTGACCATTATCTTACCCTGAAAATAAGAAGGCTTTAAGTACGTTGCCTCTAAAAACATAGATTTTCTTTTATACCAAAATAGGTAAACCAAAGCAAAATGCTGACAACTTGGGACAAACTATAAACATGTGTCCTAAGTTGTCAGTTTTTTTTCTTTTTTGTACGTTTTTGAGACTAAATAAAAATGATGATTTTTAGAAGCAAATCACCTTTAAAACCATAAAGGCAACACTGCATGGGAGCCTTGTTCCGAATTTGCGAATGATGTTAAGAAAACCTAAAGTTATGTAGATAAAGTTTTCCGGACTTTGAATTTTTTTTTTTACCTGCTAGAATAAAAAAAAAATAACGACTCACCTTTTAAGGATAAAACTAATCAGAAGGCACTATATATATATATATATATATATATATATATATATATATATATATATATATATATATATATATATATATATATATATATATATATATATTACTAGATTTTTCTTGGGTTATAAGTTCATAGCATTAAAACAATTCTGAAAAATTATTAGTCATCTATTCATTTTAAATTTGACGTTTCGGCAGGTGGCTCCGTGCCTTTCTCAAAAATACTTTCTAAAATAAATTAAATTAGAAAGTATTTTTGAGAAAGGCACGGAGCCACCTGCCGAAACGTCAAATTTAAAATGAATAGATGACTAATAATTTTTGAGAATTGTTTTAATGCTATGAACTTATAACCCAAGAAAAATCTAGTAACTATATATACACGGATGTTCAAGAAAAACTAATTCAAAACTATATATATACATATATATATATATATATATATATATATATATATATATATATATATATATATATATATATATATATATATATATATATGTACATATATATAAATATATATATATGTACATATATATATATATATATATATATATATATATATATATATATATATATATATATATATATATATATATATATATATATATATATATATATATATATATATATATATATATATATATATATATATATATATATATATATATATATCTATATATAGTAAAAAGTTACTTTTCTTGAACACATAAGCTATATTCTTATTTAAACATTTTCTTGGGAATGGTGTTCGAATTATAACATATCATTAATGTTAAATGATTTTATTTTAAAAAAGTTTTTCGTCAATATTAAAACGTTTCGACTACTTTATGGCCTTCATCAGTCATCTAAAACGAAATAAATTACTGCCCTAAGAGTTTACAGTTTTTTTAAATATTCAATTTTTAAATTCTTAAAAGTTTACTTAAGTTACAATGTCTAAAATAGTAAAAATTATTTTCTTCGGCTTACTTCAATATATTCAAGACGATCCACACATTAAAAATATTTATATACTTACATTTAAAATTCAAAATGTCTGTCTGTCTGTCTGATCCTGGTTTTGAATTTTAAATGTATATAAATATTTTTAATGTGTGGATCGTCTTGAATATATTGAAGTAAGCCGAAGAAAATTATTTTTACTATTTTAGACATTGTAACTTAAGTAAACTTGTAAGAATTTAAAAATTGAATATTTAAAAAAAACTGTAAACTCTCAGGGCAGTAATTTATTTCGTTTTAGATGACTGATGAAGGCCATAAAGTGGTCGAAAGTTTTAATATTGACGAAAAACTTTTTAAAATAAAATCATTTAACATCAATGATATGTTATAATTCAAACACCATTCCCAAGAAAATGTTTAAATAAGTATCTATATATATATATATTTATATATATATATATATATATATATATATATATATATATATATATATATATATATATATATATATATATATATATATGTGTTGATTTTTACTCCTTCACGGATGGAAAAATACAATGTGTTTTCATTCCGGGTGTACATCCGTTCACTACTGTCGTTCTGAAAAGAACAGTTTTGCTGACGTTTCGCCAAAATCACATTTGGCATTTTCGAAGCTTTCTTTCTCGCGTCCGAATAGAGACTGAAGTGTTGGTGACTGCGACGCTTCCTTTTATACCCCCACTCGGGGCCGAAGGTTATATCTGCGCAGGCGTTGGTCGTTATTTATGTTTTCCGGATGGTGCTGTTGTTGTTGCGCTAATTGCGCTTGAGTTTTTGCGATTTTAGATTTGTCTATTATTGTCTTCCATACTGTTGGTAGTTTTAATGATTCGTCCCTTTTATTTAAATCACCTTGCTTTTCAATTTCTATGGCTTCTCGGATTATTCTGGTCTTATAATGTTCTATATTGGCAATCTCCCTACACCCATCGAAATTTATTTTATGGCCGGTTTCCTGATGATGTAGGAATAAAGCTGAGGTTGTTTGTTTATTTCTGATGCTGAGTTTATGCTCTTCCACTCTTGCTGATATTCGCCTGTTAGTTTGCCCTACGTACAACTTTTCACAGTCCTGGCACGGAATACTGTACACTCCGTGGTTTTCCAGTTTGATTTTATCTTTTGGGTTTCCGAGTAGTTTACCTATAGTTGTTTGTGGCTTGTGTATTGTTTGTATGTTGTTTTTCCTCAGAATTCTTCCGATTCTGTCTGTTGTGCCGTTTACATATGGTAAGACTACTCGTTGCTTTCCCGGTTCATATTTTTTGTTGTTTGTTGTTCGGGAAACTTGTGCATTAATAGCTTTCTCTATGGTGCGATTTCTGTAGCCATTTTTCTTTAAAGTACTAGATATTACCTTAAGTTCGTTTTGTCTCGTCTGTGTTTCAGTTAGTCGCACGGATCTAGATATTAGAGTATTTGCCACAGCTTGAATTTGTGCTGGGTGATGATGTGATTTTGCATTTAAATATCTGTCTGTATGTGTTGGTTTTCTATACACGGTGTATTCGAAATGTCCGTTATGTAGTTTTGTGACCAAAACATCTAAAAATGGTAGTTTGTTGTTTTCCTCTAACTCTAGAGTAAATTGTATTCTGGGGTGGATTGAATTTACGTGAGTCAGAAATTTTTCGAGCTCTGCATGACCATGTTGCCATATAATAAATATGTCATCCACATAACGAATCCATAATTTGGGTTTTAAACTTGCTTTCTCAAGAGCTTCTTTCTAAATTCGCGACTACTGGTGATAGCGAGGACCCCATTGGAGCACCATCCATTTATTTATACATTTGCCCGTTGAAAGAAAAATAAGTATTTTTGAGGCAATGCTCCGAGAGTTCTATTATATGTGCCTGGAAATCCTCGTTCATAGCAATCTTGTCCAATGCTTCGTCGATGGGAATACTGGGATATAACGATTTGACATCTAGGCTTGCTATGATGTCGTTTTTTTCAAGGACGATGTCTCGTATAATTCGAGTGAAATGCTCCGAGTTTTTTACAAATGAATCAGCTTTTTCTACAGTTGGTTGCATAATTTCAGAAAGATATTTCTCCAGTTTTTGTAGCGGCGAATTAACAGCACTAACAATAGGTCTGATAGGCGCGCCTGGTTTGTGTATTTTTGGTAAACCATAGAGTTTAGGACATCTGCTCGACTTTTCCCGTGGTATGATTTTTTGTTGAATTTCGGGGTTTATTGGTGAACTTTTTATTTTATTTTTAGTTGTTTTTTCTAGGTACGTTGTCGGGTCCCTTGGAACAGGCCTATAACAATTGTCTTGTAGGATATCCTGCATTTTTTGTACGTAATCTTGAGTATTCATAACCACAGTTGCGTTTCCTTTATCTGCTGGAAGGATTGTGATGTTTTTATTTTTTTTTTCGGAGGTTTATTAGGGCCCTTTGTTCAGTGGCATTTAGGTTTTGTTTTGGTGTTTTGCTTGATCTTAAAATTCTTGCCACCTCTTGTCGAATCTCCTCTGCTTTTGTTTCTTCAGAGGGGTCAAGGACAGCTTCCACTCCAGCTATTATTTCTTCTTTAGGGATTTCCTTAGGAGATATCGCAAAATTAAAACCCTTACTCAGTACGGATTTTTCACTTTCTGAGAGACTGTAGGATGATATATTATGTACTAATTTATCGACGTCTACTGACGATCTTTGTGACTGACTCGACTTTCTTAGAAGATTGTCATACTTTTTCGAAAGTTTATCTGTCTTAATATTCTTATTTGTTTCTGTTCGCCAAAAAGCCAAAGTTTCTATGCGATTCCACAATAAAGGGTGAATGATGTTACTTAGTTTAAGGTGTAACTTTAAAAGTTCTTTCTCTGTCTCGGCTAGTTGTTTTCTAGTTTGATGGATTTGTTCTTTTAATAACGCCTTACTAGCATTTTGAAGTATGGTGTTAGTTTTTCTAGTTTTAGTATGATAAGACAACCGTGTAAAAGTAGGAAGTAAATCGCTGTCACGACACTTAATTTGAAAGGTTAGATCACATAAAAGATTAGTTTTCTTACCTCTCAGTCTCTCATACATCTTGATTGTCTTGAAAATCTCCTCCCCGTAGAGGTGTATAGTGTTGATTTTTACTCCTTCACGGATGGAAAAATACAATGTGTTTTCATTCCGGGTGTACATCCGTTCATTACTGTCGTTCTGAAAAGAACAGTTTTGCTGACGTTTCGCCAAAATCACATTTGGCATTTTCGAAGCTTTCTTTCTCGCGTCCGAATAGAGACTGAAGTGTTGGTGACTGCGACGCTTCCTTTTATACCCCCACTCGGGGCCGAAGGTTATATCTGCGCAGGCGTTGGTCGTTATTTATGTTTTCCGGATGGTGCTGTTGTTGTTGCGCTTGAGTTTTTTTTGTACGTTTTTGAGACTAAATAAAAATGATGATTTTTAGAAGCAAATCACCTTTAAAACCGTAAAGGCAACACTGCATGGGAGCCTTGTTCCGAATTTGCGAATGATGTTAAGAAAACCTCAGAAGGCACTATATATACATACATATATATATATATATATATATATATATATATATATATATATATATATGTGTTTTCATTCCGGGTGTACATCCGTTCAATACTGTTGTTCTGAAAAGAACAGTTTTGCTGACATTTGGCACTTTCGAAGCTTTCTTTGTCGCGTCCGAATAGAGACTGAAGTGTTGGTGTTTGCGACGCTTCCTTTTATACCCCCACTCGGGGCCGAAGGTTATATCTGCGCAGGCGTTGGTCGTTATTTATGTTTTCCGGATGGTGCTGTTGTTGTTGCGCTAATTGCGCTTGATTTTTTGCGATTTTAGATTTGTCTATTATTGTCTTCTATTGACTTTAAACTAAGTAACATCATTCACCCTTTATTGTGGAATCGCATAGAAACTTTGGCTTTTTGGCGAACAGAAACAAATAAGAATATTAAGACAGATAAACTTTCGAAAAAGTATGACAATCTTCTAAGAAAGTCGAGTCAGCCACAAAGATCGTCAGTAGACGTCGATAAATTAGTACATAATATATCATCCTACAGTCTCTCAGAAAGTGAAAAATCCGTACTGAGTAAGGGTTTTAATTTTGCGATATCTCCTAAGGAAATCCCTAAAGAAGAAATAATAGCTGGAGTGGAAGCTGTCCTTGACCCCTCTGAAGAAACAAAAGCAGAGGAGATTCGACAAGAGGTGGCAAGAATTTTAAGATCAAGCAAAACACCAAAACAAAACCTAAATGCCACTGAACAAAGGGCCCTAATAAACCTCCGAAAAAATAAAAACATCACAATCCTTCCAGCAGATAAAGGAAACGCAACTGTGGTTATGAATACTCAAGATTACCTACAAAAAATGCAGGATATCCTACAAGACAATTGTTATAGGCCTGTTCCAAGGGACCCGACAACGTACCTAGAAAAAACAACTAAAAATAAAATAAAAAGTTCACCAATAAACCCCGAAATTCAACAAAAAATCATACCACGGGAAAAGTCGAGCAGATGTCCTAAACTCTATGGTTTACCAAAAATACACAAACCAGGCGCGCCTATCAGACCTATTGTTAGTGCTGTTAATTCGCCGCTACAAAAACTGGAGAAATACCTTTCTGTAATTATGCAACCAACTGTAGAAAAAGCTGATTCATTTGTAAAAAACTCGGAGCATTTCACTCGAATTATACGAGACATCGTCCTTGAAAAAAACGACATCATAGCAAGCCTAGATGTCAAATCGTTATTTCCCAGTATTCCCATCGACGAAGCATTGGACAAGATTGCTATGAACGAGGATTTCCAGGCACATATAATAGAACTCTCGGAGCATTGCCTCAAAAATACTTATTTTTCTTTCAACGGGCAAATGTATAAACAAATGGATGGTGCTCCAATGGGGTCCTCGCTATCACCAGTAGTCGCGAATTTATTTATGATATACTTCGAGAAAGAAGCTCTTGAGAAAGCAAGTTTAAAACCCAAATTATGGATTCGTTATGTGGATGACATATTTATTATATGGCAACATGGTCATGCAGGGCTCGAAAAATTTCTGACTCACGTAAATTCAATCCACCCCAGAATACAATTTACTCTAGAGTTAGAGGAAAACAACAAACTACCATTTTTAGATGTTTTGGTCACAAAACTACATAACGGACATTTCGAATACACCGTGTATAGAAAACCAACACATACAGACAGATATTTAAATGCAAAATCACATCATCACCCAGCACAAATTCAAGCTGTGGCAAATACTCTAATATCTAGATCCGTGCGACTAACTGAAACACAGACGAGACAAAACGAACTTAAGGTAATATCTAGTGCTTTAAAGAAAAATGGCTACACAAATCGCACCATAGAGAAAGCTATTAATGCACAAGTTTCCCGAACAACAAACAACAAAAAATATGAACCGGGAAAGCAACGAGTAGTCTTACCATATGTAAAAGGCACAACAGACAGAATCGGAAGAATTCTGAGGAAACACAACATACAAACAATTCACAAGCCACAAACAACTATAGGTAAACTACTCGGAAACCCAAAAGATAAAATCAAACTGGAAAACCACGGAGTGTACAGTATTCCGTGCCAGGACTGTGAAAAGTTGTACGTAGGGCAAACTAACAGGCGAATATCAGCAAGAGTGGAAGAGCATAAACTCAGCATCAGAAATAAACAAACAACCTCAGCTTTATTCCTACATCATCAGGAAACCGGCCATAAAATAAATTTCGATGGGTGTAGGGAGATTGCCAATATAGAACATTATAAGACCAGAATAATCCGAGAAGCCATAGAAATTGAAAAGCTAGGTGATTTAAATAAAAGGGACGAATCATTAAAACTACCAACAGTATGGAAGACAATAATAGACAAATCTAAAATCGCAAAAACTCAAGCGCAATTAGCGCAACAACAACAGCACCATCCGGAAAACATAAATAACGACCAACGCCTGCGCAGATATAACCTTCGGCCCCGAGTGGGGCTATAAAAGGAAGCGTCGCAGTCACCAACACTTCAGTCTCTATTCGGACGCGAGAAAGAAAGCTTCGAAAATGCCAAATGTGATTTTGGCGAAACGTCAGCAAAACTGTTCTTTTCAGAACGACAGTAGTGAACGGATGTACACCCGGAATGAAAACACATTATATATATATATATATATATATATATATATATGTATATATGTATATATAGTGCCTTCTGAGGTTTTCTTAACATCATTCGCAAATTCGGAACAAGGCTCCCATGCAGTGCTGCCTTTACGGTTTTAAAGGTGATTTGCTTCTAAAAATCATCATTTTTATTTAGTCTCAAAAACGTACAAAAAAGAAAAAAAACTGACAACTTAGGACACATGTTTATAGTTTGTCCCAAGTTGTCAGCATTTTGCTTTGGTTTACCTATTTTGGTATAAAAGAAAAATCTATGTTTTTAGAGGCAACGTACTTAAAGCCTTTCAGGGTAAGATATTGGTCAGAAAATACAGAAAAAGGATTGGATCGAACACCTTCCGCAAGTATAACCAAGATGCGCTAGATCTGGCCGTTAGGGATGTCAAGTCAAAGGTACTAAACATTGGCGAGGCTTCCTAAAAATACAGGATTTTGAAAATCTAGTATACATTGGAAAATTCATTGAGAAAACACCAGGTCACCTAGTCATCATATAATCTTGAGTAAGGCGGAAGAAATCGATATCCCAAGAGATGCAATTGCAACCCAGTGAGGATTGCCTGTCATGAGATTTGAATTTAGGCTTCTCGTAAAAAATTCAAAGGAATTCTTGTAATGCAATAAAGAACTTCTCTTAGAAAGAATAGTTGAGAATATAAAATGAGCAAGAGCGACAGTAGGTCCACAACTGGAGCAGCCCTTTTTGCCCTCTGGAAGTAATTCTGAATCTAGGTGAAACTAATTTCAGTGATGATCAGGGAAAAGAGAAGGTTAGAGTAAGAAGATGTTGTAAACACCCAGAGAGGCTCTTGGAGTCCGAATATCTTTACAACACGTGGACTGAACGAGGACCGGATATATATATATATATATATATATATATATATATATATATATATATATATATATATATATATATATATATATGTTTATATTTATAGATGTTGATTCTTAGGACTTCACGGATGCACTTTTTGCACTTACCCCTTCATTTGCAAAGTTTAGAGAAATTATTTTTTCTATTTTTATTTAACCAATAATTCGATGAGGCCTAAATTATAATCACAGCATAAAACCGACTCAGTCTTGGTCCCAGAAAAAAATTAAAATTATTACATATATTTAGCTATATAAGAGCATCAGTGGAGGTAAAATATAAAAAAGCAACTAACAAAGAAACCTTATCTTCTTCGTGGCAATATATAGATATAATTTTTATATTTTTTTGTCATTGTCAGACATTTTCATTGTTAAGGCAATAATTAAAATAATTTTATTGTAAAAAATTAGGTTGTAATATTTTTGATCCAATGATGGACTTACAGAGCGAAAAACGTGTGACCAATTTAATCTTCGCCTGATGCTTAGACGTATACCTGATTAAGATTTGTGTTTTATGTTTTTTGACCGCTCTACATATTTTTTTTTTTGAAAAAATTAAATTTCTTTGGGTATTAGAATTAATATGTGTTTTTATATAATTCCACAAATATTGGTATTGGCAACATCCAATTAGCTCGCTAGTAATTTAGTTATGTTAATGTGAGTATAAATGAATAAATCATTTATACTTACTGTTAAATTTTAAAGCGTATTTTACTGATATTTAAATGGTAACTGATATTATTTAGAATACTAAAAAACACCATTCTTTTAGATGTAGATATTACTATTGTATATTTAAAACAATAAATCTGGTGTGAGGTTTTAAGTAAAAAACATGAAACCATAATTGTACATTTAATAATTCTTTGTGTTGGTATATTGGTCATCAAGCAATAAAATGTAAAAAACTAAATAGCAACTGCCAAGTTTTTAGTGTAGATTTTCTGTGCAAAGACGTTGAAGCTATAATACTGTAACACGGCTGAGATAATTTATCCATTGTATTTTAAAATGGATTGTTCCAACAAAATATTTATGCACGTTTTTGGGGGGAACCTGAATACAAATTACATTATTATCGCAATTTGCTTAATTTGATCCTACGCGTAGGGGAAATAAACATTTTCCTGTGTTACCATTGAGTTTTTTCGGAGTGATGTTACATAAAATGGAAATAGGGCGCATTTTATTTCTTTGGGCGAATTTTGTATTTTCACGGTTATTACAGGGAAGGTACAGTAAAATTATTCATCAATATACCTAAGAGCACAAAATATATGATGTAAAAAGGAGTTTGGAATTATAGAACGAAGACTTTTCTTATTTTAGATAAGTATTTTATATATTGACCAGTTTATACGCTGGAATTTAAAAATAAAATTATTATTAAATATTAATCAAGCGTCATGCTAATACGTGGTGTTTTTTAGTATTGTAAAAATTGCAAATATAAAATTACTTAAATTCTAAAAGTAGGGAACCTGAAAACTAGTCTTTTCTCAGGCTAATTTAAGAGCTTATCGGTTCTCAGTATAATAAAGAAGACATTTTCATTTTTAACTTAATTCAAAAAATATAACAACGAAAAAGCAATACTGCAAGGTAAATTTCTTTTTTCTGATAAATTGACGGCTGCGTCAAGTCTCGAATCAAAAACTTGCCAATCAGAACGCAGACGCTGTACCCACTGCGCTACCGAGATGAAAAAATAACATTTTGTTACATCAATATTAAAGGATGGCAAAATTATTTTGAAAATGTATTTTCTACATCCTAGGTTTAAAACCGAAAATCTTAATTGACATTAGAAGATAATTGGTATGACAATCTATCTTTTAATATTTGTATACTAATTTAAAATTTTATTATGAAGAATTACGGGTTACATACCTGTAATTCTTAAAAGTATCATATGTTGTCGAAACGAGATTTTTGCTTGGATGGGTTCAAGAGTAGACAGAATAACCCCGAATAACCCCGCCTAAATCAGCAATATGTGCTATGAAAATTAGACTGTTTAATGTCGCCATAATGCCTTATTTCCATTGTCTATTAAAACATAAATAATCGGTAAATTTCCTTTACCTCGAATTTCCCTCGTTATGTCCCTTCTTTTATTAGGAATTGTGAAGTGTGACCCAACTTAGTTCACTACATAGTCATTTAGTAACACATATATATTATCTTATCGAACATTTTCATTAGGCGTCATTTTGTTCCTTCATATTGGGTTCATATGGGGTAATACCTTACCAGTTTTTACCTATGCCACCTAGATTTTTGAGCATAATTTAAATTAAATTTACTTAGGTATTTTTTACACTGACATATACCGCTAATTTGTTACGTTATATTATTGCCTGCATAATTTTGAAATTAATGTAATGAGTAGTATTTTCAGGCCGATTTTTTGAATATTTTATTAGACTGCCATTTTGTTTTGCTATCTTATTTTTATATTATCAATTAATTCCCATGTAACACTTGTTTTTTGTGTAAATGTGAAGAAATTGGATAATTAGTTTTTTATTAATAATTTTTTTAACGATTTTCTAGGCCGTTATCTTGTTCCGAAATATTCGATTTTTACCAAAATGTTACCAGGTCACCCCATATGAACTGAACTTTTAAATTCGTACCAAAGTTTTACCAGTTGATTTCTACATAATACTTGA
This sequence comes from Kuschelorhynchus macadamiae, assembly GCA_030620095.1. NCBI lineage: Eukaryota > Metazoa > Arthropoda > Insecta > Coleoptera > Curculionidae > Kuschelorhynchus > Kuschelorhynchus macadamiae. The sequence continues at coordinate 680,637 of JAUTXW010000916.1, read as the reverse complement.
TTTTTATGCAACACTTGAGATAAATTGGATTAGTGGTTTTTTAGTAATAATTTTTTTTAGCATTTCACTAGGCCGTCATTTTGTTTGGACATTGGATTTTTACCAAAAAGTCACCAGGTTATTCCCATATGACCGTTAATTTTTGACCATAATTTGAAGTCAATCAGGTAAGTACTTTTTTAGCTAAGCCGCGAACAGACATATCTACGACGGTATCTAGGGACCCTGAAACCTAAAGTTCTGAAAAAATCTCGGAGATGATTACAATATTTCTCTTTTACGAGGGAGGTAAAAGTTATCTGGCCGCCACAACTTTACCTGTTTATCTCTAAATCGCACTTAATGCTTGCCAAAAATTTGAAATTAAACTAATACGTAGTTTTTTCAGGCCGATTTTTTAAATATTTTATTGGACCGCCATTTTGTTTTTCTATCTTATTTTTATATTATCAATTAATTCCTATGTAACACTTGTTTTTTGTGTAAATGTGAAGAAATTGGATAATTAGTTTTTTATTAATAATTTTTTTAACGATTTTCTAGGCCGTTATCTTGTTCCGGAATATTCGATTTAGTAAATTTCATTTTCAATTCAGTAAATCTGATGAGAGTTTTTAAGTTATGCCGCGAACTGATAAAGAGACAAACAAACCCACAGACCGACCGATGAAATTGATAAAACATATTTTTTTGGCATCTAGGGACGCTAAAACCTGAAAATATGTGAAAACTGAGAAGGTTATTTTTTCATGGTTATAAATAATTATCTGACCACCATTTTGTTGCCCCATCTTGAATAAGTACTACAATTTTACTTGTTCTTTTCTATACCACAATTAGTTATGCCACACAATAGAACATTAAGTAGTTTTTTCAGGCTGAATTCATAAATATTTTATTAAGCCGCCATTTTGTTTCGCCATCTTGGATTAAAATTTTACCGGTTAATTCCTACATAATACACGATTTTTGTACAAAATTTTACATAGATTAGATAAGTAACCGAACAGACACACAGACAGACAGACAGACGGAATTGAGAAAACACGTTTTCAGCATCTAGGGACTCTGAAAGTGAAGATCTGAAAAAACCTCGGAGTCTTCATTAATGAAAAAAAAGTATAATAAAAAATAAAATGTCTCAAATTATTTCTAAATTAGAATAAATAAACAAAATTACAGTTTAAAATTGACAAAAAACACCAAAGTAGGTCAAAACATTAATTTGAAAAAGAACAGCTTTTTAGGGAACTTAAAATTTTTAGACACCTATTATGAAAATATGTTTAATTTAAGACATGGTAAGTAACAAGAAGTACACATAAACTTAAAAAATAATGAAGTATATATATGACTGGTCAAGTATATATGAAAGAAATTTAAAAGTATGATCTATTAGACATTTCTTTTATTAAATAATTGCCGGAAAGAAAAATAAACACTTAAGAAAAATCTAGTTGTATTCGAAATTAAGGTTTTTGCAGATATTTTCAACACTTAACTAACCTATGTAAATTAAATGTCTACATTTCGACATTGATCAGTATCATCCTAAGGATCAGATTTTTATGACCAGTAAAATTAATATTTCGCATTTGAAAATATTTTTAAAAATAAGTACAGGCAACCCTACAACTCACTTGTGCTGATTCAAATTGATATTATATAAATTTGAATCTGACCCTAAGGATAACATTCATCAGTGTCCGAACGTAGGAATTTTATTTAAATGTTTTAAAAAAACTGTCGAAAAAAGGTGCAAAAGATTTTGCTCCAAATGAATTTAATTTAAATATATATAATTTTATTTCTCATTTTAGATACCCAGCAACGACAACTTCTCTAAATTAAACAAAAATAAAAAATAAGCCAAAAATAATTCATAAAATATTTACTGCTCAGGAGTAACACTAACAATAGCTTCATTATCGTATTTTACATTCCAAATCTCTGTTAAAAAATGTTAACTAGAAGGTATAGTGCGAGCCAGTTTTACCAAATATTTATAGACGTTCCACTTTAAACACCTAAAGCCAAAACGGATCTGATAAAAGTTTTTCATAAAAATCCATTCGTGCATATTCATTGTCACGAACGTTAAGGCAAAACATCGTTTTAATTTTACTTAAATTGCTAAAGTTTTAACAAACAATTTTTAATTTACTTTCGCTATGTAATTTGTCTTCATTGGATAGCAGTTCGTATAGTTTATTAAAATTTTTCACATCGACGTCAATATATATTTTTTTTCATTAGGATAAAATATTTTCTTTTTCAATATAGCACGTTTTGTGTTATATTGTAAACTTTTATTTCATTTTCTATGTAGATCTATTTCTTCTTAGCGTCTGGCAATAATTCAGAAATCCGGCTTTCTCTTAAAAAATCATTAAACAAATCTTGGACCAGTAAATATGTCTAAGAATGAAACAAAAATTATGTGAATTTAATTAGAGTAAATACTGATTTAAAATTCCCTCTTCCAAAGGATATATTTATTGGTCGAACCACCAGAAACCACGAATATAAAGATCAAATACTTTACAATACGATATATATATATATATATATATATATATATATATATTCATAATTATATTCATAATCATATATATTAATGATTCAAATCAAACCCTCAATATCTCTGTCTCACCAAACAACTGTACTGCCCTGCGAACAATTTTAACTTCACAACTTCCAGCGACTAAAAAACTAGTCTTCTCGTCCTACAAATTCTAATATAAGAACATGTGAAATCTGCCATTTTGAAACAAATTTGCTTTATTGTCACGACTGTTGAATAACCACTAAGTAACTAATTTCTGTCTACTAAATTTTTCTCGAAATTGCTAAAATAAAGTAGAAATCTACTAAAGGTGGTCAAATCGCACTATCTACTACTCTTCGGCTTAGATCTATTACTTTTTTTTCTGATGATATACTACTATTTTACAGGATATAGTGGCAGCACTGCTTCTCAGATCAACTGAAGGGACTCCCCGCCAGTATAGTAAATTTGTTTATTTAATTCTCCAGGCTGTTTTAGCAATAGGAGTTTTGAACTATGAACGGAATATTCTTTGTCATTGATTGGTTCAGTAGAGTTGCTATAAAGCTAGATTGTGCCAATCATCCATAAAACGGCAAACTTTTTTGTATGTATTTAAATATTTTGTATATTTTCTAAATAAAATGTATTATTATTATTATTTTCTAATTTTGTAATGTGAATCTGCCCAAACTGCCCTTAAAATTTAAATAATTTTATTTTGGGGGAAATGCAATTTTAAAAAATTGATTTTTAAATATTAGCCAAGATTATATCAAGAATGACGAGGAGCTAGAAAAATCTGTGAAAAGTATTAGCATATACTTTTGTTTAAATTTAAATACAAAATGGAAGGGATGTAATAGAACTCGTTCATGTTTCGAGAAATACATGCTGCTGACGATACAATTAGCTTACCAACGCTATTAGAAAGTAATGAAGAAAATAAAGAATAAGGCTAAATTGGTACCTACAGTGCATGTCTAAACTCTTAACTTTCGAATCATCTGGTTAGAATGGGGGTTCGAGTGATACCTTATTTGATAGATCTTTTTACCTTTATTATATTCTGCAAGTTTGAAGTCGCTGTCACTTTTCCAAAGAAAATGGCGCGCGCCATGGATTTCCAAAATTTTGACGTGGCGCCATTTCATTTGGGAAAGTGACAGCGACTTCAAACTTGCAGGATATAATAAGAGCGTTAAGACCTTTCAAATAAGGTACCACTCGATCCCCTTACAATTTAATCTTGTTTTCTCAAAATGGTGCCAAGGTGCCAATTTGACATTTTTATCATTCTTGCTTAAAATTTGGTTTATGTTGCTATACTAAAGTTCTCAAATTTTTCATGAAAATATTCCGATCCATCGAAAGTTAAAGGGGGAGTCCAGACTTTAGACACACACACTGCATAATGAAATTAGTAGAAATTTGAAATAGCAAACGTTTCGAAGAATTAAAACACTATTGCAATATTTCTTTTTTATCTATAGGTTGGAAATACTCCAGGAAACGTCTTGAATTAGATGTTTTAGTGTTTCACTAACGCCCCCTTCTCCTAAATCTACGAATCGGTTCTACTTGTTAACTCTATATTATGTTGGTGAAATTATTTGTATTGATATATTGTATTATTTTAACATATAAGTTATTTTTAACTTTTGTTTGCGTTTAGCAAGATTTTCGATTTTTGTCCCACATCCCATATTCTATAAAAAACACTGTACGCCGCTACTCTAAATGGACACCAAACCAGAGGTTGGAAGCTGCTTTGGGAAAAATAAAAAGAACATTTACTTCTATACAACTCGAATTTTTAATTTTTAAAAAATCGCCAATGAGCAACGCACTAAAAATTTCCTACTGAGGAAAACGAGATTCGATCCATCTAATATTAATTCCATATTATCAATTAAGACACTCATTATTGTCCTTAATATCAATGAGGACTGTTGTAGAAATTTACTATATTAAAAAAACGGTAAACTCCTTTACCCGGAACTACCCGTGACTTAATTTAGTTCGGTATGTAGTCATTTAGTAACACATATATACTGTCTTTTTAAAATTTGTATTGGGCGCCATTTTGTTTCACCATATTCGCTATGTAATAATATTTTACCAGTTTTGTACCTATACCAAAACCAGACTTGATTTTTGAATATAATGTAAAATAAATTAAATATGCAATTTTTTACTCCGATTTTTAAAACTTTCATTAGACTCCCATTTTGTTCCTTCATACGTCATGTTGAATTCATATTAAAATTTTATTCGTGTACTAATATATCATATTTATTCCTTGTGTAAAAATTAAATTTTTCATGCTTATGTACTTTAAAGTATTTTTTCGTGCATCATCCGAGCATTTAACAGCATTATTCAAAACAGACATGCTAAGCGCATATTATGAAAAACCAATGCTTTGAGACAATGACATATTAAAAAAACACCATCGTATTATAAAGTTTACATCTCAGTTTTTGCAAATAAAGTACAACCATTAAATTATATTTTAATAATGCCCTTGTGTCTCGTATTTAAAATAAAATTGTGTGTCTGTAAGAAAATTTTTTACTGTGATTAACACGCTATGGTCATTAAAATATTCTTTATTACATGGATTAATGTCCTCAATCAAATATGAATTATAAACTTGTAAGCAATCTAGTTTATTATAATCTTAGTATCTTCGCTTTTCAGTGTTGACTATTTGCCAATATTATTTGTTTTTAACGATAATCTAATGATACTTTCGACCAAATTTATTTTTATTTGTTTTCTTTCTCTCACTTTTTTTTCGTTTTTTCACTATTTTTTTCGCTGTCCTGAATATTTTATAAATAAAAACGAAATATTTTAGAATTTTTATCTCTCAAGGTTTTTTTTTTCGTAAACGATCAGCGATCATTAATAAAATTGCTTTTTGATTGATGTTCCAAAAGCGAGTCGTTATAGTCACCGTCAAACTGATTTATGTGGAGCATATGCAAATTGAAGACCGCCGCGCGCCACACTCTGTGAAGTATTAAAAATTAGTCGTCCGACTTTTAAAACGAGTTTGTGTTAATGACCTGATATTTAAAGGATAAATTTATTGCCGTTTGTAGGTACTATTTGCGATTTTCAAAAGCGTTTTTATTTTGATTTGAGAGTTCATTAGTTCTATTTACTAGAAACGCCAGTAATTCTTATTATAACTATATATAAAAGTTTCCGGTTATTTACAATAATATAATATGTAACTTATTTAGCTTTGTAATATCAAAACATTTGATCAAAAGAAAAATAAGTAAAAATATTTAGTGTGTATTGAAATTGTCTGATGGATACTACACCTTCACATTCGAAATTTGTTAATTATGTTTTGTTTACAAAATAACATATGATATGCTATTCAATTTCTTTAAATTACGAGACTATATCTCAGTTAGATCGATATAGTTTGCATTTGCTCATTTAATTTACAGTATTTATAAGATATACTTATTTAAAAAAGTATATATATATATATATATATATATATATATATATATATATATATATATATATATATATTTTTAAATTATATGTGTCAATATTCTTGTTTCATTAGGTTACCCTTTAGTTGTATTATTACAAACTGGACAATATTTCACAGAAGGAATCTACGCTCCTAGTGATAAAACTTCTTCAATCTCTAATATTGAGATAGTCTTACCTTCTTCAATGCGTCTGTTTGTCTTATGTTTTCCTGATGTACTTTCTATACTCTGCTGTAGAAAATTAAAAAGACTTTCTTGTCATATTCTTTAACTATTAGGTGATGTTTGTTTCTTCTTGTGCTATATTAAGAATTGTATTAAATATGAAATAAATATTTTCAACAAATTTGAACCCCTTCAATATAATTATAATTTCATAAATTAATAATCTCTGTGGGTTTACATATTATGTTTAATGCTTATTTGACTAGTGGTGCCCAGCATTTGTGATTTAATATGTTTAAAATCCAAAATATGTTTTTTAGTATAATTATTAATACAACAAATTTTATACTATACTATTACGAGACCAAGTGTTAACGCTTACTATTGGTCATATAAACTTATAACATTTTAGATTTTTTAAAATCTATTTTTTTAAATGTAGATTATATTACATACATACATCTTATAAAGGACCCAGTACACAAAGCGCTGAAAAGTGATTTCTATAAATTGCCCCAAAATTTGTATTTTGTAGTTGTCCTATATGCTCAGCAGTTTAATTTTTTAGGAAAAAGAGGTGCCCATCAATGGATAGTTTCGACAATATGGGTTATCATAGGTGTAGGCAGAAGAAATAAGGATATACCAATGTCTGCAGAATGTAAAACAAATGTTGTATTATTACTTAAACCATATCTCTATATGCCACTACGTAATATTGCTTACATTTATACAGGGAGATCACAATTTGTACGAAAGAGTAAAATCATATTTTTTTTCGTTTCAAATTCCATAAAAAATACAGAATTCTACGAAAGAGTAGAAAACCATATCCTACTTTTTTTTCATTTTCCGTAAAAAAATTCGAAATTTCGTTAAGTATTCCGTAAAATTTTACGGAATTCAGTATTTTTTACAGACCTGCATATTTTTTAAAGAATGTGCAATATGAAGAATCTTTAAAAAATTCAAAATTCCGATTTTTTAAGGAATTCCGAAAAATTTTAGGGAATCTCGTATTTTTTACGGAATTCCGTAAAATTTTGGGGAATTTCGTATTTTTTACGGAAAACTAAAAAAAGTAGAATGGGGCTTTTCAACTCTTCTGTAGAATTTTTTTCCAAAAGAGCATAAGATATGATATTCAATTTCTTTAAATTACGAGAGGATGTAGTCTGCATTGGCTCATTTACTTTACAGTATTCATAAGATATACATAGGTATTTAAAAGTTAAATAATTGTACTTTTCAATTTTTGATTTTTTCTAAAAAAAACGTGCGCAACTGGTTATTTAGAACGATGAATTAACTTTACGTTTATCAAACGCCTGCGAGCACAACTTACCTACAAAAAAATTAATCTCCTGTCCACACTTTGACCTAAAATAGTCAAATTAAGCATATGTGTACTTCTGGGGTGGTTAAGTGGCGATTAATCGAATAGGCAACCAGGCGTACGTGTTAACGGACAGTGACCCTATTCGGTTTTGAAATCTAGGGTGGGACAAAACGCTAGAACTAAACACTCGGCATGCCGAGACAGGAACTGTAGCATGCAACGCACGAACTTTTGGGTTTGTCAAGATGGTTATCATATTAGCACAAATCATAAGTTACACGAAAAATCGTCAAAGTAGTACTGTTTTAAGAACATAGAATGTAGACGATATGAAATGAAAGGTAATTGTGAGACTCCACAGAACTTTTTCGAATTATTAAAATTCCACGGCCAGGAAATTTTTAAATTTTGATTTATTAAAATCCTGCTGCCAAATGCCGAGAAATCGAGATTCTTAGTGAGATAACGGAGTTTGAGTTAAAATTTTCATACAAATTGGTCAAGCCATCCAGTGTAATCGGTGTACATACCAATAAAATACACCCTCCGAAATTTTGACAATTCTTTTCGTTTTCGGATCTCTGGAAAATCTATTCTCCCATTTCCGTCAGTCTGTCGGTCTGTTGTTCTGTTATTACGCAACATGCCTCAAAAACTACTTATTCGGATGGCTTCAAATTGTTGTTAAAACTCAAGGGTCATACGGGGATGTAATGATTATATTTTGGTTAAAATCCAATATGGCGGAATAAGATGGCGGCCTCATGAAATGCAAAAAAATCACTTTTAAGGCTTATTAAATGGAATTTAAATTTTGCGTAAAAATAGAGTGTGAAACAGCAATACATTTTTTGTATAAATCCATTATGGCGGAACAATAAAATGTTTAAAAATTAAATACCAAAAAACTACTGATCCAAGTGACTTGGAATTGTTTACAAAAATCAGGTTTTAAACAGGGAAAACTGGTAAATTTTAGTGCGAATCCTATATGGTAAGACAAAAGGGTGGCCCAATGAAATTTTTAAAAATTCGGTAAAATTCTATTTCCTGAAATAAAACATTCTTTTCATGGAGGAAGATAATAAAGAACATAATTTATTTTTTGTAGACTACGTAAATGTTATGAAAAATAAACAAAACCGATAATAATAAGTTAATTAAAAAATTTAAATACATTAGAATATAGAGAATTTGTTTAAATTTACTACCAAATAATTATATGCGTATTCCTGTTTATTGTAAAATATATGGATCTCTAAAGGTGAATTTATAGATTTTAGCCGTCGATCTTGGTAGAATTAAATTTTTTTTTTTGATATTTTAAAATATCGTTACACTAGGACTCTTATCCTATGTACGTTTTTATTATTTTTGTAACATAAGCTATCATTAAAAAAATCATTTGTTTACCTAATGATCCCATTTAATATATAGGCTTGTAACTCAGTTATCTCACTAAGAATCTCGATTTACTCGGAGCCTGCCAACGAAATTTTAATACATCGAAAATGTTACACAATTACCTTTCAATTCATGACACATACATTACATACAGACGGCATGGAAAAACTGGTTTTTCTCAAATGTTGTAACAATAGGATTCTTGTCCCACCCGGGCTTTTGTTATCTTTATATCATAAGGTATCATTGCAAAATTTTCTTTCGTGTATCTAGTTACCACTTTTTATATACAAATGTTTTTTAGTTTTGTAACTCAGTTGTCTCACTAAGAATCTTGATTTCACTGCTCCTGGCAATGGGAGTTTAATTAACCGACAATTTTATATCACATACATTGTGTGTTACTTAAATAAAGCTACTTGGTGATGACCCATGCTAATGTTGTCCTACCTGTCAAATAAATATCTTGTTCGCAATTTTCATTATTAATTTGTTTGTCTAGCTAAGAAACTTATTTCGTCTGTGGATCTTATAACCCCCCCCCCTTTTTCTGTTGTCGTCGCTCCGTCTATTATAAACGTAGGTTTACATCTATCAGTCGCAAGCTTGGAATACTCATGCATATATATTTTTTAAAATATATTTTGTATTATATTTTTAAACAAGTAAACCTAAATGACCATTCTGACAACACATATTGTCGCGTGCGTTCGAATATTACGATTAAACGGTGACACGAGTTATAGGTATGACAAACATATAAAAGTGTCTGGTGTACTATCTATTCGAAATATAAATTGGTTTTGGGTCTACTGAAGATAAATATTGTAGTGCTCTATATGGTAACCATTATAAGCATGTTAGATTGAATTTAGCTATTTTAGAATAAACATACGTCAAGAGCTTTTTAGTAAAAGTGATTAACATTTACTGCTTTTGCACTATGTGAAATACATCGTTCTCTTAAAAATTGGTCTGATTTTCCTAGTTATACTGTTCCATCAGTAATTAAACCAACTTTATTACAAAGTGTAACTCTTTAAAAAAAGCACAAATTATATTTGGCATTTCAGTTCGATTGCCAATAATCTCAGTCCTTTGATATTTTTAAAAATTTGAAGTCCAGTGACTTTTAGAATGATGCGATTGCAGCCTTTGATTTCAAATACGTATTTTGAAATGACACATCGATCAAAGAACATTGACACAAAAGCAACTCGAGGCTTATACTTAAACACTAATCAAAACGATTCAATGGGTATCAAAGAAATATTAGCAATATTCAGAAACAACTTTGGTTTTTAAAATTGCAATAAACACTCAACTATAACTTTTGTTTGTGACAACCAGTATTAAATTATGTAGCTAATTCTTTTGCTTGTTTTAATTTTATATAAAGATTTTTTTTATGAAAAGGTCATGCTTTATTTTGAACTACTAGTATATAGATTAAAATAAATGTCTCCTTAGTTCCGATGGTATTATGATTGAGCATCCAAATGATGTTGTGTTTATTCTTATTATCGTCAAAAGTCTCCTGCAAATGTTAGTAATTAATATCAATATGCGTGGGATAATCCAGGCTACCCGAATGCTGCATGTTAAAGTGAAGTATGGTTATATTTTACAGTGACCTAATAGCACACCATTATCATTATTATTCGTTCAATAAAGTAACTCCCATCTATTATTAGCAGTGCCGTAAACACAAGTGCTGTTTTTAATTATTCGGATAAGAAATAAAATGTCACTAAAAAGTTTAAGTGTTAGACCAGTTCAAGTTGCCATGATAATTAATTACGTTTTGATTATATCGCGGATATATTTAACCATAATTGTACAATTTAGAAAACATATTTGCTGCGTTGTTGAATATGTTATCTTAAACATACAACGGTCAAGTTAAACCAGAGCACTGATTCACAAAAGTTTGTAAGTAACGAGTAAAAGTTTGTCAAAATATCGAGGTACTATTGTTTCACAAAACTACAATTGTGCACTTATAACTACAGACAAATATTCACAAGTTTAAAAACCAAAAATTAGCTATCAAGAACTCACTTATTGTGTGGTGGACAAATTATTACTGGCACTTGTTAGCAACTCCTAATTTGGGTAGTTAGTTTTAAAAGGATGAAAAAATAAATGTGGAATAGTAGTTCATCGTCTGAAGAAGAAGTTCTTCAAATACATCGGCATAGTAGAATCTTTAGATAAATAATGAACACCAGATTTGATTAATTATATAAGTTTAACCAATGATTTCGTACACAAATGGAAAGACTTAGATTAGTTAGACACTCCGACACAGGCAAACCGACAGATAGACAGACAAATCGACGCAATTAAGAAAACATGTTTTTGGCATCTCGCAAACCCGAAGCGTGAAAATCTGAAAAAATCTTGGCGGGTGATTTTTTTCACGATAACAATATTCCTCTTTTAGAAGGGAAGTAAAATTTTATACCTAATTTGTATGTTTAAATATAAATTGAAATGCTATATAACATTATTTTTTTACGAAGTATAAATTAAAATCTAAAACATCTAATGAGTTTAAAAAATTATTTTTGAGTGTTTTTTATTAGCTAGCCAATTATCAATATCGAAAACCTAGACGCATTAGCACCGCGAATTTTATATTTTTTTAAAACTTTGCATTTTTATAACTAAAACATTTTTCTCGAAACTAATTTTTTAAAGCAGCCGGTAGCAGTGGATAAATTAATTTGTGATTATTCCAAAACATAAGTGGACCTTATTTTCTTGAAATAAAGGGTTGACTTTAACTCTACTCTTTACCTCTATAAGGTAGAAGAGTACTCTAACTACTCTTCTACCTTATATTGTTGTTGTTGAGCACGTTGATAGTGCAAATTCCAAATACTTACTGTTTTCCTTTAAATTTTCAATAGCGTTTATTGTTGGAGTAGGGTTATATATCACAACATAATTTTTTTGCAATGCGAATTATATAAATTAAGAATAAAATCTCGTTAAAAAAATCGATTTTTGAAAAGACGGTTAGCAAATAATAGATTTTTTCTTTTTCAATGAATATATATTTAGGAGGATTGAATCAAGATTGGCATCCTTAATTCCGAGCTTACTTATTCTTTGGATCATGGGTAGTTACCATGTTTTAATATGCCTCGTACAATTAAATGCGATTTATGCAATCGCGATCGATTTGTAAAGCGCAATATTTTCGTCTCAAAATCGAATGCATCCGGAAAAAATGTTCGCTATATTCGTGCAAAATTTCGAGCAATGGTTTATATTGACTTTCGTATGAAAAAAACGTCAGAATATATTCATTCTAGTCTATTCATAAACATTAATTTAACGAAAAACTAAACTTAATTTGAGTCCTAATATATTTTAAGTTCATGTTGTTAGAACTTCTAACGAAGCTACTGTTTAAAATAGACTTTATAAAAGCGAAAGATAAAATAAGCTAAGGCAAAAACGCCCCGTAAAAGACATATGTATGCTCTGCAATTACGTTATTTTTAAAATTGACAAAAACATATTTAAAGGGAATGGCCAGTTCTTGGATGCAGTAAATGCATTTGCAATAAATTTAATATTGTGTTTCGGGGCCTAAAAACATAGAAGAAAATGTCAATTGCAAATATTTTAAGGTTTTATGTAAACTTCTGCTGATTTATTAAAAAACAAACAAATGAAAGTTTGAAAAAAAATGTTCACCGATTCTGTTAAATCGTTGTTTATATTTTTATTTCCCTGTTGTCATTTGTTTAGTTTTCTAGCAAATCATGATAGTTCAGAGAAAACGTTAGAACATAAGTATTTTTTTTCTTTCTTTTAAAATAAAACCTGTAGGCCCCGATTAAAATATGAACAGTAACCCTGTACATAGCCTACTAATTTGCAGCATATAAGTAATACTGTAGGGTAAAGTAAAAATAGATACAAATAAAAAATTTTCATAATACAGCGGGGTACAACAAAATAAAATAAGGTAAATAATAATAAAATAAGCAGAAATAATTGTTTTATAATTAATTTTATTGGAATAAAAAGTAAATGTACCGGGTGGTCGAAATTGGTCTGTTTTAACAGAGAAAACCTATTTCCTGACTAGATAGAGCAAAACTGACTTAGGTGTCATGGGCTCGATTTCTGAGAAATGTTTAATGGCAAAAACCGCCTGCCGATATTTTCACTGCCAACTGAGATATAGGGCGTTTTTCAATTTTCGGCCATTTTGAAAATTGTCCATAACTTTTTTATTTTGCGGAATATTAACATTCTGCAAAGACATTCTAAAGGCACTTTTTTATGTGCAATCCAGTGGCGTACTCAGATTTTTTCTATAGTTGTCCGTTTTATCATAAATAGGCAAAACTTTTTTTTTTCAAATGGAAATCATAGTTGGCTATAAATTATAAAAAATGCTCGCGTTTAGCCCTTTTCAGTGATATAAAGTTGTAGGTACTTATTTTCAAAAATAACGAAAATATTAGGTGTTTTTGGTTTACATCGAAGTAGGCCTTGGAATAATGACGCGCGTTCAATATTTTGAATATATTGCTGTCAGATTACTGTAGTCTGGTGTAATTATTGCGTTTTGGTGTTATCATTATCAAGTTGTGTTAAGTTGCTGACAAAATATGTTTGAGAATTATGAAAAGTATGATATGTTAAAATGTTACATATTATCTAACGAAGTTCCTGAAGCAGCTAGTGAATTATATTTTAATACATTTCCCGAGCGACGTCAACCGGATAACCGAATTTATCAAACATTAAAAAGTAATTTAGTAAATTACGGAAGTTTTAAAAAGTTAAGAACAAGACATTATGAACTAAAGGAAGAAAAGGAAATCCAGCAGCTAAATATAATTGGTGAGGTATTAGATCATCCTGGCACCTCCTCTCGAACATTGGCTAATATAACGAATGTTCCAAAGACCACCGTTTTAAAAATACTCAAAAAACATAAATTCAAACCGTACAGAACGAGAAGAGTTCATCAACTCCGTGAAGGGGACGCCGCTAGAAGATTGAGATTTTGTCAGTGGTATGAGCAAAAATTCATGGAGAATGAGAATTTTCCATTAAATATTATTTGGAGTGATGAATCCAGAGTAGATACTTCTGGTATATTTAATAGATATAATTCATATCACTGGTCCACTGAAAATCCACACGTAGTTGTGCAACAAGACCGGCAAGGTCGGTGTGGATTCAATATATGGGTGGGGATATTCCGAGGAAGATTTGTGGGACCTTATTTTTACGATGGAAATTTAACTGCAGATGATTATGTAAATATTTTGCGCACATATATTGTCCCTTTGTTGGAAGACATACCTTTAGCTGATGCCAGAAATATCTACTATCAACAAGATGGTTGTCCCCCGCACAATGCAAGGATCAGAACTGATCTTTTAAACTTCGAATTTCGAGAAAATTGGATTGGTACGTGGGGCCCCATACCTTGGCCTGCTAGGTCCTGTGACTTAACTCCCTTAGATTTTTTTTTGTGGGGAAGATCGAAGGACTTGATATTTAAAGGAAGAACCTTTCACACAAAAGAAGAATTGCAAGAGGCCACTAGGCAAGCTTTTGCATCTATTAGCCCAGTTGAACTAATAAATAGTTGCAACTCGGTACGCAAAGATGCTTAGTTTGTATTCAACAGGGAGGGGCTCAATTTGAACAACTTCTCTAAATATATTTATCAGAAACCTATCTAACTAAATACCTAGATTTTCATAATTATTTTTTATTTTCACTTGTAGCTGTAAATAGTAGTTTAGTTTGTTAATTTTGTTCAACTTTGCTATGTAAACAAAAAAAAATAAAAAAAATTAATAATAAATAATTAAAATAACGTTAGCTAGTGTTATTTAAAGTTGTGTTTAAGTTGCTAACAAACTATAAATCTTAACAATACATAATTGAGATATTGTCATCACAAATCAAAGCCTACTTCGATGTAAACCAAAAACACCTAATATTTTCGTTATTTTTGAAAATAAGTACCTACAACTTTATATCACTGAAAAGGGCTAAACGCGAGCATTTTTTATAATTTATAGCCAACTATGATTTCCATTTGAAAAAAAAAGTTTTGCCTATTTATGATAAAACGGACAACTATAGAAAAAATCTGAGTATGCCACTGGATTGCACATAAAAAAGTGCCTCTAGAATGTCTTTGCAGAATGTTAATATTCCGCAAAATAAAAAAGTTATGGACAATTTTCAAAATGGCCGAAAATTGAAAAACGCCCTATATCTCAGTTGGCAGTGAAAATATCGGCAGGCGGTTTTTGCCATTAAACATTTCTCAGAAATCGAGCCCATGACACCTAAGTCAGTTTTGCTCTATCTAGTCAGGAAATAGGTTTTCTCTGTTAAAACAGACCAATTTCGACCACCCTATATACCATTGACCGAGATTCTACACGAATATAATGAAAATATTTAGGGTTACTTTAATAACCATAGATAGGGAGAGAGTTGATTAGAATTAAGACATTACAAGCTTTAGGTGCCGGTGAAAATGCCGTTGTAACGTAGACAGTTTCCATTTGGCATCCACTGGACGCGTTTCGCGAAATTTTCGCTTTTGGGCATTTTGACCCTTACCTTACCATCAAAACTTTCAGTGGTGATTGTGTTAGGTTTCAAACATCGGGATTGTTATAATTAGCGATTTTGTCAGTGTTAACGTTCGTACTAGAAAAAAGTTCGCAGACCCAGATTTTGAAGCAACAGTTTCCCAATGGTTTGAAGAATCTGAATGAGATCTGTCGAATGTTCCAGAATATATGTGCGAAAAAAGTGATCACGACTCTGAAAGCGAAGAGTCACAGGATTAAATTGAAGAGAGCGATAAAACACCAGACCTAAGCAACCAAACATAGAAATACTTTTTTGGCACAGGAAATCGATTCAAGTGGTCCTGATCGGAACAAGCTAGATCAGTTCGAACACCGGCTCAAAACCTTATAAAAAAAATCCCAGGATGTATTGGACCAGCTCAAGGTTTATTATAAAATATATCTACGAATATTGGATCTGCTCGTTTGGTGGCAATCTGTTAGATAAAGTTCTTTTGCATACCAATCAAAAAATTGAAACGGTCAGACTACGTTACTCGGAAGACAATAAATGTCTTGTTGAAGATTTGGTCATAACTGAATTAAAAAGTTTTATTGGTCTTCTCTATTTTATTGGAGGGTTTACAATAACTTTCAAGAGGTTCTTGTTTATATTATCTTGTATTAGTTTTGACGATGCACAAACTAGAGAACAGTGAAAAGAAAGCGATCCCTTAGCTCCTATTTCTAAACTTTTCAATGCTTTACACCAGGCTCCATGGTGTGCTTAGATGAAATGTTGATACAATTCTTATGCCGATGTTAATAAAAAATGTATATACCTAATAAGCCCGCCAAGTATGGAATAAAGATAATAGTGTTGGCTGATGCCAAAATGCACTATTTTTATAATGAATATGTTTGTTATGACAAAAACAGTGATGGAATTGGCCTAAGTGATTAACTCAAGAAATTCTCTAAGCATACGCAATCTTACCGCAGACAATTGGTTCTCAATACCTCTTGTTGAAAAACTGAAAAAAAAACATTACAGAATTTCCCGTAACCGCAAAAGAACTGTGTGTAGCAGTGTTTATGGGTTTATCAAAATCATGACGTTGGTTTCTTTTGTAAAGAATAAGTTTGTGGTCTTGGTTTCTAGTATTGCTACGCTTGCTCTGGTTGGTTTATAACCGTACGGTGCAAGATTGCTACTTGCTTTTTTTTAAATAATAAAGTAAGACATATTTTATTTTATTTATTTTCTGAATGAAAAAAAACTCGCAAAGTTAATTAAAAAAAAACAAAAGTATCAAGACACAAGTTCGTGGTTAACAGAGCGTGCAATATCGATAAATTATGCTCTTTTATCCCGGAGAGCGGACACGGGAAATGAATTAAAAGTTAAAAAAAGATAAAAAAAGGAGAGCGTGTTTTCGGCACTGGTTTATACTTGTAACATTATTACTAGGACTCTATTCAGTAGGGTTTAGTTCGCCCCGGACAGGAAGAATTCTTTCACAACGTGGCAGGAAAATGGCGGTCTGGTCCACCTTCAGCACCAAAAATGCTCTCTTAGAGAGATTACTTGGAGGTTACAATAAAAGATTATGAAATTCACAATTACAAAACCCCAGTAAATTAGCTTGAAGCTGAGGAGAAATCCCACTAACGGATTCCCAAGAAAAACTGGGATTTTTATTTCCCAGTTCGCGCTAAAGACCTTTTGTGGCTACAGGTGACCAGAAAAGTGAAAAAAGTGTGAAAAAGTAGTTTCTTCCTAAAATCAGCTCCGTTTTATCTTCTAGAATTTACTCAGCTCGGATGCCGAACTATCAATGGTTAGATGGCCCTAGATGACATCAGTGTTGTCAAGAGGAACTCGGAATGATTCAAAATAGAGATTGCAGGGCAAGAAAGATGGTTATTCATTGGTTTTAAATTCAAACGGCAACCACCTGGGAATAAACTTGGCAACAGTTGGGATCTTAGCATGCGTTTACAGAATGAGGGCATATCGAATGTAATGGGTGACAGCGCTTAGGAAGTGACATGTTCCACAGATCTAACTTATACTGTGAACTAGGCAAAACGAATAATAAACAAACAACTATTTTCCAACTTCCAAAACTTTCCTAATTAGAATAATAGTTGGAAAGGCTCGGGCTAGCCTTTCAAATCAACTTGCAACTAAAACAGAAAACAGAGCTATAGGGAATTAATTTCAAATGGAGAAGTTTTAAAACCCTGACAACAAAAAGGTACCTAGGCTTAATGTAAATGAAATTTTCCCAACAATACAATAAAAATAAGTTTGTTAGTTTACCAATAAAAGAGATTTATTTATAACGAAATATTTTAGGCAATTTATAGAAGGCAAAATTGCCGAATAACAATTCAGAACATAAGAAGTTCTAAATATTCATGCAATCAGGAAAAAATAATTGAAAAAGGAAATATTTAAGGAAGTTCATTTGGAATTCCAATACACTACACACAACCGATTTAGTTTTACTAATATGCAGCTGCTACCTTATCGAAAAAAAGGTATGAACATTGATTTTAAAATCAGAAATTTTATATGTTTATAGGCCAAAAATACAATTAGCATAGGGTAAATTTAAAATAAAGTAACAAGCATGTATTCGCCTATAAACAATTATATATATATATATATATATATATATATATATATATATATAGAAATATTTATCAAAATAACCGGGATTCATTAAATTCCTACATATGAGTATTAATACATAATATCCAACTTACATGTAAAAAACTTCGGTGAATTATGCTTGTATTTTATTATTTACAGCAACAGAAAAGATATATTTGGACCCAAAATATAGAGGTTTAAAGTCGAAACTGCTGCATCCTGACAAGAGTATCGAAAAGCCAAAACTTGCATAAAGGAGGCAATACAGGTTTTGCTAAAATTAAATTCTTATTTACTCTGTAATATTAAGAAATAAATATCTTTAGATGTTATTTGGATTTTCTTTTTTTTTTCAAATAACTATAATTTTAATTGATGAATGATATTCTAGGAATCTGCTCATCGCCATCCATGTAACAGCGTTCGAACTTGCAGTGAAACGTTTCATTGGAACGAGGTGGTGAACTACTTTAGTTTAACAATACCGATAGTTGTTGATAACAGGCGGCGCTATACCAATACTTACTATTAGTATGTATTGGCTATACATACCGAGTAATCATTATAATATAATCCGGTTTAATAAATGAAATCTTCGCATGATATATGGGTAATCTAAATGAACTATAAAACCAATAAATAATAAAAATAGTACAATATAAATCTTAATTAGCTAACATTAAGAGATACTCATATAACATATACCAAAATTAAAGTCTTGCAGTATGCACTACTCGAATGACATAGATACTGAAACTGGAAAGCCTCAAAATTATTGCTACTTATAATGCCACAAAAGGAGATGTGAATGCGCTTGACCAGAAATGTGCAAATTATTCTGTTAATTATCGAACTCGGAGACGGCCTGTGCGACTATTTGAAGCAGTTTTTAATCTTAGTGGAATCAATGCACATGTACTCTATTATTCAAAATAGAGTACATTTTGCTACTTTTTCTTTGAAATTTTGCATCACAATTGGTAAAACCTTAATTGTTAACGCGCTTGCACAATAGTCGACTTCCTGTGGAGCTTCGACAAAATAATAAGCATAATAAAAGAACACTGACCAGCCAAAGGTACAGCGAATGAGCAAAATACATTGCAAATAAGTAAAACATGTTATATTTGCCCTTACAACAAAAAGTAGAAAAGACAACTAGCTTTGTAATGGTTGCAGAAAACTGATATACGGTCATACGCGAATGTGTAAAAACTGTATCATCCAAACAGAGCAGTAATTTTTTTGATCAAATATAAATTTCTTTTAATGCATCCATTTCTTCTTTATAAATGCTAAGAACTAAAATTGTTTTGTTGTGTTTTTTATAGAAAATAAATAAATAATATAGCGCTGAACAAGTCCAATGATATTTTTATTCCAAAAGATATCTATAAGGTATGTCTCTATACAAATAACGATTATGTAATTTGAGAAGCCAGTACTGGAAAAATTTTAAAAATTAAAAATATTTCATGTTCTGGTTGAAATTACGGACCCTTGAATTGAATATAAAACTGACGCCAAACCAATATTTCCAGCAGTAAAATCATTAAATTAATCCAGCCTTTAGAACGACCAATTTTTAGCACTTCATTCGACACCAGCCTGCAATTTGCACCAGTGTGTGGAAGTGACATATAAATCAATGAACGATGGAAAAATTCTCTATTAGATTGTTGTCGCCGCTGATTAGATCACGCTTAAACCTTGAAAATATAGAAAAAAAACCCTTTCTCCGAAAAGAGAATACAAAATTTTTTCTCTACTAACATCATGAATGTTTGTCTCTATATAACTATAACATTTCCCATTACCTTGTTTAGTCACAGTTTAGAATCGCACCTATCGATAGAAAAGAGTGCATCTCGTTTCTTCTAAACATTCATACATTAAACTGGCGTAGCTGTGGGGAGATATATAAGGGATATATTATCCCGAAAACTTTTTAATTGTAGCCAAATTTTAAAAACTTTTTTAATTTCAATTTCTTTATTTGCTAAAATAGTTTTGCAATATCTATTGACAATTTACTGTTTGGTTATTGTTTGTCAACAACTTTTAACCGTGTTGAAAAATAAATCCCCCCCTTAAGCGCTAAGTCTGGCTACGCTACTAAATGTATACATTAACAGAGATTCAAATGTACAGCTAATTATATCTGCCTATATATATTTAATACTCTTACTTCTCTTTGTATTCATTTATATATATATATATATATATATATATATATATATATATATATATATATATATATATATATATATATATATATATATATATATATATATATATATGTGTGTGTGTGTGTGCTACTTTTTTGTGAAATTAGGGATGATGCCAGGAGAATTTTCATCGAGATTCAGGGCATTTTTGAAAATGCTACATTAATATACCGGGTGCAGTTATTAGAAAATATATTTGTTGGGAATGAAAACGAACCACCCTGTAAATACCAAAATATTTTAGAATTATTATTTTTTCCTAGCATTATTTTCTTGTAAATAACTTTTTTCGTTACTTTTCTAGATTTGAAGATATCACCGGCCTCCCTTCTCAGTTTACTCCAGGTACTTACCAAACTGTTCTAATACTCTTTTAATATACCGAAGTAATTTAAAAAAAAGGTAGGCATTATCCGCGCCTATAACATTTGTATTTGAACATTTCTTTTGTATTTAAGTATAAATATATAATTATGGAGAAATCGTCCGAGAACTACTGTCGACCAGTCTACAATGATTGTATTAAATGTTATATTCTAGCACTAGCTTTAAGTTGGGTAGAGTGACGGAACATATTGAGGGTGTAATCTAAGGCGTAGATGCATGCATATATATATTTAAAGTCAAAAGAAAAGATCTTTTAAAATAATTAATAATATGCAAGTTGTTCCATTTAAAAAAACGCATCACCTGTCAGAATATGACATTTCCGATAATTTTTTCGCACTAATGAGAAAATATTCTGATGATTCATAAAAAATCCTAGAACTTTTGTATTTACGACATTTCCGTATCTACTGAAATAAACTCTCCAGATGGATGGCAAAATATTTGGGAAAACCCTATACAACAATACATTTGCCATCTGTAGAATTGGATTGTAATAAAACATTTAACCCTACGCAGCAATGCAAACGTGGTGCAGAAATTAATGTGGTCGTGAGATGACTCGTGTTTCCTCATTTTTGTAGGAACGGGATGTAAACTATTTATTCCTTCCCTTGCACAGTTACTACTTGAACCGGCTTTGTAACTTTTTTTAAAATAAAATAACACTCGGGAAACAGTACAATAAATTTATAACTTTAAAAGCAGCCCGAAAATGACCGGTTTTGGTCCTTTACTACGTTTAGCTTCCTAAATGAAACCGCAACTTTATAGTAAAAAATGGTGGTTGCTGTGACAAGTGATCGACGACTTTAAAGTACGCATTACTAAAAGGTTTGATGAAAGAACCCGCGACTGCACAAGACTTGAAAAATAAGCTCATTTGTAACGAAGTTACTATTTTTTTGGGTATGCATGCATCTACGCCTTCTAAAACTGTATCTCATTCATTAATCATAAATAAGATTCTTTCAGTTAAATAAATAGAAAACTTCGCCCGTGGTAAGCAAAAAAAAATGGAATGAATGTGCTGTGTTATTTTATTGAATTTCATGATTAGAGCCTTATTTAGTATTCTTTAAACTAGTAAGATTACACACTCAGTATGTTCCGTCATTCTACCCAACTTAAAGCTAGTGCTAAAATATAACATTTAATACAAGCATTGTAGACTGGTCGACAGTAGTTCTCGGACGATTTCTCCATAATAATATATTTATACTTAAATACAAAAGAAATGTTCAAATACAAATGTTATAGGCGCGGATAATGCCTACCTTTTTTTTTAAATTACTTCCGTATATTAAAAGAGTATGAAAACAGTTTGATAAGTACCTGGAGTAAACTGAGAAGGGAGGCCGGTGATATCTTCAAATCTAGAAAAGTAACGAAAAAAGTTATTTACAAAAAAATAATGCTAGGAAAAAATAATAATTCTAAAATATTTTAGTATTTACAGGGTGGTTCGTTTTCATTCCCAACAAATATATTTTCTAATAACTGCACCCAGTATATTAATGTAGCATTTTCAAAAACGCCCTGAATCTCGATGAAAATTCTCCTGGCATCATCCCTAATTTCACAAAAAAGTAGCACACTGTGGCGAAAACCGTAACCCTATATCAGTGGCGCCTATTCAGTTGAATTAAGTGAAGTGTTACTTCACCAGGAAAAATAATCAAGCAAACATCTAACTATATTTATTATATATTTTTTAAAATTTAGGTTTTTACATTAATTTATTCATCTAATTGGCAAAAAAATAAACTGTACATCTAACGCAGGACACTACACAGAGGTGTCGTTCAGTTTGGAGTGATTTTTTACTTTTATTTTCGCGGATTTCGCTGCAACCGGCTAGTTCCTTTACAGTTTGTTTGACTTTTTTGTGTTATATTTATTTATGGTGTTGTTACAACTTTATTTGGTGTCGGGTCTATTAATTTATATTATTGATGAATCCGATCGCGGATGTGGTTTGCATTTTGTTGGAAACTCCATTTAATCGATGGAAGGAACAAGATCTGTTTATAAGTTTTAATCGTCATCTTGGTTTTCGGCGTACAAATGGTTATGTAGTAGCTAAATATTACAAAAATTGTTTTGCTGCCCTTGTTTACTAGTCTCTAATAAATATTCAGTGTGGAATAAGAAAGGATTTGCAGGTATGTTAAATATATAAAGGTCTTTACATAAAAGATTCGGCGGAGCATTTAAAATGCGAATTCATGCTTAAAACATTTGTAAAAAATCAAAGCACTAAGCTGACGCTTTAAAAGAAAAAGCTAAATAAGCTAGCTGGTAATTGACGCAGCTTTGTACCTTGCAAAATAAAAGTTAGTCTTTCGCGGCCATGATGAGAGCAGCGACTCAATAAATAGGGGGAATTTTAAAAAGCTTTTAGGTTTATTAATATCGAGAAGTTTCCAAGTTTTTACTGTTGACTCGAAAACTATTCAAAACGAAATAATTGAATGCATTCTGATTATCTAAATGATCATGTAAAAAATTAAATAACGAGCACACAATGTGCAAATGGATGACACCACTGAATTAAGCAAACCTCCCAGTGCTCTATAATTTTAAGATACGTTAATTCAGAAGGTTCAGTAGTCGAAAGATTCTTAGTATTTTACAATGTCAGCTCCGATAGAACGTCAGAGAATTTATATTTTCTATTGGATCAAATTTTGGACCAATTTGACTATAGACATAAATTAATAGGGCGATGTGTGATGTTTGGCCATCTAAATGACCTTCAAAAAAAAAAAGAAAGTGCCGCAGGCCGTATTTGTCCATTATCTTGCGCATCGCCTTAACCTTGTGATGCAGCAAAGTTTTCCTCATTTTTTCATCACTCACGAACTTATGCTCTTACATCTGCATCTACGAGGCGTATACCAACAATTACAGAAACTCTTTGGTCTTCGAATTCGAACTTAGTAAATGTGATTGTTCAAGACTGAAATAAATTAAAAGGCGTCTTTGAATTTATAACAAACTGTGACAAATCTGATGAAAAATCAATCCGGCTTGCGAAAGGATTTTTAGATGAGACAAACGATTTTGAATTCACGTTTTTGGCATTAGTGTTTATTGACATTTTTCCAATCACGAACATACTATTTGCGTTCTTCAAAAAAAATCGCTTGGCATTTATTTTTGCATATCCAATATAAAACGCGTTCGTGAGGCACTATGTAAAAAAAGAAATGAACATTTGTGAATACCATGTTTGATAAAGCAAATTCTATTACAGAAATAAATCACTACAAACGTGAGCTTGCTAAGCTTTAACTTGAAGAAATTAGGGCTAAGTATAGAACCCTTTTTATGAAATAATGACTGTGAAAAACTTATATTTTTATGTTTGGTAGATTCTGCTAAATTTTCCAAATATTAAATTTTCCGACTGACCCGTTTGAAAATTGGTTACAATTATATGGAGAAATATTTTCAAAAAGTCAACGACTTAAAAATGAGCTTGGTCTTATTTTTGCCAATGACAGTAATTGGAATGTATCGCTGCAAGAGCAAGTGAAAAAAATTAATGAAAATAAAGATATTTTAACCAAAGCATATAAAGTGTTTTCCCTTATTTTGAATACCGTCGACAAGTGCTTCAGTGGAAAGAAGTTTTTCTAGCCTCAAACGTGTATAAACTTATTTAAGAAATACAATATCTCAAGAAAGACTTACTTCTCTAGGCAATATTTCAATTCAAAAGGAATTTCTGGAAGAGATTAGGGCAACTCATCCACTTTGTAAGGATGTTATAAATAAATTTGCTGCTGTAAAGGATAGTAGAATTGATTTAATATACAAAATTTAGGTAAGTCGTAAAAATATTGTACTCCTTCCACATATAAAAAAAATTCTGGAAAAAAAAATTATTGCGATATTTTCTTGCTTCATTTGCGCTTCACTTACTTTTTCACCCGCAAGCCGCCACTGCCCTTTATGTTTAAAAATAAGGGAGATGCCCCCCAAAAGTGTCTTAGATAGTTTACCCTGTACATTATGTAAAGCAGTGATACCTCGCACTCACATTATCCTTTTTATTTACATGATCTTTCAACACATTTAAATATTTCACTGTCCATTCCGAAGTCTTCTTATAAACCTTAGAGTTACTTTTATTTTGCATTGATTTCCGTTAAAACATGAATATGGCTCGGTTTATTTTGTCTTAAGTACACTTTTTTGGACCAATCCTTTTTTTTTTCGTATGTACCCTAGGCACGACCAGTGGCGTATATAGACATTGCTTCTGGGCGGGGTTTTTCTACAGGAGGAGCAAGGAGACGATGAAAATTTTCAACTAAAGAAAAAGTACATTATTTTAGTTATAAGTAAAATTGGCTCTAGGATTTTACCTGCCAATCCCGAAAAAAAGTTTCTTACTGGGGGATTTCAACACCCAAACCCTCTCATACTTGAATATGCCACTGCTCTTGACCTTCGGTATCTTTTTACACTATTAATGCTCTAATTGTTCTTTTTCTAAAGCTCGATCTTATTACAACTTTCTTGTTGAAAGAATGTTATTCAGAGTACTAATAAAAGGAACGTATAGGTTGATTTTATGTTCTGGAGTGTAATGCCGGATGCGCGCTGCAAGTGAAGGAATTGAATGTAGGTGAAACGGACTCTTAAAAAGTGAAAATATGAGTTACTAGTTTTTAGGGGGGTGGGTGCGCGGCATGCTTCCTCAAATAGCAGCCTCCACTGTAAAAGAGTTCTTATAATAGGCAAATCTCTTCCTGATGTGATTAGCCCTTCTTTTAAAACACTGTTTGGCGCTCTTGGAAGACGACACTTTCCTTTTGGTTAGTACACTAGGCACTACCTGGCACTTGGTTTTCAGTAAAAAATTAGAAGAAGTTTGAAGAATAAAACAGTTTTAACCAGAAAAGCGTTAAACGTAAATTCCTATAAATTTCTCAACAGCAGGGAGATATTTTTGTAAAGATTTTATCATGATTTTTAATATTACTTATTTTAAAATTTCGATAAATATAGTGATTTGCACTTAAAAATATTTTGTAAAATACAAGAAATTTCTAGTTTGACATGCCCTAATCTATCTAAATACTTAATGTTAAGAGGAAACCATTTCGATGGCGGTGAGATAAATACTATATAATTTATCCAGTTAGTAGAAGTTGGGAATTTCTCCCATAACTCACCCCGAAAAACAATAATTTAGCATGTAGTTACAAACGATGCCACGGTCTAAACACGTTTTACTACGACCTGTATGTTTGCAAGTCGAACAATACAACAATGGCGGCATTGTGCAGGTTAATAGCTGGGCCAAGTCGGCACAAGCAAGGTAAAGGATTAAACAGGATGCAAGTATTTGGTAGTCCAGTCACATCAGAACGGTGGCGGAGTTACATTATTTATAAGCAAAATACTGTGATATTTGTTATCCTCTATCGCCACATGTTAATCAGAAATTATGTTAATTACCTAACATCAGTCTGATTTTTTCTCTTTTCAATTAAAATACAATTACAGTTCGTAACATTGTGCCTATCTAAATAGATACTTGAGAGTATAGAAGTAACTCTAAAAGACTTCGACCTTACAACGCCTTATTAACCGACGAATAAAAAATGCCCCGGGTAGAAGTATACTGTTTATAACAAAACTGAAGACTTTCTGATATTGTGTTATAAAATTTAAAAATTCTTCTTTAAAGGCGCAACAGTTTTTATTCCCTCCTAAGAGGAAAGTATTGTATTGAAATTTGATAAAATATTTTTATTATACATGCTAATGTTTAAAATTGTTAAAAACAAATTATCCGTTGCTTCTATTTTTGGGATTCATAATTTCAATGCAACAATTTTTAGGAGAGAATTTAATCCTTAATGAAATGATTTATAACCTAACCTAGAAACATACGTTGATTCAGGTAATTTATTTACCTGCCCAGTTTCTATAAACAAATCTCAAAATCATAATGAATTACAGGAAGATATATTTTTTATTTCCGTAGTAAAACCCAAGTATTGTAATCGTAAAAAATTCAGCCTCCGAGATCTTTTCTTCTTCTTTCTTTACGTTTCAAGGTCTCTAGATGCCGAAAAACTTGTTTTCTCCATGCCGTCGGCCTATCTGTCGATCTCTCTGTCGGTCTGTCTGTCGGTCTGTCTATCAGTCTATCTGTTGGTCTGTTTGTCTGTCTTTCTGTTCGCGGCATAGTTAAAAAACTACTTTTTTGATTGAATTCAAATTTTGGTCAATGAGGAACCAAACTGCGGCCTAGTAAAATTTAAATAAAAAATTACTAAAAAACTATTCACTCAATATACCTTAAATTTTGCACAAAAATGAAGTATTACGCCGGAATCAACTGGTAAAATTTTGGTACGAATTCAAAATCGCTGAACAAATTGGTGGCCAAATATCTTATTTAACTGATTTGAAATTTTGCAGAAAAATTAAATGTGATAAATTGGTTTTGAAATTTTGCAGAAAAATTAAATGTGATAAATTGGTACGAATTCAAGATGATGAGACAAAATGGCGGTCTTAAAAAATCAGTATAAAACTGCTTTTTCAATTTATTTTAAATCATGCTCAAAATCAAGTGTGGCATAGGAAAAAACTGGTAAAATTGTGGTATGAATCCAATATGAGGCCCAATAAAAATGTTTGCAAAGACATCATATATGTGTTACTAAATAAGTTTGTATGTAAACAAATTGAATCACACTTCACTATTTCTAATAAAACGACAAATTCAGAACGAGGGAATTGATCTGAGATATATAAAACGTTTTAACTAAAACAACAAATTTCTATTATATTTCAAAAATTATTCTTTTATTGTTACTGCTTGCTCTGTTCTTCTATTATTCTTTCAGAAATAAGCTAAGATGAAAAACAGAAGTTATAAATTTCATTTGCAACTTTTGATCTTCGGCTTTTTCCGACATTGTTTGATTAAATGTATCGTTATAATGATTGTTGAAATGAAATACCTTTTATTATTATTATTATTATTATGAAAAGTTCAACATTTTTTCCGGAAAAAATATTTAATGTTTAATTGTTTATTAAGAGCCTAGTGCGTATAATTTCCTTCAAAAAATATTTCTGAATTTTTTACTTTTGCTAAATAATGGCTGAAATTTATTACGTAAATTAAGAATGAATAAAGAAATTTTAAACAAGCTTCTGCTGATTTAGTACTATTTAACATTCAATAACTTTCTTCTGACATGTTTATATTTCTTTCTCAACTGACTGCACTATTAAATAAATATACAAAAAAACTTTGCATTATAGGCCTGAATGTAAAATGCAGAAGCTATTGCGGTAGTCACTCTCTATAGGTATCTTTTGAATAGGTATACCATTTTGACAAGAGAATAGGCTGCTTGCCCTGGTGTGACATAATTATTCCACCTTAATAAAATTATATGGCTTTCAGGAGTAAAATATACTTGAAAAATCGTATTGTTTCTTAGAAAGGCGCTCGCTCTTTAAGACAGAGAAATACGTTATTGACGGTAAATGATATGCTAGAAATATATACGATTTAATATCTAACTAATACTGTTAAATTTCAAATGATCACATGAAATATCTATAGCATGACCAAGTAATAATGTGCTGAGGTTAATATTTCTGATTAAGTTGTCCTAATAAAGAAAATATTCGCCATTCTGGCTTAATTTACACCTGGAGTTTTTTTTTTGAGATGCAACTAATGTCGACTAACTTCTGACGAAATATAGGCACATATAATGACATATATATATATATATATATATATATATATATATATATATATATATATATATATATATATTCCAAACACTTGATAAGTTTTATATAAAAAAAAAACACTAAATTATTCATTTTTTTAGGAGCGTGCAGAAAGTTGCTCTCTTTCGCACTAATTTCTTTCTACATGTGACAAGGTTGGGCTAACTGTTATATATTTTGTTCTAAAAAGTCCGCTTAAAATACAGACGGCCTTGTACAGGATATTGTCAATTTTAACAGTAAAATACTATTGTTTGTCTACGGTTGCCATCAGTTGCATAGCTACACTGCCGCTGGCCCCCGCGGTTCAGGGAGGCACACGAGGTCAGGGGGGCCGGCGATAATTGCAAATGGGCTCAAAGGGATTATGAAACTATGGATGTCCTTTTTTTCAGTCATCATATATTTTCCGGCTATGCTTTCGGGGTTTCAGTTATTGCCAAGTAATGGATCTTTTTTTTGTCATCGGTTCTTTTTCTGTTTTGAGAGGGGACCCTTTACCGAAAGCCGCGGGGGGGGGCCAACATTTGTAGCTGCGCCACTGGTTGCCATAAGCACAAGTAACATAAAAACAAACGGACTTTTTACACCGTATTACTATACAGTGTGTCCCAGATTTGGCTTACATGTATTGCTATCTCGGAAACCGTTATAGCTACGAGGTTGGTTTAATTAGAAAAGTTTTAGAGAATTTTATTATAAACTCAAATCCAATTTAAATTATCTTTTGTGGCTTTTCAGATAATTAAGAAAAACCAAAATGTAGCATTTTTGACCTTTGCCTCTAGCTCTTAAACAACTAGTGTTATGGTTTTAATGTTGATGCATCATTGGGACACTTTTATTAGAGGCATATAATGCAGGCAAATATATTTTGTTGTTTCTTTTCGAGATGTTTACATAAACTTTTATTTTTATACGGAGGCCATATTGGATTCTTGAATTATTGGAAAAAGCACCTCTAGAGCTTTTTAATGATATGAATGAGGACATCAACGTATAAGATAATATACATGTGGTGTACTAACAGGTGTAAAATATTTTGATTCCTTGTTTGTCATAGCATAGTTCGTTTTGTTCTCTCATCTCTTCGTACAGTGCCTCAACTTGATCACGTGACTGCTTGTTGGTACATAGATTTGGATTATTATCCGCCAATATTATCGCTATGTTGGAATTTATATCCAAGGTGGTGCTTTCAGATTTCGCTTTCAAAATTTGAATACTAGAAGTGAAACGTTTGTGAAACAGAATTCCTACCCCGCCATTGCTGTTGTGATCGTTTTCTTTATAGAACCGAAGATGTCCAGAATTTAGCCTGATACAGTCTTCTCCAATTTTTCTTACTTCTGATATTCCCAGGACGATCAATTTCTAGGAGTCTATATCTCTTGCCCATATCAAACACCTGGAGATGCGTTTTCTATGGGTTATAATCTCTTACGTGGTTACTATCATACAACAAATGAGTAAAGTCATTGTTCATAAAAATGTTTGCTTGTCCAAAAAATATAATTCACGTTGGGAAAAATGAGTTTTGTTACACAAAGGGCTTAGAAACTTTCACAGCATTTATTTTATTTAAAATAAACGACCCTAGCTATAGAGAAAATGCTATCTAAAAAGTTGCTTTGGATTACTTCCATAAAGCAAAATCTAAACTTTCATTGACTTTTATTAATGTACTATTTTATAAGGTACAATGAAAATACTAAAACCCTAAAAAACCCTAATTACATTTAAACCAATTAGTGGAAAGAGAAAACCATTACCAAGTTCAATACATTTTTCCAAAGTTTTTTAATTATTCAAGTTATGATTTATCATAAATAAAATAGTAGTAACATAATTTCTAAAAACTATTTTCTAGAAATCTAGAATTAGTTTAAAATTATGTAGATAATTAACTCAGAGCCGTATTTAGGATCTAGAGGATCCAACGCTGAACCTATGGTGCGGGCTCTTAGACATAGACATAGACATAGATGGGGAGCCCGACAAGGGCAGCACTTAGGCTCACTGGGGCCCATTGTGCTATCCCCCCCAAGTAGGCGTGTCAGGCCAAGAGCCCACTCCTTTTTAGAAAGGAAAGGACCCTTTCAGGTCGCGCACGTCCCACAAGCTCGGGTTCCACATAGGTGTCACCCAAGCAAAGCAGTCTGGCGTTGACTAAAACGTCACATCGACAGACTAGATGCTCAGTAGTTTCATCTACGTCAGCACAAAACCTGCAGTATGAATCGTTGTCGAGTCCAATCTTATGCAGGTAATATTTCACTAGCCAGTGTCCAGTTAGGAGCCCGGTAATAGTTATAAGTTGACTTCTGTTTAGATTTAGAAGTCTATTAGACTCAGAACGGCTATAAGGGCCTGATATGAAGACCTTAGACTGTCTGAGTTCTGCTAGCTCGGGCCATTCAGCACGGAATTCCTCGACAGTGCAGTTCTTAATCCTAGCCTTGACAACTGAAGGAGCAATTTCAAGACCAGGTTCCGGCCCAGTGAAAGCAGTGTTGCTACCTTTCCGAGCCAGCTGATCCGCCGCTTCATTACCCCCAATACCCTGATGGCCAGGCACCCAAATGAGGCTAACTCTATTGGACTCACACAGCCTCTCTAAGGCTCTCCTGCATTCAAGTGTTAGCAGTGAATTGACCCTGTTCGAGGACAGAGCTTTAATCGCGGCTTGACTATCTCAGCATATATAGATATGCTTGTCGTGATATCCTCTGGAAAGGTTTTCCTGTACGCAGTCCAAGATTGCTGTAATCTCAGACAAGGCCCTCCGGTTTGAGGAAGGATGGGGAGGAATCCCTCCATTGTTCTCTCTCAGGAACAATTACACAAAACCTTTTAGAGTCAATTGAGACCGGAATAATGGCATCTCTCCTTGCTAGGAGAGGGTCTGATCTGATCAATTCAGTCTAAACTCGCGTATGCCCGAAATTCCAGTCTCTGTGTATCCAACGACCCCAGTCGTTTAAACGAACAGAAGTCTTCTGAGCTTCTTCGTTTACAAACAAGTGCAGAGGACTTAATCCTAGAATAGCCTCCATAGATCGGGTCGGTGTGGTTCTTATGGCTCCAGTTATGCCCAGACACGCAAGTCTCTGGAGCTTGTCAAGCATCCTCCTGTATGTGGTCTTGCGAGTGGCGGGCCACCACACAAGAGCGCCATAAGTGATCATTGGCCTTATCACTAACGTATAAAGCCCATGCACAATACGAGGTTTTAAACCCCAAGTTGATTTGAAGGACCGTCTGCACGCCCATAGACACACTGTGGTCCTTTTTGGGATCCTTTCAATATGATCTCTCCAGGTCAGTCGGGACTCTATTAAGACACCCAGATATTTTACCGACCCGGAAGGTCTCAACTCTTTCCCAAGGGTGAGCCTCTCAAGGTCCACTTTTCTCTTATGGGTAAATGGTACCATTTCGGTCTTATCCGGATTAACAGACAGACCGTGTTTTTGGCACCACTTTTCCACCACTGCCAAATCCCTCTGCATGAGTGTTTGGAAACTTGCCTATTACTATAATGGCAAGATCATCAGTGTAGCTTTGAGCATAAACTCTCGTTGAGAGTATGAAGCAGCCCATCCACAACCAGACACCACAAGAGCGGAGCAAGAACTCCGCCCTGCGGACATACTTTGACCACGGACGAGCATACTGTCACGGTCCCAAGAGAAGATGTTATGATTCTGCTTTCAAGCATGATGCGAACTCACCTAATGGAGTCAAAGGTGGTGTTGTTAAACGCCCCCTCGATATCCAAGAACACACCCAGAGCCATCTCCTTGGAGTAGACCCCCACCTCCAGTCTACTGACTGACTATGAAGCAGCGTCTCCGTCGACATGGCCGTCCTGTAAGCATGCTGTGTGAATGGGTGCATAGGATTTCCGTTTCTTATATAAGCATCAACGATCTTCTCCATGGGGTTCAAAAGAAAAGAGGATGGACTGATGGGCCTAAAGTCCTTAGCAGTTTCGTGGCAATTACGACCCGGTTTAGGAATAAACGCTACCCGAACCCTGCGCCAGCGTTCGGGAATATATCCCAAAGCCAGGCAGGCCCTAAAAAGGCGCAAAAGATGTGGGATCAGTAGTTCCTGACCCTTCTGAAGAAGCGCCGGGAATATTCCATCTGGTCCAGCACTCTTAAATGGGCAAAACGAAGATATTGTCTACTTAATAATGTCTACTGTAACGACCTTAGCGGCCGTTTTCCAGTCAACCGGGCCTGCCTCTACTTGGAGAGCCTGCCCAGTAACCTCATCATTAGGTTCCGGACGACAGCCTGGAAAATGAGTTTCCAGGAGCATTCCTAAAGCCTCCTCTGCGGTGGTAGTATATCCACCGGTCGAAAGCCTTAGAGCCCCCACGCTCTGTCCTCGACCTTTTGAGAGAATCCTTGGAAGTCTAGCGATTTCCAGAAGACCTAAGCTTTCGCAGTAGGTCCTCCAAGACCCTCTCTTTGAACTGTGTATCAGTTCTTTGTACCTGCGTTGAGAATTCTTATGTTCTTCCCAGTCAGCAGGTAATTTCGATCGCATGGCCCTGTTAAAGAGCCTGCGTGTATCTTTACGAAGCTTTTCAAGATCCAAGTTCCACCAAGGTGTTTTCTTGGTACTTTGATAGGTCTGCAATGCACAATTCTTCTCATAGGAGTCTATTATGGCTTCCTGTATAGAGTTTGCCACATTTTCCACTTGCCTTACTCTACAGCATGGCATTAGTGGCATATCTAACCGCACCTTAAGCGACTCCACATAGTAAGCCCAGTTGGTTGTCCTCGGGTTTCGAAAACCACTGAGGTCCATGTAATGCTCAAGGTTTAACTTAAAGAGGATATGTCTGTGATCCGATAAAGATGGCTCATCAGACACCCTCCATTCTCTAACCACCGGAACCAGCAAAAATGATGCCAGAGTTAGGTCAATAACCTCCTGCCTTCACGACGTGACAACAGTTGGAGTGTTTCCCCGATTTAGAATTTCTAAATCAGTTGTACTGAGGTACTCTAAAAGACTTGCGCCCCTCGAGTTGGTGTCAGTGCTGCCCCAGATAACGTTGTGTGCATTGGCGTCGCATCCAACAACAAGAGGAAGCCCGTTGTCCCTAAAGTATCCTATTAAGTCAATGAGTTCCCTGGTAGGTGGGGCCTCTCTTGAGTCATAGGGAAGATAGGCTGAGCAAACTACAATGGGTTTGCGATGCCCTGCTTTATCCTTAAGAATCAGTTTCAGAGCCACTAGGTCCCTGGAACAAAATTCCGGTAGTGACAAGGACTCAATACATCTGTCAACGTAGGTGCATGTCCTTGGGTTCAGATGGATGTCCCTTTTATAATGTAGAGAAATTTCTATCTGCCCCAGAACTCGTACATGCCCCTTGTAAACCCAAGGTTCCTGTAGGAGGTAGATGTGTGTTTGCCCCACAGCTATGTAACGGCCTGTTAATGAGTTCGCTTCTCTGCTGTGCTGCAAGTTACTTTGTAGGAAGAGCACCCCTTTGCCCATTGGAACGAGCTAAGGGTGAGCCTCCGTTATCCGGGAAGTTGTGTCCTCCGACCCAGATGCCGCGCTATGCACGTCTATCTGAGACAGAAGCTCAGCAACTTCCTGCTCAGCGTCAGACTCGGGGTCCAATCGCAGAGCTGGGTTTGACGGGGAGATAGGTCACCCTGCTGCTCCGGCTTTGGTGTCGGTGGAAGTTTCAGTCGAAGTTAGAGCCTTTATCTTCGTCTCAAGTGACGTGGGAGACCCCAGCATACGCCTTAAACTTTTGACGTGACAAGGCCTCAAAGGAAGCCTCATCAATGCCAAACACAAGGATGAGTTTCTGTTTCTCCTCCTTGCGAAAGTACGTCCTCCAGAAATTAGTTCTTAGTCCTAAGTTCTGTCTCTGAAGACGTTTTAAAGTCACCTCCGTACTCTCCGGTGGTCCATGGACAACGGTCACAACTTTTATTGTCCTGGGAACGTGTTTCTGAATTCTCAGAGATGCATTATCCCATGGCTTAATGATTGGAATGGTCCCCTCCAACTAGTTCAGTGACCACTGATCTTCACAGATCACCACTATGGCTCCCTGTTCTATCAGCCGGAAACCGCTGAATCTGGAGAAGGGCCTCTCCACCATGCCGTCTACGACGGTATTAAGAGATGCCAGGACAGCTCCATATTGAGTCTTCGAGATGACCACATCCAGATATGCCTCCGGTATAATGGTCACCCTGAGACCTGCCGCTGCCGCCTGCCCGTATGTGAGAGTGCCCCAGTCCCTAGAACGTTTAGTCCCCCCCTGAGCCTGAGTGCTAGGTCCTGGCTTGACTGCGTCCTGGCCCGGGGTGATACCTTCGAGCCCGAGCCGTCTAGCCCTGGCCTTCTGAGCACCAGACCTGTTCTTTTTCTTAGAATCGCCCGGTGTGTTGCCAGTCCCCTTTATGGAGCCTTGTTGAGTCGTCTCCTTTTGCAAGGAGCTAGCTCTACTAGTCCCCTCTTGGGAACCCGGTTTCATAGACCCTTCTTCCGAAGAGCCCTTAAAAGGTTTGCTGCTGTTTTTTTTCATACAGTTCCCACGAGTAACTCGGAAAGGTGGTCCACCCCATCAGAGCCGGCTTACTGAGGTGAGGCTGTGGTCTCTAGGAGGTCGCCTGGTATCCCAGAGGCTCCGTTCACGACACCCGATTTGGGCTCGGGTTCATGCAGCCCTTAGCACGGAAGCGCACACTGTGGCTTGAGCCCTGTGTCCCTCTTAGCTTCTGAGCTCCAGTCTAGGCCACCCATTGATAAGACCTCACGGTCGTAGCCATGGAGTCGTACCAATGAAAGGTTCCTGGAGTCTCTTACTAAGCCTCACCACTGCGTTCAAAGTGTGGACACGCTGGGAGGGTGCGGGCTCTACCAAACGATATAAAATATCTCAAGTAAAAGAGGAAGGACCCAGGGGGTCGCTTGAAAATACATTAAAATTTTACTTGCAAAAATCGCATTTAAGAGCATTTGTATAAGAACCTAAAGGAAAACATCTCATGTTTATTATTAAATTACAGAAAATGATATTATTAAATATTTAGAATTTAATGCATTAGTGAAATTAAAAATGAAAATAATCGAAAATCATGGTGTTCAACTAATCATTAACACTGAACAACATCATTAGAAAAATAAAACCAAATCTAGGTTCATGTGTATGTTGCTAAAATCATCTAATGATTTATTTCGTTAAAAGTTTCAATAATTAATTTTTTTCAAAACATCAACATTATGCAGCAGAGGCTGCTTGTGCTCTTCTTAAACATCTGTATATAATTTAATCACATGCCTTCATATCAGGGAACTTGGGTGGTTACAAAATAGTTAATTTCGTAGCTGATATGTTGAATTAGCATGACATTTTTCTGGTTGAAAATAATCTTTGTAGCCGTAGTCTAAATTTTCAAATTCGGGCAAGAAAAAAGTGTTTAAGCATTTCTAAGTATGAATTTTGATTAAAATTATTTCGAAATTATTTTGTTAAAAGTACAACCAAACAAAAATGATGACAATAGCGTTTAAAATACTTACCTAATTCAAAATCTAGAGGATTTACTATATATAGGTAAACTATTTGTAACGTACTAGGGTTCAGGAAACAAAATTTTTTAAGTACTATTTTCTCAAAATTTTTGATTTTGACTGTGAATATAAATATAAACAACTCTTTTAGATAGGATTGTCCTTATAAATAAGAAAAAGAGGTAGTTTAGATTCGTCTTAATTAAAATACCTACTCTGCAAGTTTTTGAGCTCCCTACAGTGGCGGCTCGCCAGGAGACGCGAGTAAAGTGCCGCTTCACCTATTTTTTCCAATCAATTTACTTAAAAATAAAAATATTTTTAAAATATTAAGCACTTTTATTATAAAAATGTAGTATGTTTTATATAAATTCACAATATTTACTAAATTATTCCATTATTTTCTATCATAACTAGTTCATTATATATTCAAAAAATGATAATGACTTAAAAGCGTAGCGCGCTGATCACATTTTCATAATAGCGACCCGTTGAGGAATCACAATCAGCAGTTAAAAAACTCCGCCTCAGACTCCTGCCGTACGCTGGCTTTCGCGTTTAGATTTGTTTTCGGCAGTTGTTATGGCAACGCAGTGGTGAATATCCGTAAGCCAAATAGAGATGGGAGCGGCATAAAACTGCTGCTGCAGGCTACAGGCGCTTTTTCGCTTTTATAGAATTGATGTAGATGTAAATTAATGCATTCGGATCATCGGAAGCGGAAGCAGTTTAGCATCGTGACGTGTATCGTGGTATATAACTGTTTTCTAAGAACAAAAAAATATATTTAAAATCTTATAAATTCATATTATTTCCCCTAAGTATTAAAAAACGCTCCAAAGCTATGGATAATTAACATCATAAAAAGGTAAAAAAAACAGCCATTTTGGGCGTGGCATCCCGAAAATGTTTGGCTTGCTGCGATTTTTTATCTAGGAGACTGTGCGCCTAGCTACGCTGCGCTTCACCCGTTCTTAAATCCAGGAGCCGCCACTGGCTCCCTATATAGCACAATCATATTTTTTATCGCAAAGTGTATTTTTTTAAACAAACAAAACATTTTACTAGATATGATTCAATCATTAGACATAGGTCTATAAATGAATTCGTTTTAAAGAAACATGGAGTTAATGTTCTTTTATTTGTTTTCTCCTAGTTTATTTGAAACAGATTATTATATTGCTATAAAACGGGGTGTACCAAAAACATTAACATACATATATTTTTTATGATACTTTCTTGTCAGTATATCCGACCAGTGGCTTAGGGACGAGCAAGCTTATGCTTTTTTTCAACATCATTCCCACTTAAATTTTTAGGTATTGGCACTTTTGACTGTTTGATATATGGCATATGTTCTCAAAAAGTACCCTTAGTTTTAAGCGATATGTCGTATCCTTACTATATTCGGCTTGAATATACAAAAAAACCAAACCTAAAAAATTTTGTATGTAGGCCTTGGCTTATCTCGGTTCGTTAAGCGATAGTGTTTCCTGCTGCAAGTAAATTTTTGCTGATTTCATTATTTACCAGATGTTGATGTAATTTAAAAAAGAAGTTTTACTATTTATATGTAGAAAAGGTCGCAGTGATCAATCCGGCCTACCGGATAGGCTTCAATCTCCCCTTAGTTACTACTACTATTAAAAGTAAAAAGAAAGTTAATATACACAAAAAAAACGCAAATAGAATGGGTTTCTACAGATTATTTTTTCGAAGGGAGTTACCAAAACACTCATAACGATATTTTTGTTTTCAAAAAAGATTAGAAAATATACTGTTACGTGTTCTCTTTTTAATAAGCACTTCTTTCCAACACCAACTTTATTAAATTCTCATTACAGAATAACCCGATTACTATACGTTAATACATTTAATAAAAGACTAATTTTCAATTGCCAATGTCCATTTCTTAGTTTAAGTATTAGGAATTCGCTTTAATCTTCCCGAAAGCCCTTGATATATGATAACGTGCCTGTTTACTTCTAGTCCACGTATAGCGATTCATTTGGGGGTGTTTTCGCTCGAGCACCACACTACCCCCTCTTAATTATAATTCTTTTGATCAGATTCCTAGTCTTCCAATTTCGTCAGTCTGTCTAAGTGTACTGTCTTCGTCTTGCTTTTGAGTACTTTCTTTTTTATGCTAAATTGATTCAATATCGGGGTCTTCTAGATGATCTGCTCGCCATTTTTCTGTTGACCACTCGTGATCTGGCTTATTCGTAAATTCCTCTGTGAACATATCCTTCCGTTGGGTTACCTTTTGACAATGGATTAAGGCATCAGCCTAGTGATGGCTGTCTTGAAGTGTCTCTCCTGAGATGTTATTGAGGTCCAAACACGATAGTGCAATTAAAACATTAAAACCTATTTGTTTTCTAGAACTATCGAAAAATATATCTTGTCAGCTTTCTTTAAGGTCCGAAACTCATGGTCAAATTACTCAGATACTAATTTGTTTTGAAGTAGAACTTTCTAGAAGTTTCTCGAAAAAGTTACTATTAGGTCTTCATGGGGTACAAAACACAATCGTAAAATCAAAACTTACGGATCTTGTTTAGTGTCGAAATAGCATGTTCTATCATTGTTCTGAGCTTCTGATAAGGTTTTCTTGAGATCCAAAATACAACGGCAAAGTCAAAACTTACATATTTTGCTTAGTTTCGAAAGAGTATGTCTAGAATTTCACGATAGTAAGTCAAAACTTAGGACCATGTACGTCTGGGAATAGTTCTTAACAGTCTGTTTCTGGTTTAAACACAAACTATTTCAAAATTTGTCACGATCGGGCACTGGTCAGACTTCAAATTTTTTAATGTTCACATTAATGTCTTCACTAATCTTCGCTTCTGATATCAATTCTTAGAGTCGAAACTTGAACCAAAATTTAACAGACGTATAAAAAAAATGGCTTTTATTTATAAAAGTAGTGCCTCAAGTTTCAG
This sequence comes from Kuschelorhynchus macadamiae, assembly GCA_030620095.1. Classification (NCBI taxonomy): domain Eukaryota; kingdom Metazoa; phylum Arthropoda; class Insecta; order Coleoptera; family Curculionidae; genus Kuschelorhynchus; species Kuschelorhynchus macadamiae. The sequence goes on along the minus strand of JAUTXW010000916.1, from coordinate 641,503 downwards.
TTTTTTGGATAATATATTTAGTAAAAATAAAATTATCGGTCTCTATTCAACCTTAATAAAGGTGGTTTTTTAAAGGAGAGCAAAAAAAATCTAATGGAAATACAAATCCATTTACCACAACCGCGTAGTGTTTTAACCTGCAAGATTAAATTTTCCACCTTAAATATTTTTCTTTTCACGGACATACAGTGACAAAAAGCATTTGAAGACCGCAATGTATGCCTGAATTAATTTAGAGGCTTTACAGAGAATTTGCTTTTACGGAAAGGTTTTCCAGAGTTTTGTGCCTATAAAAAGCTTAGGGCGTACACTTTTATTTATACAAAGTGTCTGCCAGTTGAAAACATTCGCTTTGTCGACGACCTGGAAATAGCAAGTACACAGAATACGTAAACAAGAAGGGCTTCAGTCTACTAATAAATAACTGGGATGTGTCGTGCATATTTTGTGAGGCAACTTTTGATGAACTGATTTAGGAAAGTGTAAAATGCAAGTGACATTTTATTTTACACATATTATTTAATTTCAATTAGTTTGTGAAAGCAGATAAAGGTAACCACTAGGGCTAGCCAAAAGAGGTGAATAAAAAATAATTTTTAAAATTAAAGTGGTATAGAACAAAAGTTGTAAATTGAGTTAAACAATATGCCAATTTTTTTAAAAAATTAATGAGTATTATTTAATCGCAATCCAAGTGCCTTAAAATATATCTCTTTAGATTTGTTACTTTGAACCTGTCATAGTTTGAAAATACTTTTGAAATACTTGACAAAATCATTAAAGAAAATCGTAATATTATCTCAACATCTACTCTTTGCCTCGCCTCAACCCAAAGATATATAGTAGCTTCAACGGTGCCCAGTTTGATCCTGACAGGAACCAACGGGTATAGTTTCGTAGAAATATTGAAACTGAACAGCTTCTAAGAAGAAAGAAGAAATCTAAGCGTTATATTTTGATGGAAAAAGGGACCATACTATGACTACATACTATTGAACAGGAATAACATAATATCACTTTTAAAGGAACCGAGAAGCAAATATTTTAATAATTTTACCATTGACCTACCTGCATCAGCTGCCAATATAGCAAAATTAAACTTGGACGCTAACTCAAAAAAACCCAAAAAGCATTTAAACAATTATTTGCGATGGAAAAAATGTTACCACAAGCTGGAAAAGAGGTGTGATTGGACGAATGAAATTGCAGAGTAAGAAAGCCCTTCAATGGACAAAATGAACTGTAACCGAGCTGCTTTTAACTACAACTATCACAAACGAGGAGCTATTGAGAGCAATTGAAAAAGCCTACAATAACAATAAGCAAGTTCCCACGTCACTCTCAAGCTGTCGAGCGATCAAGCAAAACTTGTGAACATGATGCAAGACATGGCAACATTCGAGTGAAAAATTCGTAGTAATCTTCACCCATTTGAAAACGAAAACCAATTCTAAACTTCTAAGTAAGGAAAAACTTATTATTAGGTGAGTTTCCAGAAAGTTTTTAAAATTAATAGTACTTGCATACCGAGTATGCAACCACCTCCCTATGGTGAGTTCTGGGTTAAATAAGTGATGAAAGGTTATTAAATTATATAGTTTTATGAAAACGATCAAGAATATTTTAGATAATATGCCTGAGCGTCCCTTACTGGAGCGAAGAGCTGGCTTTTTATTTTAAGACCTCCAAAGCGCGGCTAAAATTAAATTTTTTCTCATAAAAAAAGCCTCTTTAAAGGTTGGTCGAAGAAAAAATATTTTTCCTAAATCCCTACCCGCTTCAGTAGCTGTCGGTAATATACTCAAATAAGTAATCAGTATGCTAAATACTGTGAATGAGTATTGTCGTGTGTTTTATCAGTGCTCAAAGTCAGTTTTTCTATTTTTTACTCTTACGAATTTTTCGGTTTCTGTACAGCAATGTTTTATATTAGTTACTGCTTACTATTAGGCATTATTTTTAGGTGAAACATATCACTGTTTTCATTTAAGAGCAGGAGAAAGTTTAAGAACTTTTTAATTAATTGTCCTCTTGTCAATAAAATCGAAAAAAAAATGTAAGATCCTGTTTTAAATTTCAGCATTGTAAAATTTACTAATAATATGACATAAAATGTATTTTGTATCAAAGACATGATATATAAAAGCACCTTTACAAAAGACTTCCTTAAATTTGTTAAGTGTTTTACGAGACTAAATTCATCAGTAAAATCCGCGTGACTAACGAGATCAAGACATAGTTTTTCAATGTTTTTCCATTATCTGAAAAGTTTAACTCAACCTGTACTTATTTTTTAAAATAAATATTGTAATTAAAGCTTGTTGTCATAATTGGATTGTTCTTAAAGACACAAAAATAATTAAAAATGGTTTTAAAACTTAGACTTTTTATAAAAACGTACCATTTTAAAAAATGTCTTATATTTTTATTGAACCCTCGAAAAATCTATCCAATAGTCGATGAAATTTCACCCAATTGCCCCGGTGAAGACCATAGCGGAGAATTTCAAGCAACTTATCAAGGCCTTCGCAAACGAATAGGACGTGTTTGTTCCCGGTGCCACTCCAGACGGCACCTTTCTTAAAGACACTCAGGATGTTCTTTACCCATTTGCTATAGACGTTGGTTCAAAAAAATCTTTTTGGCATTAAAAAAACTAAAAGAATGAATTTACGACTTTATAAAAAGTCTTTTGTCTTTTGTTTATATAGCTTGTTTGATTCTCAATTAAAAAAATAACTCCATTGATAACAAGAGGAAATGGAATAGAACTAAAACTCTAATTAATGAATGGGCAGACTCTACAAATTAAAAAGCTTTCTTGTCCTTTTTTTACACATCGCTCATCTGACCATAAATTCCTATTTAAGTTTTTTGCCTGCGATTTTAACTCATTGCGCAAGCAACATAATAATTGCTTTCCAAGAAGAGATATAGTTAAGACATATTTTTTAACATATAGCCTAAAATGACTCTTAATTATTTACACTGTTTGACACATTAAAAATAATTGTCTGAAATCAGCAAGTAGCGAACAACAACTAGAAGTTTTAGAAAATTCATCGAAGAAAACCTTGAAAAAGAAACAAGTTAAGAGTTTATTTGATATAGTACATAGTTAAGATGTGCCCTACAGTAATTTCGCGCATTTTTACATGTAAATCTTCATTAGAAAAATCAAATTTATTGCATTTTTTTTTTTGAAAACCTACGCCTAACCTTGCTTTTATTTTATATTTTCAGCTTGTTAGATTTTTTTGTACTCAATTTAAGTTGAGTTTTTCAGTCAGAGTTATCAATTTTATTTAGGAAACAAATTTTACTGTTTATATTATCTTAAAACTTTTTTAATAAATGACTTAAACATTTTGTACTTTGAGTAAAAATCATCATCCCCATTTATGTAATTGCTATACTTTTTTATTTTTGTGCTGTCAACATATTTTCATTTTACTTTAAATTTTTTCATATTGCAATTTTTTATTATAATTTTAAGGTATTTAGAATATGATTTTATATTAAAAAGCATATATAGGAGTGTAAAAAATCTGTTAGAACATCATTGTGGGCTAGCCACCTTCAAACGAATACACATAAGAATAACGTAGCTTTGAGTGAAGTAGAAAAGATTAAATCTGGTTCTGATACTACTAAATAATACATCTAAGAGTTGATGACTTAGCAGAAAGAGTTTCAGGTATTTTTCCAAATATTCTAAATCCATTGTTTATTTTGCTAAAAAAACGTTATGTATTCTAATTATATTTTTGATGCTTCAAATATAATCCACTGCGATCTTCTTCCTACATTCCATTATCTGAAGAAATTGAAATTAAGCAAGCTGTTATTAACATTCGAAATTAGGACCACTATTGTTTAGCGTGGTGTAAGATAGCTGCAATGTATCCTCCAAGTAGATTGGAATTTAAAATATTCATTTAGAAACAGTACTTGAAAGATAGAAATATATATGTTTTAATATCTGTAGTTTGGAAAAAATTGGAAAATGTTTAGTTATAAAATTATAGGCCCTCTATACTATTTACAATGTCTTGTCTAGACATTATAATTTTTATTGCAATTTTTTAAGAATAAATTTGCCACCAAATGATTACAAATACAAATTTAAAAATAACGGACCGGAAACTATTTTTAAGGTTGAAAATATTCAAAAGCAAACGGAAGTTTCTTTCATCATTTATGCCGATTGTGAATGTGTACTTAAACCTGTTGATAACGATAGTGATGAGTTAGGTTTAGATCAAGCGTACACTATAAAACATTTTAAACATGTCCTTTATTTATTTGCATATAACAGAAAATGTTTAATAATAGTGTTTTAAACCTATAATTATACAGGCGGCATAATTGTGTTCATCTGTTTATAATGATTCTAGAAATGGAGATTTATGACAGTATTTAAGCGAATTTCCAATTTGCAGCACACCGTTTCGAAATGATAGTGAAAAAGTGACAGATTATTGTCATTTTACGGAAAAATATAGAGAAGTTGCACTGATGCAACTTAAATTATAAACAACAACATATCATTCTAGTTATATTTCATAATTTAAAAACTTACGACTCCGATTATTTATTAAAAATGTATACTAAAGTCAACAGTTTATGGCGTAAAGTCCTTATTAACTTACCAATACATGCGAACGGCAGCCAGTCATCTTTTCGGAGAGCTGTAGGTTGCAGGTTCTCGGGTATACCTTTAGAAATTAAAGGGGCGCCACCTAATTGACTGTGACTCAATTAGAAAGAAATCTGTATCGATATTTAAATGCAGACAAAATAAAGATTTGGATGGCTTTTCAATTAAACACTATATAAGGTGCAGACTGTCAAATTTTAATGATCACCTTGTTCTTTTGTTCTTTTTTTTAAGAGTTGTTTTATAAAATAATTTTAAAACATGAAATTTCATTTTATGTTTTACAATTTAAGTGACGTTAAGAAATAAAAATAAATACATCAAGCAAGTACTATGTAAAAATATAAAATGAGTATATCAAAGATGTGAAATATGTTAGAATGTTATTACCATTATATCATCAATCTGTGAACATCTGGCGAAATGTCATGACACAAATATGTAAATATAAAAATTAAATTAAATAGCGCACAGGGAATCAAAAATTCATGAATTTTTTTTTACCACACTGTCGCAAGGAAAACAGTTACAAAAATATAAAGTATTTCGCCAAGGCTGTTTTACAAAAAATAGGTTACTTACTTCCTTTCTGCTACCTTATGTAAAATTTATAAATATAAAAATTAAGATTTAATTCCTCGTACTTTTAAAGGAAGGAACTCCAAAACCATTGTAGAACTTTTGGTTTATATACCCCAAAAATTACCATTAGCAAAATGTTCATTAAACATTCCATACAAAGCAAACATAAACAAAAGCAGCTAGGATAAATGAAAACAAAAAGCTATGTAAACTAAAACTTTCTAATAGTTCAAGTGTTCTCAAAGTGTTAAATTGAGATTTTACAAGAAAGAAGAGAGTAAATATGTTTATCATAATTTATGTGAGTGAAATGGACTGAAAGAAGAAACCAAAAAAACAAAATATTTTATTGTAAATGAAAAAATTGTTATTTTCATTAATAAAGAAGGCCAGTATCCTATTAACTAAAACTGATTATATATTCAAAATATGTCACTTTCAAATGTTGTAATTGTCTCAGTGTTACTATAAACTAAATAATTATACATACATTTGAAAATGTTATACTACCCCCCTTCGAAAAAAAAAATAGACTATCTCGATAGGATATTTAAACAGAGCTGAAGCTTAAGCTTTACACTAAAAAAATAACTCTTATGATCCTATTAAAATCAAATGATCACAAATTATACTAAATATCAGTAATTTTTGGATAGAAGGTCTTCTGAGAAAATTTTTGGTAATCAGTAAGGACACAATCAGTAAAAGTCATACTAGGTAAAAGTCACTATATGTATAAATCTATACCAAACAACTCAGAAGCCAAAAATCGCAGTTTACATTCAAATGTAATTCATATCATACTGACACAATTGTCTTATAGGGACAAATGAGGATATCTTAGACACTTAATGGTCAGGTTATCGACAAAAATAAGTTTCGACTCTTGAGTTACATAATCAAATAAAAGTAATTCAAGCCAAGAGTCATTCTGAACTGTAATATGTTTTATATAAAACATAAACACACATTTGTTTGGGATAGGCAGTCCCAAAAAAAACTTATGAAACAATCCTAAACCAAATCTTATGCCGTTGCCCTTTAAACAATGACACTAAAAGGTCCGAACTACGATTCACTAATACAAAATAGCCTTCCTAGGCTTATAATAGGATAGTTTAGGCAAAATATAACTACAAAATAATATACAGAGGTACTGTATCGATACAAAAAAGGAGCATGCAATCTATGCAACTTAACACCTTCCCAAATTTCACTTGGGCATTTATCAAAATACAACCCAAAAGCAAAAGAAGAAAAATTAATAAATTAGTTACCGACACATTATGGTACAGTAATATATACAACTCTATAATATTATATACCAGTATACCTTTATCGAAACAATATAAGTCAATATCACGAAAATGTGGAAGTGTTGATCAGACACTTACATAACAATGTTTCACAAACTCTAGAGAAAACCAATTTCTCAAAAAACTCAAAACTTTATATGGTGCATAGGCCCTTAGCAACCATATATACTTCAGTACTCGACAAACTGAAGAATGGACAAATCCAAAATATGCTTTCATAGCTCTAAATAAATTTGTCAAAAATACTAAAGATTCAATAACAAAGTTATTGAAAAATAAGGAAAAGCTCTACAAATCCAATGAACAATTTAGGTCCTTTATCTCAATAAAATAAATACTTAATCGGAATTGTCAGAAACAGAACTAGATGAATCTATATCTACCCCAGTATAAACTTTAAGATCTTTAATGTGCAATTTTCCGGCCTTTGAACCATCTATATTTTTTAGTTCATAAACTAACTTTGAAATCTTTTTATGTACTACACAAAGAATATACTTTGGAGCTAACTTTGCACTAAACTTGACAATATTTTGTTTCTATGCCATACATAATCTCTAACGTTAAAAGAAAAATCCCTCTTTCTAAGATTGTATGCTTTAGAGTTACGCTCATGAGGTAAATTAGTTATCTTCCTAACATTAATAAAAATATCTCTGAGATTCTGAAGGTTTGAAGCATAAGTAGCCCTGTCACCAGGAGTTATTTCAAAATCTTTATGTTGTTCGTTATGGTCTGAATAAAATTTGCTTGATAACAGTGGGTGTCTACCAAAAACAAGAAAAGCTGGTGTAAACTGAGTAACTTCGTGCTTAGTGTTAATACCTTGTTGAATTTTTGGTAGCTCTATGTCCCACTGATTATGTTCATTAACATAACTCCTAATGGCAGTACCTACTGTTCTATTATTCCTTTCAACAAAATTACACTGAGCTGAATAAAGAATTTCATGCTTCTTACAGAGACTTTTAAAACTTTTTGAAATAAACTGAGAACCATTGTCACATAATAATTTGTGGACATTCAAAAACTAATAAAATTTGATTTCCTAAAATGTTTTCTATTTGATGAGATTTACAGGTTCGCAATGGATATAAAAGAGCGTATTTAGAGAAACAATCTTCTACTACTAGTAGCCATTTATGTCCTTTCTTTGATCTAGGAAAAGGACCCATAAGATCAACAGCTATGCATTCGAAAGGAAGATTAACCTTTTTCTCTCTACCCATTAGACCCATGCGAGCAGTGTTTGGAGCTTTTTGTGATCCACAAACTAAACAAGATTTTACAAATTTTAAAACATTGAGGCCAAAAATAAAATCCCTGGATCCGATTTAGGGTTTTACAAAAACCAAAATGTCCTAAAGTTGGTGGAGAGTGACAATGTTCAATGTATTCATTCACTTGAGGTGATGGAACTACCAGTTTCAATTCTGGAAGATTAGAATCCATAGGTATAGTATCTGGTACAAATTTGAAAATAAAAATCATCTTCAACCTTCCACTGTTGATAGTTTTCAGGTGTCTGAAAAATTTTTTGTCGAAGATTATCATACCATGGATCAATACGATCAGTATCAAGACTAAATGGGTTCAAAACAGAAATACATGGCAAACTATTAACTTCATTATCTTCTATATTAGAATGAATACGAGAAAGGGCATCTGGTATAATATTATCCACACCTTCAAAATTATGTTGTCTGACTGACCAACGAGCTAACTTTCCTGTGGGATTTTTGAGGTTGTTAAGCCAAAGAAGAGAATAACAGTCAGTAATGACTTTAAATTTAGGTGCCCCCTCAATCCACATTCCAAATTTCTCAGTACAAAACAGTACAGCAAGACATTACCTTTCTACAACTGAATAATTTCTCTCTGCCCTGGAAAGTGATCTACTAGCATAAGCTATGACATGTTCTTCGCCATCAATTTCTTGAGTAAGACATCCTCCTAAACCAGTATTACTAGCATCAGACTGAATAACAAAACGTTGTGAAAAATCTGGTTGGGTCAAGATTGGAGCTGAAATTAATAACTTTTTGATCTTTATAAAAGAAGTTTCGGCAGCTTCTGTCCAAGTAATTGGATAGGATTGCCTACGTCCCTCCAACAAATCATTAATTGGGGATACCAAAGTAGAAAAATCCTTTATGAAACGCCTGTACCAGGAACATAGGCCGATAAATCACTTGACCTCTGTGGCAGTCTTCGGAAGAGGATAATTTACCATTGCTGACACCTTCTCGGGATCAGTACGTAAGCTGTTAGATTCTACTATATAACTCAAAAACTTAAGAGAAGTTTTGAAGAACTCACACTTTTCCAAATTAACAGTAAGGTTTGCTTCTTTTAATTTATCCCTAATGTTGGCTAAAAGCTTTGTATGATGTTCAAAATCAGGACTACATAAGCAATATACATCCAAATAGGTGAACACAAAAGGTTCATATTGAGGACCAAATATTCCATCAACTAAGCGTTGTTGCATCTGTGCAGCATTACACAGTCCGAAGGGTACAACACAATATCTAAAGGAACCACGTCCTACGACATTGAATGAAGTTTTGCCCTTTGACTCATCATCTAAAGGTATTTGCCAAAAAGCTTTGCGAAGATCTATTGAAGTAATGTACTTGGTATTACGCAGGGAATTTAAAATTCTATCTATACTAGGAAGACAATAACTATCGAAGCGAGTTAGTTTATTGACGCCACGTAGGTCTACATAAAATCTATATTCACCACTAGGCTTTTTAACTAGAAGAACTGGAGATGACCAAAGACTGTGTGAAGGTTCTATCACACCTAACTTTAACATCTCATCTATTTCTTTATTAATTCAATTTATTAAAAATTTGTGACATATATGGTGACATAGGATAAGGTTTTTTATGAAAGGGCTTAGCATCACCTGTATCATCAATAGTCAAAGTTAGTTTATTTGGTCTACCAAGACATTCTCCGCTATTAATTTCACCAAAAGAAGAAATCACTTCTTCGGCTTGAGACCTTTCTAAACTAGTGAGACTATCTAAAGAGCATAATGGGTTAAAATTACAACTTGGAAAATGATCAGTAGTTTTAATTTCCGAAACTAGATTACTTTCAATTTGCCACGAATTAGTTCTAAAATCAACAGAAAGTTTAAACTGAGTTGCAAAGTCGCATCCAAAAATAAAATGATGAGGTAATGAAGGAACTACAAGAGCTGTAATGACCTGACAAATGTTACCAACCACAATTGGTAGATCAACTAAACCCTTAACAACTTGTTGAGTTCCATCAGCAGTACTAATATTTTTTTCATTTGTGGGGTAGACCTTTAAATTGAAATTTTCGAAAATGTCTAAGCCTTTCGAACCTACAACAGAGGCTGTGGCACCTGAATCAAGTAAAACAGTAATATCTTGATCAAATAACTTTACAGTTTTATAAAAATTTGAAACAAATTTGAGCCAATTTTTCCATTGAGTACTATAACGAGAAAATTTTACACAAAGTGAAGACTTTTTATCTGATATGGTGCAACTACCTCTCTGTTGCACTTGATTTAGTTTTTTGAACACTTTGGGCAAGTATTAGTTTTAACATTTTGCAAACCACATTTAAAACAAAATATTTTACGTTTTAAAGTACAACTATCAAATAAAGGATTCCGCATGTCACAATTCCAGCAAGTAATTTTATTTTGATTTTTAGAAATGTTTGTGTTGCTAAAGTTACTAGGACCACTATAACCACTGCCGGAGGCATTACTACTACTATCTGTTAGTTTATTAAAATTAGAACTTTTCCCATACTTTTTGCCTTTAAACTTTTTATTTGAAAACTTATTAAAATGATTATTTTTATTGTCTGAAACATTGCTTCCCTTCTAATTATTAAAATGTTTATTAAATCTATTAGGATTATAAATTGAATTTTTATTATAGTAATTAGAATGGGGTATAAATGTACTACTGTTAGATGATTCTCCAATCTCAAAATTATTTATTTCATTAACTGAAAGATTTTTATTTTTTAAATAATTAGCCTCTTCTAATTTCCGACAAAGTGTCAACAAATCATCTACACTATTAATTCCAGCCAAAGCTAAAGGATTTATGTAATCAGATAAAAGATTTTTTCTAATATGCTTAAGTCGAGTTACCTCTGCTGGAGGGTGTGACAAGCGAAAAAATAATATTTGCATGTGTGCAACATAAACAGCTACACACTCTGTAGGTTTCTGTTTCCTATGTTTAATTTGTTCCCAAAGGACCTCCTCAGCATCTGAGTGAAAAAAGTCTTTCTTTAAACGGGAAATTAATGACTGCCAACTATCAACAGAACATTTAATACTTTTGTACCAAATAAGGCGTGCCCTTTAAAAAGTTCGGCAGCAGAGTTGAATAAGTCTTTATCCACAACTTTACGAGATTGTGCTAATTCTGTAATACGCTCTAAAAAGTTATATAAATTTTTACCATCTTCATTAAATTTTACTTTCCAGTTTCCAATGGCAGGAATATTACCAGAACAGTTAAGAATAGGAGGTGGAATATGAATAATTGGTTGTTGAGACGAACTAGAAGTACAAGGTTGACTTGAATCTGGGTCTTTACTAATTTTGTCATATAGGTCTACTTCTAAAGCAAGACACGTTACAAAAGAATCTTAAAGAGATCTTTACCAGATACATGTAACCTACAATCAAGCGAGATGTCATATGTAAAAATACTGAATCTTGAGCACTTCCTTCGAAATCTAAAATAATGTCTGAAATTGACTTAACAGATTTATCTATTTCACTTTTTTCTGACTCAAAATCTAAAGTTTCAACTATAAGACCTGATATTTGACTTTTCTTAGATTCTTTTTCTTTATAAAGTAAAGTAGTTAAAATTTTTCTTTTATCAGCTACAATTCGTTGTGTGACAACGAATCTAATTTTAAGTTCATAATCTAACTCAAAATCTAGCAGATGATTAGGTTTATATGATTCTTCCATGGCTAAATAGGTTATAAGAAACTTAAATGAAACTTAAAAGGAATTTGGAAGGTTTGACTGATAATAGAAAAAAGTTTATGTTATTAGACAAAGCCAAAATTGTGCTCAAAATTCACTAAAATTATTCAAAATATAAGACTTCTTCACTATCCTGTCTGCGTTAACTGATACTTAAATTATTTTGTGTCCTAATAAATATTTAAAAAAACGAAACCAGTAGTTTATTGTCTCCAATAGATAATTTAAATGTTGTCAAGAATAAGATATCCAAAGTATATCCAACCAATATAAGAAATCTCAATGACAATATAATAAAAATATTTACCCTTACACTTTAATAAAAATAATTTTCCAAAACAAGTTCAGATATCAAATTAAGTGCCAAATTTTGTCAGAGATTAATCCTAATTATGCAAGCGATAGCATAAAACAAATATAATTATCTGACCAAAAGCTATACTGTATTATACCGTACAACTTATTATATCCGTTTAAAAAGTCAAGATAATTTAGATCAAAACCACACTTAAATATAATTTGGGTAAATATTTTTAGAGTTAAAAACCAGTTTAAATGAACATGAAATAATAAACAAAATATCTGTAAGAAATTCAGAAGGTTGATATGGTAATAACAAAAATTTATTGAGCCACCACTCCAATTTTAATGAAAAGAAATATGTGTACTCGAGCCTTACACGTTGTCATCTTTTCGGAGAGCTGTAGGTTGCAGGTTCTCGGGTACACCTTTAGAAATTAAAGGGGCTCCACCTAATTGACTGTAACTCAATTAGGAAGAAATCTGTATCGATATTTAAATGCAGACAAAATAAAGATTTGGAGGGCTTTTCAATAAAACTCTATATAAAGTGCAGACTATCAAATTTTAATGATCACCTTGTTCTTATGTTCCTTTTTTTTTAATAGTTGTTTTATAAACTAATTTTGAAACATGAAATTTCGTTTTATGTTATACAGTTTAAGTGATGTTAAGAAATAAAAATAAATACATTAAGCAAGTACTATATAAAAATATAAAATGAGTATATCAAAGATGTGAAATATGTTAGAATGTTATTACCATTATATCATCAACCTGTGAACATCTGGCGAAATGTCATGACACAAATATGTAAATATGAAAATTAAATTAAATAGCGCACAGAGAATTAAAAATTCATGAATTTTCTTTTACCACACTGCCGTAAGGAAAAGAGTTACAAAAATATAAAGTATTTCGCCAAGGCCGTTTTACAAAAAATAGGTTACTTACTTCCTTTCTGCTACCTTACGTAAAATTTATAAATATAAAAATTAAGATTTAAAACCATTGTAGAACTCTTGGTTTATGCACCCCAAAAATTACACCATAAACTTGTAACTATATCCTAAAACCATATCTTGAATTCTTAACCTGAAACCCTACAAACGATTGTTTGTCTTAAAATAAAATCGACACGGAATGTGCAAAAACAAGTTATTTACAACAAAACTATTCAAAGACATTGCCTTACCTCTAGTCATCTAGAGGGCTCCTGCGACGTCAACGGTCACCAACCAAGGGAATTTCCAGACCTATAGAAAGGCTTCTCGAGGACCGACAGCCAAAACAAAATTCAGGACGCCATTCTGTTTATAAAAGATAATTGCGAATTAGCTCACAGCAGGAAACTAATTTGAAAATCGACTTACCACGTGGTTGATCAAATGTGGAACCAAACAAAACGGGACCAAAACTTAGGGACAGACGATGTCCATAAATAGGCGTTAGGCTTTCAGAGGCACTGCACTTTAAAAGATACTACTTAGGACATACTCTCAGTACTTTAAAAAGTTCGGTCCATTAAGGCACTTTTATAAAGCCGGACACATGTTGCACCTCTAAGGAGAGCTAATAGAAAGGGGCGAGAAAATCAGCTCCAGAAAATTCGTAGAAGTTTTACATTCCCTTTCATCATTCTTCCTCACTTCAGACTTATGCCAACCTAATGCCATAAAATAAAATAATAATTACAGTGGAGTTCACTGCTGGCGCCACTAGTAGAAGGGAATAAGAACCCGATAATATTCGGTGTCCTCGAATAGAGTTGGTGAGCTGCGCCTCAGCAGAACCAAAATCGTAACTGAAATACAAAAACCAGACATTGTCAAAGCTATGCCGAAAACTAAGAAACCAATGAAACCATAGTGACAGAAGAGAAAGGCAGACAAATTCCGAATATTTGTAAACAAAACAAAAACAAATTTCTTTTGTCTTAATTTAGAGAAGTTGAAAATACTTTACAAAATGTAATCCAATGAATTATGAATAAAACATATTGAGGTATGTAAAATGTAATTTACATAAAAGTCTTGATATTTTAAAGGTTATATTTAACTGCAAGGTTATAATGTTCAATTTTGTTTCAGGTTACTAATTGGCTTAAAATAATGAAAAACCATTAGCAATATGTTCATTAAACATTCCATACAAAGCAAACATAAAGAAAAGCAGCTTGGATAAATGAAAACAAAAAGCTATGTAAACTGAAACTTTCTAATAGTTCAAGTGATCTCAAAGTATTAAATTGAGATTTTACAAGAAAGAAGAGAGTAAATATGTTTATCATAATTCATGTGAGTCAAATGGACTGAAAGAAGAAACCAAAAAAACAAAATATTTTATTGTAAATGAAAAAATTGTTATTTTCATGAATAAAGAAGGCCAGTATCCTATTAACTAAAACTGATTATATATTCAAAATATGTCACTTTCAATAGTAATACCCAATTAGTATAGATTCTATTAACTTTCTTTTATGATGTGTATAATATGGAGATTCGGAAAAATCCAACTCGTAGAGTTATTCGACAAGATGGTGACGGAACACTGTGTAAAAATCAGTAACTATATAACCAGCCAAATTTTGTAATTGCCTTAGTGTTACTATAAACTAAATAATTATACATAAATTTGAAAATGTTATAAGTTGTCGGTAATAGCACAAAATATAGAAAACTATATTTACTTTTAAAAACATACAAAGCTGGACAAATATTATTAAACTGGGATTAAAAAAAATATACAAATTTAAAATTTAGTAATTCTTTTCATATTTTAACTGGTTTCATTCCAAAATTGTCTGAAAAGCTAAGGGCAGTGTAAAGAAGTTCAGACATATTTTACTGAGGTAGAAAAATTTTAATATATGCGACATAAGGGGGTATTTCAAGAGGTATTTCCATACCGTTACATTACATACAGACTTTATAAAATTAAATAAAACGACATTTGCGACTCGACAAATGAACCAATTACCAAAGATGCATATGAAAAGCCAATAAATGTGTTGAATTTATTTAAGTATTACATCTTAGGTGATTATTCTGATATTTTTCTAAATCAGATATTTTACTTTTAGCAGATATCTTTCAAAATTAAAAAAAAATGTGTAAACACCTACAAATTAGATGCACATTTCTCGGTTTGATTCTTATTTACGCTCTATAGGCGTTGAATTGGAACTTCTAGCGCACATAAGAATAACGTAGCTTTGAGTGAAGTAGAAAAGATTAAATCTGCTTCTGATACTCAATGAAATGTGTGAAATAATAGATCGAAGAGGTAATGACTTAACAGAAAAAGTTTCAGGTAAGTTTTCGAATATTCTAAATCTATTGTTTATTTTGTTACAAAAACGTAATGTATTCTAATTATAATTTTGTTGCAGGATAGGTTATTCTGAAACCTGCATCTAGGAATTAATTTCAACAAATATAATCCACTGCGATCTTCTTCCTACATTCCACTACCTGAAGAAAGCGAAATTAAGCGAGCTGTTATTAACATTCGAAATCAGGACCACTATTGTTTGGCGTGGTGTATGATAGCTGCAATGTATCCTCAAACTAGATTGGAATTTAAATATATTCACTTAGAAACAGTACTGGATACTTCACGTATTGGCTTTCCTATAGCTTTAAAGGATGGGGAAAATTTGGACAAACATGTTTTAATATTTATAGTTGTAACAGTTTAATTTTGTTATAAGTGCATTTCATTTAACAGTTTAATTTTGTTATAAGTGCATTTCATTGTATGATTAATTTAATATTATAATCTACTACTTTAGTATTAAGTTTAGTGATTGATATGTACGCCTTGTTGGTTTGATTTACTTAGATTTTAGTAGTTTTCTTATTAGAAGCGGTTACATTGTTCATATTTAAGCGAAATATAAATTCAACACCTTTTGCAGCAAATTTCGGTACACACAGGGTCACCTCTCGATAAGTAGTTAATTTTGTACCTATATCTGAACTCAAGATATAAAGAAATAATTTTCAGTAAATGGTATAAGTTTAGCGTTCGTTCATAGATGTCGCCAAAAAAAAATCAGTTCAAATATAATTGTTGGATTTATTTAATTTTGCCGAATTTAATAATTATATACTGTATAAGAAAATATTCAAATAGCACTTTAGACAAACTATTAATTTCCCATATATTTTACAGAGTAGATATAAATTAAATTTTATTAATTTTGAAAACCGGTTTTCGAGTCCTTTATACAAGTCTTGGGATTTAGGATTTAGGTCTAGATATGCTGCATTTTTAGATTCGAGCGTGTATTTTGTATAACTCTTCTGTCGCTGTAAAAAAAACCAAATCATTAGTACCCCAATAAATTCTTTGATATAAGGTCGATATTATGTATTAATATTGATATACATAGGATTATTTTTAGACTATAGATACTATATATACACCACTTCATATTTTCTCTTAAATCTACATTTTATTATTCGTGTTCCTTTTTGCTGTGAATATGTAACATATAGTTAGACATAAATAAACCAAAGGTATTTCTCGATTCAATATTAATATTCTTACCTTTTTTTTTCCTGAGACTATATAAACTACAGCCTTCTTATAATTTCTATCAATGTTTGATGTTCCGAAATTCAGATCGACTTTTGTTTGTCCATAGTTGCATAATTACTTGGAGCCTATTATAAACTGAAATTTCATTACGTCTGTGTCTGATGCATTTCCTAAAATAAATAGTTAATAATTGTGTGAATAAATTCCTGTTTTATGGTTAAATAATGAGTTTATACAGTTAGGAAAATTCTATTAAATTAAACTCAACTTACGTTTCATTTTTATGGCATTTAACTACTCCTGCATCAGCACATCATTTTTTTTGACTCTTTGGTACTCTACTCCAGACTAATATTTGACTTTTCTGAGTGGTCCTTTTCCATTAGTACTAGAGTAATTAATTAAATTTTTTTTTTATACTTCTCGGTAGTACTAAATTTTTAAAACTAAATTATTGTTTTGACTCTTCAGTTAATTTTGAATCAGTAGAAACCTTTTGGGGATTTTTTTGAATTAATTAAAATTATTTGGGTTTTCGTTATAGACTTTGAATCACTATGAAAAATTCTAGAAAATTTTTGTTTTCATAGGGTTCAAGTCAGGGGCCAACTGTAAGTCACAGTCCTAATTTCAGTCAGGGGCTAATTGCAACTGCAAGTCACAGACAATTTCAAGTCACGGACTTAACTTCAAGACTCGGGACTAATCCCATGTCAGGGGCCTAGTTTGAAGTTAGGAGCGCTTCAGAAATTCCAGGTGCTGCTGGATTTGGTGACACTTATTGTTTACTTTTTTTTCTTTATACCGTAGCTGATAACATACTTACTGTTTATATTTTTTTTCTTTTATACAGTAACGGATAAATAGATTTTTTTTTCTTAACTTCATTTGTGTGTTTTATTTAGCTCGCTCTTTTTCTTTTAAAGTATCAAGAGGAAGCAAGTGCCGCGAAGACCAAGGGGCTTTCCAATTTAAGTCGTTATAAATTGGTGGCGCTCATTTCTTTTTTTTTCCCTCTCTTTTTTTTTTTCTTTAAGACTTCTTACGTTTTCCCACGCCCTACTCTCCGGGTTAATTGAGCTAGGGCATCTACATTGCACGCTCTGTTGACCACGAGCTGTAATCTTGATACTTTTTTGTGATCGAAATAATTTAAAATAAAACAGTAATAGTAATTATTATTAAATAAGAGCGTAGCAATCTTGTACCTTGGTTTTGAGGAAATCCAGGGTTACAATTTGGCGCCCAACGTGGGGCCCTTTTGAAATTCTTTTACTTTTTTTTACTGATTTGCTTTTGCTGCTCTTTTTGCTTTTAACTTGTTTTTTGAACTTTTGAACTTAATGATTTTTTTTTCTGTAAATTGCATTGTTTTTCCCTGTGAGCTAAATAGACACCTTTTTGTTTACTAACCCTATTAATTTAATTTTTTTTGCTTTATCGCTGATATTTGGTATTTGTTTATTTATTTGCCTTTATGCATATTTGATTATTTGAGTAATATTTGTGATATTTGCGTATTTGATTTAGTTTTTATATTTGAATGGTTATTTGCCTTTAGTAAGTGTTTATGATTATTGACTTAGATTACAATTTTTTTGGCTTACTGCTCTATTTTTTTTGCTTTGATATATTTGTTATCTCTTTTACTTTTCATGATATTTATTGTTTTGATCTTGCGTTTCTTTTGTTAATATTATCTCGATGGATTATAAAATGCAAATCGGCTACCTAAAAAAAGACATGTTAATCTATGAACTGTCGGTTCGTGGAATTCCAGCCGATGATAGTAAAACTGTGGACGAGTTATGTTCTGCCTTACGACCTGTTTTCAATCTTGAGAAAAAGGGCAAATTATTGACTTATCCTGCTTATAAACTAGATTTTAATGAAGAACGCGAATATATAACAAAAACCTTAAAAGAATTACAAGATTCAATCAACACAATCTCTGGTGAAAATGCTAAAAATACTTTTGATAGGATTCAAACGCGGTTAGTCCATCTTTTAAGTCGTGTAGATCGCATCCCTGTAGAAAAATTAAATGAGGAATCGATAAAAGATCGAGCGTCTTTAATGGGCGAAATCCTCAGTACTCTTGACAAACTAGAACAAACATCAAAAAGCGATCCTACCTTAAGTAAAATCTTTAGTAAATTTCAAATATCTGACTCTGATTCGGATTCGTCTGAGTCCTCTGCTACAAGTGCCACTTCTAATAAAAATAAAGCGTCAGTATCAACGCGTAAGCAGTCTACGCCAAAGCATAAGCCTTCAGCTGTTTTCACTCACCCCTCTAGCACAAAAACTCAAAGAGTTGAAAAGTGGGGTTTTAAATTTACAGGTGACACTAAACATCTATCTGTTTATAATTTTTTGGAACGTGTCTCTGAATTGCGATTTGCTCGTGGTATTTCAGAAAAGCAATTGTTTGAGTCAGCTATTGATTTATTTTCAGGTCGCGCATTAAACTGGTTCCGCGCTAATTGCTCACGTTTTACGGATTGGAAGAGTTTATCAGATTTACTTTGCAGGCATTTTGAACCCCCCAATTATCGTTCTCGGTTGTTTAAAGAAATTTTAGATAGAACTCAGGATCCGTCTGAAAGCATAGTAGATTATTTGTCAAGTATGAGTGCTTTGTTTAGGCGTTATGGTGGTATGTCGGAAGACGTTCAATTAGATATTATCTCTCGAAATTTATCTCCTTTTTATACTACTCAACTTAATGTGGTTAACTCTTTAGAGGAACTCGAGACAGAGTGTCTTAAACTGGAAGCTAAGAAATGTCGTGCTGATCATTATGTTCCACCTTCTAGAAAACGCCATAATCTGGTTGAACCAGATTTTGCTTTCATTGCTTCTGATTCATCCACCTCAACAGCAACTCCACTTCCCTATACAAATAGTACCCCTGTTGTCGAGGTTATTCAACAGCCTCCAATTGTTCCCCCAGCCAATCGATCTTCTATCACTTGTTGGAATTGTAAGGCAACTGGACATGTGAGTCGCCAATGCCCCCAAGATCGTAAAGTTTATTGTTATCGCTGTGGTAAAGCTGACGTTACAGTCAGATCTTGTCCCAAATGTTCAGTTTCGGGAAACGGTTTCCGGGAGAGTCGATAGGTCGTAAGATGTCTCCCACTTCAAATATTCTATCGACCAACGACACTTTTCTCAATCAGCACATTTTAGATTTTATTATTTCTCACGCTCATGGTGATGAACGCCCCTATTTAGAAATTTTTGTCTTAGGTCGTCCTATTTTAGGTTTATGGGATTCAGGCGCTTCTCGCATTATTGTTGGACAGTTGGCTATAAAGTCTTACAGAATTTGGGTCTAAAAATCGTTAAACAGGAAACTAGATGCACCGTAGCTAATGGCAGCAGTTGCGTCAGTAGTGGGTTTGTTCAAACTCCTGTGACCTTGTTAGATAAAACTCGTATGGTTGATATTTTGGTCATTCCTGAGCTTTCGCACCAACTCATTTTGGGTATTGATTTTTGGAAGGCCATGAAGATCGTTCCAGATTTAAGGAAAGATGTTTGGCACTTCGCCAGTGATATAGGTTCTTCAGAGATTTGCTCCGTCGTGGATGGCACTACACTGTCCCCAGATGATAAAACTGCTCTGGATGCATTGGTCAAGGAGAAAATCTCATTGATGGGTTCCGATCTTGGCTGTTGTAAAGTAACTGAGCATATCATTGAACTTGAGCCCGGTACTAGGCCTATTAAACAAAGGTACTATCCTGTTTCTCCTTTTAAGCAGAACATTATTGACCAAGAAGTTGACGAAATGTTAAAACTTGGTGTCATAGAACCTTCGAAAAGTCCGTGGTCCAGCCCCATGTGTTTAGTCAGGAAAAAGGACGACAGCTACAGATTTTGCATCGACTTCCGCCGTCTTAATGAAAAGACGAAGAAAGATTCCTATTCAATTCCTTATATTTCAGCCATTTTAGATCGGCTCCGAGATGCACGATTTATTAGTTCCATCGACATTAAGTCTGCCTTCTGGCAGGTCCCTCTTAGTGAGTCTTCTCGAGAACTTAACGCTTTCACTGTCCCTGGCAAAAACCTTTATCAGTTTTGTCGCATGCCTTTTGGGCTAACTAATGCGCCAGCTACCTGGCAACGTATTGTGGACCGAGTTCTGGGAGTTGACTTAGAAAATAACGTCATGGTCTATTTGGACGACATAATAATTATTTCGAAGACATTTCAAGAACATTTGAGAATCTTGATTCTTGTTTTTGACAGATTGAGGGAAGCTGGTCTAGTGGTGTCTCGGGAAAAGTGTAATTTCTGTAAACCTGAACTAAAGTATCTTGGATACATCGTGGATGCTCGAGGACTGAGACCAGATCCAGAATAGGTACAGGCAATAGTGAATATACCACCCCCTCGTAATATTACCGAAATTCGCAGGTTTGTTGGGACTGCTTCATGGTACAGACGTTTTGTACCCAATTTTTCAACTGTATTAGCCCCTATCAGTCGGCTCACGAAGAAAAATGTTAAATGGGAATGGACAACTGATTGTCAACAATCTTTTAACACCATAAAAGAAGCCCTTGTTACTGCTCCAGTTCTTACCTGTCCCGATTTCAATAGAACTTTTACACTCCAGACAGATGCTTCATTCTTTGGCTTGGGTGCTGTTTTAACTCAACAGTTTGACGATGGCGAAAAGGTCATTGCTTACTTATCCCGCTCTCTTACCAAACAGGAGATGAAGCTAACCGTTACTGAAAAGGAGTGTCTTGCCGTTATTTGGAGTGTCGAAAAACTTAGGCATTATTTGGAAGGTGTTCATTTTAAAGTCATAACCGATCATCATTCGTTATTGTGGTTGCATAACCTTAAAGATCCACAAGGTCGTCTTGCCCGTTGGGCTCTCCGCCTTCAACCTTATGACTTTCAACTAATACACCGCAAAGGTAAAGAACATATAGTACCTGATTTTCTTTCACGTTCTGTCCCAGTTAGTACTGACACAGTCACTAGTGTCAATGAGATCGAATCATCTTTAGATTTTTCTAGAACATCAGACAATTGGTACCGTGGAATGTTGGCGACGTTAGAGGATCACCCTGAAAAATATCCTTGTTGGCGAGTGGAAAACGGCAATTTGTATAAATTTGTCAAGTCAGCTAATCCTAACTTTCCAGATCATTCTAGTTGTTGGAAGATCGTCGTTCCCAAAGATAGGCGAAAGGAAGTGTTCCATCGTTGCCATGATAACCCAGCTGCGGGTCATATTGGAATTTTTAAGACATTTTGGAAAGTAGCCGAAAGGTTTCATTGGCCAAAAATGAGGGCCGATGTGGCTATGTTCGCTCTTGTAGAATTTGTGCTCAGAACAAAATAGAGCAAAAACCTCCGGCAGGCTTAATGGGTAATCGTCCTGAAATCAAGGAGCCTTGGCAGTCTATCAGCCTTGACTACATTGGGCCATTGCCTCGTTCAAAACAAGGCAATACACACATTTTAGTAGTGACAGACTATTTCAGCAAGTTTGTCGAACTTTTTCCTTGCAGATCGGCTACCGCTAAGTCCTTGATTAAATTTGTTGAAGATCGAATTTTCCTCGTCTATGGAGCAAATGAAATCTAAAGAATTCCAATCTCTTTGTGACAAATATAAAGTTAAAATATTTTACACCGCATCGTATTACCCTAGAGCTGATCACACAGAGCGAGTTAATCGTGTTGTAAGAACGAAGCATTTCTTATGTACAACAAAATAATCACCGAACTTGGGAAGATAACTTATCTTCAATTGCTTGCGCTATTCGCACGTCTCGTCACGAAACAACAGGTAATACATCTTTTCTAGTTAATTTTGGTAGGGAACATAAACTCTTCGGTCAAGATTTTTCAGACAGCATTAATAGACCCGATACTGAAAACCAGGACTACGTTAGAAAACGAGTTGAATCATTTCAACGGCTGTTTCAAATAATTCGTAAAAAAATTGAAACCTCTCGGCTTAAAGGTAAACATCATTATAATTTGCGTAGACGTCCTGTTAGTTATACTATTGGCCAACAAGTTTGGCGTAAAAATAAAAGTTTGTCTGACGCCGCGAATAATTTTAGCGCTAAATTATCTCCCGAATTTATAGGTCCTTTTATTATTAAAAGAAAAACTGGAACTTGTACATATGAGCTCGCAGATGAATTTGGTGTAAGTAAAGGTATTTGGCACGTTTAAGATCTTAAACCGGTGCTAATCCAATCTGAATCCGATTGTCCATCTAACTAATTTAGAAACATCAAAACAATATTTTTTTTATTCACCATATATTTTGTACTGCGTATTATTATAGTTTGTATTTTTTTTTCTTTTCTCTTTATAATTTTAAGTTTAGGGTTAGAAACACTGCAATTTTTTTGATAATGTAAAACTCGATCAGAAATTAATGCTTTTGATTCTTTTAAAATTCACCAATTTTGACTGTTTTCCCAGACTTGATTTATACTCCGATTGTGACTTGTTTTTAACATGGCGTGTCTGCTTTGTATACCAGGCCATTTCTTACAATAGCAGTGAGCGGTACTACTGCTATTGTTATTTAGTTTCTGGACGAACTTATTTCTTAGAATAGGATAACATGTTTGTCTTTAGTGGTTTATTGAACAACTTTTCTTTTAATTTGTTTATCTTATGTCAGTTTGTAAACCTTTGTTTTTAGGTTGTTTTTGGCCTTAAAGGTCATCACCATGATTACATGGATCTCACAGCTTAGAATTTACCTTTTTTCGTCCCTGTATTCTTATTTGTGCCCTGCGGCCCGGGCCTAAGAATTTGGTCGCGGCGGGAAACTGTCAGTGGTAAAAGCCCACTAAATGTCCACACCGTTAAAAGCTTCGGCTTCACATCAACCAAGATCATCGATGGGATATTTCTGGGATTTGTGCCCCGCGGCCTGAGCTTTAGAATTCGGTCGCGGCGGGAAACTGTCAGTGGTAAAAGCCCACTAAATGTCCACACCGTTAAAACCTTCGTCTTCCTATCAACCAAGATCATCGATTGGTTATTTTTTTTTAATCTGGTCGCGACGATGACGAGTTCCACTCCCTGATTTTGACTAATGTTTTGCTTTTATTATTGGCTTATGATTATTATTGGTTTAGTTTTTCTACCTTTTGGCTTTATTTTGGTGTAGCTATATTATCTTAGTTAATTGCCCCTGACTTTAGTTATGTTTTATTTTGTTATTGCCGCTAGAATCGGTTTTCTTAGTAAATTTCCATATTATTTGGGATTTGATATATGCATTTTGTTGTTTCAGTATTCATTTTGCTAAGTTATTGCCGATAGGTCGGTTTTCTTAGCTAATTACCTTATTATTTGGGATTTAAGATATTGGAACTTATGCAAATTTGCATTTCGTAACTAAATTGTTGGACGCTAAGCTAAGTTTTCTTTATTTTGATTATGGCATATATATTTATGCTAGTTACGTTTATTATTACCCATTTAAGTTTTTTTGGTTTTGATATTTGATATTTTGGCTTTTGTATATTTTGGTTATACTGGATTTGACTTTTTGTGCTTGCGCAAGTTTGCACATCATGATTATGACTTTTGACCCTATTGTGACTTTTTATTAAACTTTTTTTAGTGCGGCCTTTTTTTATATAAAAGGCTGAGTGTTGTTGGGTGCTATCAAATTCTAATTTCGACGTTTTCTTGTGTGCTATTCAGTGCAGAAGGAGACAGATCACCTGGAAGGGCTAGTTAGAGGTGGCTGGTGTTTGGCCCCTGGCAATCTCAATGAGCGGCCATAGAGCCCAGAGAGGATACCACCACGTCGGCTAGAATATGCAAAAAGTATAATGTGGATAGTAAATTGACATCTGGCCGTTATTACCTAACATCTTGTTCACATATTACCCCGTGTATATTTTCCTGAACTCCAGTTGACCTATTAGAATTCAGCCAGTTGGTGGCAGTGGCAACATTCGGAACACCCTATTAGCTTTTTTTGTTTAGTTTTTTGGTCTGCACGGTACATAGTCGCTGCGGCTAGTGTATCTTTCAGCTTGGTCGAGCTATATCGAACTCCCTTTTGTTTGGTGGGACTTTTGGGTAACAACACTTTTTTATTTGTGAATTTAAATTAATATTTACGCTTTTTGTTTTTCCTGCCTTCTGGTTGCCTAGTCAGACAAAGTTGTAGAGTGACCTGAGGGTGTGCTCGATGCAAGCCAGTGAACGAGGTGTCCCACACTTATTTGAGTGTCACGCAACTCTGGCCACACTCTTTATTGGAGTAGAAATTGTTTTGATCGCTCTTCTTGGGGAATTCCGAAATTCTGAAAGGCGAAGTGGCCAGGAATTTCTTATTTGTTCCGTTTCATTTGATTAAAATTTCTTAATTTTATTAGCGTTGTTATATCGATATTGGTACTGTTTTTGTACTTGAAATTTGTAATCTGATCTATTACCTTTGTGGTTGAATAGGCAATTTGTCGCGATTCCCGTATATTTTTTTTGAGTTATGGTTGTTAGTTAATTATTTTTTTTATATATTAGTGTGCCAACAGTGGTTATTGGCGTTATGATTTGATTTAAGTGGTACCATTTCTAATTGGTTTAAATTAGTTTCTAAAAGAAGTTTTTTTATTTTTCTCTTATACTAGTTTCTCCTCTTAGTCATTTCCTTCGTAGCTTATCTTACTCGACAGTTTTTATAGGAGAGTAGTTGGTTTGAACATCTTTCTCAGTGAGCTTCGAAGCATAGTATGGCAAAAGACTGGGAAAATATATTTTATTTTACTTTACCTTTTATGGATATTTTTTTTAATTTAGCTCTGATCGTCGGTCAACTTTTCTTATAAGTTTCCCTCCTTTCCTTGGAGAGGGGGAGTTGTAACAGTTTAATTTTGTTATAAGTGCATTTCATTGTATGATTAATTTAATATTATAATCTACTACTTTAGTATTAAGTTTAGTGATTGATATGTACGCCTTGTTGGTTTGATTTACTTAGATTTTAGTAGTTTTCTTATTAGAAGCCGTTGTTCATATTTAAGCGAAATATAAATTCAACACCTTTTGCAGCAAATTTCGGTACACACAGTGTCACCTCTCGATAAGTAGTTAATTTTGTACCTATATCTGAACTCAAGATATAAAGGAATAATTTTCAGTAAATGGTATAAGTTTAGCGTTCGTTTTTAGATGTCGCCAAAAAAAAATCAGTTCAAATATAATTGTTGGATTTATTTAATTTTGCCGAATTTAATAATTATATACTGTATAAGAAAAACTTCAAATAGCACTTTAGACAAACTATTAATTTCCCATATATTTTACAGAGTAGATATAAATTAAATTTTATTAATTTTGAAAACCTGTTTTCGAGTCCTTTATACAAGTCTTGGGATTTTCGGTTTCCTTGGCTAGATATGCTGCATTTTTAGATTCGAGCGTGTATTTTGTATAACTCTTCTGTCGCTGTAAAAAAAACCAAATCATTAGTACCCCAATAAATTCTTTGATATAAAGTCGATATTATGTATTAATATTGAACTGTAAATACTTGTATAAAAAAAGGTTGCCTTGATAAATATTTCTTTTCAGATATACATAGGATTATTTTTAGACTATAGATACTCTATATACACCACTTCATATTTTCTCTTAAATCTACATTTTATTATTCGTGTTCCTTTTTGCTGTGAATATGTAACATATAGTTAGACATAAATAAACCAAAGGTATTTCTCGATTCAATGTTAATATTCTTACCTTTTTTTTTCCTGAGACTATATAAACTACAGCCTTCTTATAATTTCTATCAATGTTTGATGTTCCGAAATTCAGATCGACTTTTGTTTGTCCATAGTTGCATAATTACTTGGAGCCTATTATAAACTGAAATTTCGTTACGTCTGCGTCTGATGCATTTCCTAAAATAAATAGTTAATAATTGTGTGAATAAATTCCTGTTTTATGGTTAAATAATGAGTTTATACAGTTGGGAAAATTCTATTAAATTAAACTCAACTTACGTTTCATTTTTATGGCATTTAACTACTCCTGCATCAGCACATCATTTTTTTTTTGGTACTTTGGTACTCCAGACTAATATTTGACTTTTCTGAGTGGTCCTTTTCCATTAGTACTAGAGTAATTAATTAAATATTTTTTTTATACTTCTCGGTAGTACAAAATTTTTAAAATTAATTAATTAAATAAATTATTGTTCTGACTCTTCAGTTAATTTTGAATCAGTAGAAACCTTTTGGGGATTTTTTTGAATTAATTAAAATTATTTGGGTTTTCGTTATAAACTTTGAATCACTATGAAAAATTCTAGAAAATTTTTGTTTTCATAGGGTTCAAGTCAGGGGCCAACTGTAAGTCACAGTCCTAATTTCAGTCAGAGGCTAATTGCAACTGCAAGTCACAGACAATTTCAAGTCACGGACTTAACTTCAAGACTCGGGACTAATCCCATGTCAGGGGCCTAGTTTGAAGTTAGGAGCGCTTCAGAACTTCCAGGTGCTGCTGGATTTGGTGACACTTATTGTTTACTTTTTTTTCTTTATACCGTAGCTGATAACATACTTACTGTTTATATTTTTTTTCTTTTATACAGTAACGGATAAATAGATATTTGTTTCTTAACTTCATTTGTGTGTTTTATTTAGCTCGCTCTTTTTCTTTTAAAGTATCAAGAGGAAGCAAGTGCCGCGAAGACCAAGGGGCTTTCCAATTTAAGTCGTTATAAATTGGTGGCGCTCATTTCTTTTTTTTCCTCTCTTTTTCTTTCTTTAAGACTTCTTACGTTTTCCCACGCCCTACTCTCCGGGTTAATTGAGCTAGGGCATCTACATTGCACGCTCTGTTGACCACGAGCTGTAATCTTGATACCTTTTTGTGATCGAAATAATTTAAAATAAAACAGTAATAATAATTATTATTAAATAAGAGCGTAGCAATCTTGTACCTTGGTTTTGAGGAAATCCAGGGTTACATGGTTTGGAAAAAATTGAAAAATGTTTAGTTATGAAGTTATAGGCCCTCTATACTATTTACAATGTCTTATCTAGACATTATAATTTTTATTGCGATTTTTTGAGAATAAATTTACTACTAAATGATTACAGATACAAATAAAAAATAACGAACCGGGACCTATGGAAGTTTCTTTCGTCATTTATGCCGGTCGTGAATGTGTACTTAAATTTGTTGATAGCGATAGTGATGAGTTAGGTTTACATAAAGCGTATACCATAAAACATTTTGAACACGTCTTTTATGTATTTGCATATAACAGAAAATGTTTAATAATAGTGTTTCAAAAACCTATAATTATACAGGACGCATAATTGTGCTCATCTGTTTATAATGATTCTAGAAATAAAGATTCCTAACCTATATATTAGACGTAAAAACATTAAGTGAACTAAAAAAATTAAGCTCTTAGTATTGAAGCGAATGTCAAATTTGCAGCAAACTGTTTCAAAATGATAGTGAAAAGGTGGCAGATTATTGTCATTTTACTGAAAAATGTAGAGAAGTTGCACATTTCATATGCAACTTAAATTATAAGCAACAACATTTCTTTTCAGTTATATTTTATAATTTAAAAACTTACGACTCCCATTTATTTATTAAAAATGTATATCAAAGTCAACAGTTGCCGGTAATGGCACTAAACAAAGAAAAATATATTTACTTTTAAAAACATACAAAGCTAGACAATTGTAAAATTGGGATTAAAAAAAAGTAAACAAATTTAAAATTTAGTAATTCTTTAAATATTTCACCTTGTTTTCATCCAAAATTATCAGAAAAGCTAAGGGTTATTCAGTGTAAAAAAGTTCAGACATATTTTATTGAGGTAGGAAAATTTAAATATGTCGGATAAAGGGGGTATTTCAAGAGGTATTTCCATACAGTTACATTAAAGACTTTAACATAATTGAATAAAACGACATAACGTGTAATGACCAGACGAATGAACTAATTACCACAGAAGAACATGAAAAGCCAATAAAGGTGATGACTTTATCTAAGTTTTATACCTCAGGTGATGATTCTGATATTAACCTAAATCATTTACCTATTTTGCTTTTAGCAGATATCTTTCAAAATTATAGAAAAAACTTGTATGAACACCTATAAATTAGATGAACATTTCTCAATTTGATTACTGTTTACGCTATATAGGCGTTGAATTAGAACTTCTAAGGCACTTTGATATAATACATTTTTTTAAACGTAATGTGAGAGGAGGCGTTTGTACTTGCGCATGTAGAAAGGCCGTAGAAAATACTTTAATTAATTTTAATTCTCTTCCTACAGTGCCTACTAAATATATTATGCATCTAGATGCTACCAATCTTTTAAAATCAAAGCTAGACAATTGTAAAATTGGGATTAAAAAAAAGTAAACAAATTTAAAATTTAGTAATTCTTTAAATATTTCACCTTGTTTTCATCCAAAATTATCAGAAAAGCTAAGGGTTATTCAGTGTAAAAAAGTTCAGACATATTTTATTGAGGTAGGAAAATTTAAATATGTCGGATAAAGGGGGTATTTCAAGAGGTATTTCCATACAGTTACATTAAAGACTTTAACATAATTGAATAAAACGACATAACGTGTAATGACCAGACGAATGAACTAATTACCACAGAAGAACATGAAAAGCCAATAAAGGTGATGACTTTATCTAAGTTTTATACCTCAGGTGATGATTCTGATATTAACCTGAATCATTTACCTATTTTGCTTTTAGCAGATATCTTTCAAAATTATAGAAAAAACTTGTATGAACACCTATAAATTAGATGAACATTTCTCAATTTGATTACTGTTTACGCTATATAGGCGTTGAATTAGAACTTCTAAGGCACTTTGATATAATACATTTTTTTAAACGTAATGTGAGAGGAGGTGTTTGTACTTGCGCATGTAGAAAGGCCGTAGAAAATACTTTAATTAATTTTAATTCTCTTCCTACAGTGCCTACTAAATATATTATGCATCTAGATGCTACCAATCTTTTAAAATCAAAAATTGACAATTTAAACATTACTAATCTTTCCGACACGTCTAAGAAAGTATGTACTTGACGTTGATTTCACTCACTTACATGATGAAATTTACTTATCATGCATAGGATTTTGATTTGGATAAAAATAAGTTAGCAAATAACAGTATAGGTATATGAAAAAACCATGGAAAATATGGACAAAAGGATTGACAAGGTAAGTTATGCAATGGTCAAAAAATCACAAGAAAGATGGTGAAGAAAATCTAATTGCCAAACCATATTTTAAAGATTTAACATTGTTCTCTGAGAATTTAGTTCCTGTTCAAATGCAAATATTTTAGTGCAATATAATAAACCAGTTTAAGTAGGATTTTCAATTGTAGATATATCAAAAACTGTAATGTACAATTTTTTATAACTTTAACCTTAACCTCTTTATGAAGAAAAAGTTAGACTTTCATACACTGACACAAACTCTTTTATAATACAAATACAAACGGAAAATGCTTATTAAAATTTAAAACGAAATATTGACAAAATTGACACATCAAATTATAAACTAAATAATCTTCATGAAATGCCAATAGCCAAATCTGTAGTAGAAAATTTAAGGATGAATATGCTGGTGAAAAAAGCATATTTTGTCAAAACTGAGAATGAATGGTATACCTAAGAAGGCCAAGGGAATTAAAACCAGTAATATTATAAAACAAATAAAACGAAATAACTCAAAACACTTTTATACAATGAATTTTATAAAATCTTGTTTACATAAAATTTACACCGAATTAGTCAGTAAATGGAGAAATTTCTAATTTATAAATTCAATTTTTCATTCCTGTTTTAATTTTCAAAGTTACAGCTTACATTAAATATAAGAAGAACCCATAGTCAGTTTTTAATTGTAGTTTCAAGTAGATATGTGAAAGAAAAGTAAGTTTTAATTCTAAAATCTAACTATTTCAACTAAACTTGAAACCTGAAGTATTAACAAGAGCAAAATTTTACTAGCCATCCTATCATGATAATTGCAGATGTATTTACGGTGGTGCAGAAATATTTGAGTGGACTACGATGATTGCCCTATTGATAAACATTGAACATTATAAATATTTTAAAACTTGTGTTATGGCTGTATATTTATCGCTTTGGAAAAGTAGAAAAAACAAAGAATAATGTGTGTTAAAATGTACTAATGACAAAATAAGCAGTTGAATAATGTTTTGTATATTGGCTTGTTTTGTCAGCAGTTGTTTAATCAGCTAATATTTAACATGTTAAAAATTGTTTTTATTTAGGCATTTCATTTT
This sequence comes from Kuschelorhynchus macadamiae, assembly GCA_030620095.1. Taxonomy (NCBI): domain Eukaryota; kingdom Metazoa; phylum Arthropoda; class Insecta; order Coleoptera; family Curculionidae; genus Kuschelorhynchus; species Kuschelorhynchus macadamiae. The sequence continues at coordinate 610,755 of JAUTXW010000916.1, read as the reverse complement.
ACTTAGTATTCCAGAAGTATTAAAATGTGTATTTTTGCCGGTGCATAGGTATTAAAAAGTGCTAATAAAAATGGTTAGTTATACAATGATTTTTTACGTAATGTGTTTTTTCAATTTTTTTAATTAGTGATTGTTCAAAATATACATAATGAATTTTATGGTAATTATTTTTAAGTTTTTTTTTATTTGAATAATTTGCAAAAGCATTTAAATGTACTCGTTTCAGTCTATAATTATTATTTTGTGGTTTATTAATTAAAATGTGCTAATGAAAATAAACAGGATCAAAATTTTTCACTCTCTTAATTTGTTTTCTAAAAAAATAGTTAATAGTCATTAGTTAAATGTATCAAATGTATTTTATTTTATTGGTTTAAATTTAGAGAAGTATTTAAATATACTTATTTTTGTTTTTCTAACAATTATCATCCTGGTATAAATATTAAACGCATTATGTTCAACTAATCCAGTTAATTTTATTATGCACTCCCATATCCTATTAAGCTAATATTGCTCATTACTAAAATGGAACAATGAATAATTATCAGACATTAATTTTATTACTGATCCGCTATATTGTGTATTTCGGATCTGTAGTACCTTAAACTTGCTCTTTGAGGTCATAATTTCTTTGTCAGCATTTATTCGTTTTAATATGTCCATATAATTTTCTACATCATCAGGTTAAAAATCTTTAGGTTCTTTGAAAAAAAGTAGTTTTCCTTTATATAATGAGATATCCATATATATTCTATATATATATATATATATATATATATATATATATATATATATATATATATATATATATATATATATATATATATATATATATATATATATATATATATATATATATATATATATATATATATATATATATATATATATATATATATATATATATATATATATATATATATATATATATACATCACAATATTGTCACCAGCAAATGCTAAATATTTTGAACAAGCTCCTGACAACAAACTCTTCGAACATTTCGGCCACTAGTTTTCTTAAACTAAAAATTCTTAAGATATTAACAGGTAAAAATCCCTTTTACTTTCTGCTATTGGTATTACTGAACCAATTTTTTTAGACTCATGATATCAGTATAAAAGCCTAACTTCATCAAGACAAGCACACATTTTAATAAATCAAAATCTTTTAAATAGTCAACACAAAATGAAACTAGCTTTGAATAGTTTTCTAAATAAAATTAAGAAACAGGTGGTCTACTTATTTCATTCTTACTGACTTCATTTAGTAATTTGCTAAATTCACTATGAAATTCTTGATTTGCTAATTTTAGTCCTTAATTTCAGTATTGAATGACATGTTAACATTTAGCATAAGTAATGATTCTTTATACTTAATATTTTCTCTAGGCTACTATTTTAACACCTTCCGTCGCAAGGCTAAGTTAACGAACGCCATCTATTAAATAATTTTAAATGGAAAAGAAGAGGGGTAGGAGTAAATATGATTTTAAATCGTAAGGAAGAGGCAAAGGGGCTTGTCTCTTAAAATGACTAATAATATTAACCTTTTTTACACGCCTATTAAAAATACACTATACTTATACGGACCATTTCGAATCTTAACAAATTCCCAAACTAATTTAGCTCTTACTGAATATCAACTTGGAACGTTGCTGACTGTAGTTTTTATAAACATTAAAACGATGAATACTGTTATTGTTGAACAATATCTTCCACCATTTTTGCTGACTGTAATTTCTGTCGAAGCTTATTTAGTTATAGTATTGTTATTCAGAATATTTTAAGATGCCGTACCGTTAGTTACATTACCTGTTTCACTATTTTTTCCAACGAAGTTTTATCTGAGTAAATACTGTTTTATTGCCAAACTTTTAGAAAAATCAACGAACGTAGCTTTTAAAATATCGATCTTCCTTCAAATCTGTATTAACCTTTTCGTGTTTTGAAAATGGTTTATACAAAATTTACATAGCATGAAAAGTTTCAAAAAGCTTTTTGCTGGACCAAACATTGAATTATAAAATTACTATAAAACAAATTAAAACATACTTTATCTGACTTTGTATGATTCTAAGATAATTTTCTTTGTTTTTATGTTAAATCCTACCAATGTGTCTAATTTAAGTCTCCTAACATTAAAAACATTTTAAATTATTACATGATCATGTATTTATGTGTGATAAAACTTTATGCTTGAGATATTTAAGAGTTTATAAGTTTGATTCAGTTTTAATGTGAATAAAAGAAACCCATTATTTCTCTGAAAGACATAAACAACTTTTAATTCCCCTGAAAGAATTTCTCGCGGTAAAAAATTATATTCCAGACATTTTCAAACCTTTTTATTTATTCATGACAAAATATTTACTTATTACAGGTGCTATATATTTATTTTTTTAATACAAGTCTAGACACCTCATCGAATTATTTGTTTCTTGTGTTTTGAAGTTCATAATTTTCAGTTCAGATTTATGCATTAATTATGATTTTTGGAATAACGAAAAGAATAATCGGAGATAACTGGAAAACAGTCGTGTATATCTCTGGAAAAAAATATGCTAAGAAATTTTTGTATTTAATATGAATATTGAAATTCTGATTTTAATTTAAACTTGGCCAAACAAACCAAAATTTTCGCATTTGTAAAAAACTGGTAATAGAAAGCTTATTTTCTTTACAAAAGCAGTCGTTTTTTTATATAAAACAAGTAGTAGTATGTTACACTTTCATGCTTAGTGTTACAGTTCCCAATCGAGAATGTTACAGAATATGTTCTACTTCGCTACATCAATTGCTTCTGTCAACGTTTAATCGCCATATTAGAATGCGCGCAATTTTGCACAAATATTAAATATCATATGGTAATAAACTGGTAAAAGTTTTGGTATGAATCCAAGATGCCGTAACAAAATGGCGGTATAATTAAATGTTTATAAAGTCGCCCTGAAAAACTACTTGAATAATTTTAAATTTTTCACAAAAATCAAGTTTTATATTAGGATAACTTGGTACAGTCTTAGTGATCAGTGATTATTGTGGAACAAAATGGTTGTTTAATGAAAAGTTTAAAATATGACTATTAAAAAATTACTTATCCAGTTGAGTTTGAAACAGGAAGAAATATAGTCCTATATATAATATATATATATATATATATATATATATATATATATATATATATATATATATATATATATATATATATATATATATATATATATATATATATATATATATATATATATATATATATATATATATATATATATATATAAATGCAGCCTAATTTAATGTCTAAAAAGTCGGTGAAATTCCATTTCCTATAATAAAGACCTTCTTTTTGTGGATAAAAATAATAAATGTGATAATTTATATATAATAAATATTTTATAAACTTATAAAAAATAAAACATAATATAGATATTAAAATACAAATAAATGAATGTCAAATAAAAACAAAATAAAAAAATTATATACTGGAGTATCGAAGGAGTGGTTTTATTTAAATAGGTATAGTAAGTGAATGAATCTTTATGTGGATGTACTCATGTATGTATGTACGTATGTATGTATGAATGTAAGTATGTATATTATATGTTAAATTTGGATAACAAAAGTTGTGGAGATGGAAATCGTATATTTGTTTCAGTCTGAATGATTGTCAGATTTGTAAATAAAAGATATATTGTTATAAATTCTTATTGCGCAACATAACTTCGCAAGAAATCGGCGACTTTTGGCTTGGCAAAAACAATAAATATATATATATATATATATATATATATATATATATATATATATATATATATATATATATATATATATATATATATATATATATATATTATCTCTTCTTGAACCTTACAATTTATAAATATCAAGTACTTTCTTGGGGTTAGATTCGTGGATTGAACAAAGAAACTTTAATTGACGTTTCGCCTGTCCATTTCAGGCTTTTTCAAAATATTTAATTCTGCACATCTAAAAATTAAATACAAAAAGTGTATATATGTAAGTTAATAAATAAAAACAATTAGGTATAACGTCACGCACTAAAATTATTAAAACATTTATTTAAAATAGTACAGTACATACCTTGAGAAAGATGTTCTTTTACCTTGCTTGGCGGTGTGGAGGTAAGTGTACACTGGTTAAAGAATTCTATTGTTTTATTTTATATATATCCTTTAGTTTTTCTGATTATATTTACAATGTAGAACTATTTGTGGATACGGGTTGTTTTAAAAGTATTTGTGTGAGTCTGACAGTATACAGTATGTATTTATGATTGATGGAAAATAGTTTATAACAATTGAATTAAATTAGATTGTGATATATTTGGCTGAGATTGTCAATGTCTTTCCGATCGTTTACTGTATTTTTTTCTTTTTTTATCTCGACCATTTCTTTGAATGTCAGTTTATGGTAAAGTTACGTTCCCGTGAGAAATGCAATTCTGCATTTATGCACTTGCAATTCTTAGACTTTTATCTTTTCGTTCTCATGCAACATAAGCATTACTGAACTTATAAATATAACTAAAATGCATTTTGTAGTCAGTTCTCTTTGTACGCTTATGAAATAAAATTGATTTTTTAAAAATAATTTCTCGTGTTTCGAGTTGTTAACTGGCGCAGTCGGTAGGATTATTGCCAACAGTCGCGCATCGTGCGTATTTTCTGGTTTCGTCTCAACGATTCGTGGCAAAAATCGGACAATTAAAAAATCTTCAGGGTGTACTAAGAAACTCAAAAATTGACCAGGGATTTGGAACAGCATCGTCCAGCGTCCTATTGGTGCGAGTTTGGGAACACACATCGTCCCACCCTCATAGCTGCTAACCAGGGAAAGGACCACATCGCCTCTCCTATTGGACCCTAGTTTAAGAATGAGAATTGGAATTATCTTCAGTACATTGCTGTAAGTGCTTCCTTTCAATTTTCCTTATTTCATTTTATTTTTATCCTATCTTAAATATTGATATTTACGTCTCTTGTAATTCCGCAAACTGGAAGATTTAACATCAGCTTTTGGAAATTTAAATTGTGAAAGAAATCTAACACCTTTTTCTAATTTAATTCAAATAAGTAAAATAATGACTACTGAACCTAATTTACAACTAGTCAGATATCAGGCAGACAATATTCCCTTATTTGATGGGAATCCAAAACAAATAAACAGATTTATTAATGCTTGTGATAATTTTTATAATAATCATAGAAATAAAACGGACAATAATGCACCTATAAATGTATGTTTACACGATACTATATTAAGTAAACTTGTAGGTAGGGCAGCCGATATTATTTGTTCTAGAATAGAATTAAATACATGGCCCGCAGTAAAAGCTGCAATAATTTCGACTTTTTCAGATCATAGATCGATTGATTGTATTATTCAAGATATAATAACGTCCAAACCGGAAAAAAATGAAACACCGCAACAATTTGGCCTGCGTTTGCAAGACGCTCGCAGTTTGTTATTTTCCAAAGTAAATTTAAGCAATGAAACGCAAGCTCTAAAACTTTTAAAAATTAATGAATATGGAAATTTAGTATTAAAAACCTTCATAAACGGTCTAAACTACCATATGCAACTTGTGGTTAGATTAAAAAATCCAGTTACTTTAGAAGAGGCAATGAGCTGTGCCTTGGAAGAAGAAAATTTTATGTATTATAAGAACCGTAGTAGCATATTACCAAAAAACCCAAATTTTAATTCACAAAAACCAAAAATAAATTTGCCTACACAAGCACATTATCCTGCTAATGTGAGACCAATATTTTCGAATTACCCCGTTCAGCAATTTTCAAATTTTATGCCTTCTTATAAACAACCAATCCCAAATTTTAATAATGGAAATAATCAATTTATGGGCTTTGGACAATTTAGGCAACCCGCAAATAATTTTAGACAATCGAATTTCCCAAATCAAAATTTTATGCAAAGAAACACTTTTACCCCAAGACCATCTTTTAACCCCCAAAATCAACGCCCAACTCCTTCTGGAATATCACGCCAACAAAAGCCTGAGCCGATGGATACTTCTTCAGGGAACACAACCCTTAGAAGAAACCAACAACCACATTCTTCACAACGTAATATTGTTGTAGAAGAACTATATAATCAATCAGTCGAATCGATAAATGCCGATAATGATCAAAATGAAAATTTTCAAACTAGCAATGCTGAATTTCAATATTATTACCCGGAATACACCGATAACTCGCAATATTCGTATAATGACTCCAATACCGAATTTTCTTGTCTAGAAAATAACCCTTATGAAAATCAAATTGATTTTAATGAAGAAAATTTTCAGGAGAACCAAATTTTCAACAACCAAACATAATACTTTTAAATAATTATACAAATTCAGATTTACCAGTAATTTTCATACCCGAAATCAAAGCAAAATTTTTAATTGATACAGGTAGTGGCAAAAGTTTTATAAAGCCTAATTTAGCATACAAAATTTATTCAAATTTCATTTTTTCGGAACCTTTCTCAGTAAGGACAGCCCACGCTACGTCCATTCACAATGAAGTAATTAATATACCAATATTTCCTTGTTTTAATCATACAGGTAATCATAAGTTTTATCTTTTTGATTTTTCACCTAAATTTGACGGACTTTTAGGAATTGATTTTCTAACACATATTGGAGCTAATATAAATTTAAAACATTGTTCTTTAGATACTCAATTTGTAACATTGCCTTTATATTATCAAAATAATATATCAAATTTACATAATTTTGAAACTATCGAAATAATAATTCCCCCACGTACATGTCAAAGAATCAAATTGCCTGTAAATCAATCGAATGGTTTAGGTATTTTAAAATATACAGATTTTGGTTGCGCAGAGATGCCAGAAGCTTTAGTACAAGTCATTGACTCCTACGCAACAACTATAATTACGAATAGTCGCGAAAACCCAGTTAAAATAAAAATATTTAATCCCATAGATATCGAAACCATAAATGAAGTAGAAAACAACTTCATAGAAAAAATGGAAACCGATACAGAAATAAATGAATATATGGATAATACACAAAAACAAAACTTAAAAAATTTAAGACTGTCACATTGTAATCAGGAAGAATACAGAGCTATTCGAAACTTGTGTTACGAATATCGTGACATATTTTATTGTGAGGGCATCCCACTTACATTTACTAATCAAATTAAACATAAGATAAACCTAACCGATGACACACCTATATATACAAAGACTTATCGATATCCCGAAATTCATAAAAAAGAGGTTAAAACCCAAATTAACAAAATGTTAGAGAACGGTATCATTCAAAACTCAACGTCACCGTGGAGTAGTCCAATTTGGATTGTCCCAAAAAAGATGGACGCGTCCGGTAAACGTAAATGGCGTATCGTTTGCGATTTCCGTAAAATCAATGAACGCAGTATTGATGATAAATTTCCTTTACCAAATATATCAGATATTCTCGATAAACTTGGAAAATCTCAATATTTCAGCACATTGGATCTAGCAACCGGTTTCCATCAAATAGAAATGGAACCGAATGATATCCCTAAAACAGCCTTCTCAACCGATACAGGTCATTATGAATTTAGACGCATGCCTTTTGGCTTAAAAAATGCGCCCTCTACATTTCAGCGAGTCATGAACAACGTCCTTCGGGGACTTCAAAATGAAATCTGTTCTGTATATCTTGATGACATAATAATCTTCTCTACGTCACTTCAAGAGCACATCGATAGATTAAAATCCGTTTTTGATAGACTTAGAGAATCCAATTTAAAAGTGCAGCTAGACAAATCAGAATTTTTACACAAAGAAGTTGCTTATTTAGGTCACAAAATTACAAGCGAAGGTGTAAAACCTAATCCTGATAAAGTCACCGCAGTTAAAAATTTCCCCATACCAAAATCCCAAAAAGACATTAAGTCATTTTTAGGACTAGCCGGATATTATCGTAGATTCATCAAAGACTTCGCAAAAATCACGAAACCCCTTACACTATGTCTCAAAAAAGGAGCGAAAGTTGAACACTCACCAGCCTTTATTCAATCCTTTAACCATTTAAAAGAATTGCTTATTAATGCTCCAATACTAAAATACCCTGATTTTGAAAAACCTTTTGTCCTTACGACAGATGCCTCAAATGTAGCCCTAGGCGCTGTTCTCTCTCAAGGCAACCCGCCAAATGACAACCCTGTAGCATTCGCGTCGCGCACTCTAAATGAAACAGAACAAAAATACTCAACGATTGAAAAAGAACTTTTAGGAATCGTTTGGGCATGTAAATACTTTAGACCTTACCTTTATGGCAAAAAATTTAAAATATATACTGACCATCGCCCATTAGTATGGTTATTTAACCTCAAGGAACCAAATTCGAAATTAGTACGTTGGAGGCTAAAACTTGAAGAGTATGATTATGAAATAATCTACAAAAAAGGGAAACAAAACACTAACGCTGACGCCCTTAGCCGAATTCAATTAAACGCAATCGAATCCGAATCATTAATAAATTACCCAGGCGATATAGACACCGACGTAACGCAATTCCTAAACGACCAATTTAACCCAGATATCCTTGACTCTGAAGTAGTGTCACAAACAATAGAAAGACTAGAACACGAACCTGAAACAACACCCAAAATTAATATTATTTCTGACATTCTAATAACTCCACCTATAACACAACTAACCCATTCTAATATTCCAATAAAACCACCCGTAACGGAAACAATACATAGTACAAATGCTAACGAAAATCATTCCAATATGACTATATTAGATGAAATTATTAATAATAAAGCTCATCAACTTATTATTAAAAAAGCACCTTATGACAAATATGTTAAAACCAAACGTGAAAATTTCGAAGGACATCAAATTATTCACGCAACATTACCCACTAATATTATAGTAATTACTAACTTTTTGAAAGAATATTTAACAAATAAAACAACATATGTTTATTTCTTTTCCAAAGAACTAAGAACCTATTTTCAACAAACAATGAATAACCATTTTAAAAATTTAAAACTTATAGAATGTTCAAAATTAATAAATAATGCTCAACCTGACGAACGAGAATTACTAATTAAATATCGTCATGAAGGCAAAACAAATCATAGAGGAATCGAAGAAACTTGCAAATTTTTAAAAGCAAATTATTATTGGAAATCACTTAAGGCAGATGTAACAAAATACATCAATAATTGTGAAATCTGTCAACGATCAAAATATAATCGAAAACCACCAGATCAACCTTTGATATTAACCGAAACGCCAAGCAAACCTTTCGAAATTGTTCATATCGACACTTTCATCATAGGTAAACAAAAATTCCTAACTATTATAGATAAATTCTCCAAATACGCACAAGCCTTGCCTTATACTGGAAATGCAGTGTCGTGCTGTGAACAGTTAATTAATTTCTTTTCCTTTTTACGTATTCCAAAACAAATAGTTTCAGACAACGGATCTGAATTTCAGAACGAAGTCGTTAAAGGCTTATTAAATACACATAATATTAAAATACACTTCACTACCCCCTACCACCATGAATCAAACTCCCCTGTTGAAAGGCTACATTCCACATTAATCGAACACATTCGATTACTTCGAGAATCAGACCCCAATGCAGAAGTTACCAAACTTATGCCGTACGCAATTATTGCCTATAATAACACGATCCATTCTAGTACGAATTTTACCCCATACGAACTTGTCTTCGGACACACAGACTCTAGAGATCCTATGGATTTAATACCCGCTCATGTATATACCGAGTATGTCAATAATCATAAAAATAACACACAAATTTTGTACGACAAAATTACAAAGGAATCACGAGAACTAAAACAAAAAATTATAGATAGGGCAAACAAGGATAAAACCCCGACCAATTTAATAATAGGCTCACAAATTTATAAAAAATCAGATAATCGATCTGGAAAAATAAAAAAGAGATATTTAGGCCCATTCATACTAACGGCTATATTAGAAAATAATAAAATACAAATAGAAAATCCCAAAAATAAATACAAAGAAATTATACATGTTAACGAAACTAAAATAATACCCCTTGTTCCAGATGCTGGACCATCGTCGGCGGCTACGTAAAATTCCATGATTTAAATAAACATCCAGGAATACTACCATTCAAAATGGGAACCGCTAAACTTAAATCCAATCACTGGACATTCGTTCAAAATATTAACCTAACCCCTTTAATTAACCAATTTCAAAATATTCAAAAACAAGCAAAATCAATATACATAAACATTCAAAATAACAGCGAATACCATAAGGAATATTTTAATTCTTTTAATACATTATGTACACTTGAAAAAAGAATAGAAACTCTATTAGAACAAATTGTCCCAAATCAAGAAAATTATCGTAGTAAAAGAGGTCTTTTTAACCCCTTAGGTTCATTCATAAAAAGTATAACTGGAAACTTAGATCAAAATGACGCAGAGCAAATTGATGCCAAAATCACGAAATTACAAGAAAATCAAAATAAATTGAAAATTGACGCTATCAATCAAATTACGCTTTTAGAATCCACTATTAATAAATTTAAAACAATTATATCTAATATCACACATAACCGAATGGTACTAAAGTCACGCATTTTACAAATAGAAAAAATAATTAATAAAGTTCAAATGGAACAAATAAGTAATCACGAATTTTATTTAATATATACAATAATCAATCAAATAACAACAATTTATCAATCAATCTACGATATTCTGAATAAGATTGAAATAGGTATCACTTTTGCAAAAATTAATGTACTTTATAATTCAATAATAGAACCAAATGAACTATTTATAGAAATAAAGAACTTACAAGATCATCTAGGCTCAGATAAACTCCCTTTAGAAGTAACTTATAAAAATATACTTAATTTCGAAAAAATTATAGAAATTAAAAGTTTCTTAAAAAACTTTAATATTGTATTTATATTTGAACTTCCTCTTGTGGAATCGGAGATATATCAATATTTTAAGTTATTCCCTTTACCAATTCCCAATAATCGATCATTTCTTGTAAATATTCCTTATAAACCCTACCTAGCATTAGGCAATACAAAATATGCCCATATGGACCAAAGATGTCACGAAATCCAACCACAAAAATATTTGTGTAAAGAAGCCCACACCACGTTTGTCGAAGACAGCCCCTCCTGTGCTGTTCAACTTATCAAACATCACACAAATATTACGTTTTGCCACCCATTCGAAACTCAAATGCACGAGATCCAGACAACAAAAATAATCGACGACAAATGGCTGATAACAGTACCAATACAAGTAATCGCCGTCATAAATTGTCAAAAATCCGAAGATAACATACCCTTATATGGTTCCTATCTTCTTGAGTCATCCCCAGGATGTAAAGTACGGATAAAGTCAATTACGCTTGAAACATATAAATCAAGTCAATTAACATTTAATGGAATTAATCTACCTACCCTTAATTTAAGTCTAATTAAGGAAAACCGAGATTCATTCTACAACCCTCCTAGTATGGACTTAAACTACGTAAACCTAAAAACTACTAAAGAAATCGAAGCCAAATTGGAAAACCAAAAGAAGGCCCTAGAAGAAATGACCACAACGATTTATGTAAAGAAGACCAGTTTTTGGACAATTTTACTTTACATATTCATTTCAATAATTTTTATATTTTTCATATACAAAAAACTTGTAAAAAAGTCTAAGAAAAAACAATTAAATGCAAACTCTAATACTTTAGATATTGAAGAAAATAATAGAATTTTCTAAAATATTAATAATCTTTAAACCTTTTTGGAAATTTTTGAAAACACGTCTTTAAGAACGTGCTTTCAACTAAGAGGGGAGGAGTTACGTTCCCGTGAGAAATGCAATTCTGCATTTATGCACTTGCAATTCTTAGACTTTTATCTTTTCGTTCTCATGCAACATAAGCATTACTGAACTTATAAATATAACTAAAATGCATTTTGTAGTCAGTTCTCTTTGTACGCTTATGAAATAAAATTGATTTTTTAAAAATAATTTCTCGTGTTTCGAGTTGTTAACTGTAATGTTGTTCTTTTGATAAGACCGTTGTACCCGAAAAATCAAATTCATGTTTCATGTCTCTTTCATGTTTATGTAGTGCTGTGGAAGCATTTTTTGTATATTTATGCCCATTTAGTCTATTTGATAGGTATTGTGTGGTCATGCCTATATATTTTTTGGGGCAGTTTAGGCAGGGAATGCTGTAAACTACGTTTGATTGTTTTTTAATTGGTGTCTGACTTTTTAGTGGTGTATATAAAGATTTAAGGGTATTATTAGATTTGTGGCATACGGTTATATCGTGTTTACCGAGAATGTGTTTAATCTTTTCAGAAAGACCTTCAGTGTATGGCAAAGATATGTATGTAGTTGTTTTATTGTTGTCATGATTATTTACAATATGTTTTGTGGCATTGTATAATTTCTGGGTTCTTCGCTTTATAATTCGTTCGATGGCTTTTAATGGGAAATGATTTTTTAAGAGAGTATTTTTAACTTTATTTAGAATGTCAACTCGGTATATAGGTGATGTTAGTGTTAGTGCACGGTCAACTAATCCTATCATCACGGATTTTTTTTGACATTTTGGGTGACTGGAATTATAATTAAGGTAGCGGGAGGACCAGGTTTTTTTGGTGTACCACTTAGTTTTAATGCCATTTGTTTTGTGGTCTCTTATTAATGTTAAATCCAAAAAGTTTATAGCACCATCATTTTCTATTTCGGAAGTAAACTGCAATTTTGGATGAAAATTATTAAAGAGGGAGATAATTTCCGTTGTTTTATTTTTTGGTATGGCTAATAAACAATCATCCACGTACCTTTTAAAAAATAATATTGGTACATTGGCTTTTTGTAACACTGTTTCTTCTAGATATTCCATTACTATTTGGGCTGCGGTGGAAGAGATGGGTGAACCCATTGCACATCCGTCAAGTTGTTGGTAGTAATCATCTTTGTATTGGAAATAGTTGTTCGAAAGAATGAGATCTATCCCTTCTATGAATTCTGTGCAAGTGAGTGTTGTGTGATTCTTTATCTGATTCCATTTTTCTTTAATGATTTGTTTTAAAATTTAGTCGGAATGTTTGTATATAAGGATATTACGTCTAGAGAGATGAGTTGGAAATTATTTGGTATTTTAAGGGTGTCTATAAACTTTTTAAATTCAAACGAATCTTTAATGTAATAATCATTTCTGCCTGTAATTTTTGATAAGCAATTTGATAAAAAACTTGAAAGTTTGTAGAATGGTGACTGAATATAGGAAACAATGGGTCTCATAGGAATGTCAGGTTTGTGAAGTTTAGGCATTCCATAGAATTTTGGTGGAACAGAATTATGTATTTTTAATAATTTGGCTTCTTTTTCGGATATGTGATTACGTTTTAACAGTTTTTCTATGAACGAGTTATTTTTGGATTGATGAGATTTCGTCGAATCAAATCTCATTTTTTTATATGTGTTTTTGTCATCAAGAAGTGCATTAATTTTGTTGTTGTAATCAATGGTATTCATTATTACAGTCTTGTTACTTTTGTTTGGCTTTAAGACTGTTATCTGTGGATTTGTTTTTAAAAAATATTTACATTTTTTTGCTTGCTTTGATAGTTTTTTTTGAGTTTTGTTTTGCTGTATTTTTTTGTGTCTTATTTTAATTTTATGGTTGGTAATGACATTAACAATCTCTGACCGGATACTATCTTTTTGTTCGGATGGTTTATTGTAAATAGCTGACTCGATAGAAGCAATGTAATCTATTGTTGGTAAATTGTATTCTTCACTAACAGGTAGAGAAAATGTTTCACCTAGTGCTAGTGTTTCTGCAATTTCGTTTGGGATATGCGTATCTGAGATGTTTTCTAGCCAGTTATTGGTATCGATTTTATCGTTGTTGGTTTGTATAGTTTTATGTAAATTATTAAATTTATTATTATTTTTTTGTTTGACTCGTTTGAAAATAGTTTCTGCTTTTTGTTGTTCAAGTTTTAGGAATGTATCCACAGTTTTGTGTGGTAGAATATTTTTTATTCTATTTTTGCCATTTTTTAAACTTTGACTAAGGTTATTAATAGATTTTGTTGTTTCTGTAATTAGGAGATTTAGTATTTTTAATTTAGTATTATTAATGACATCGAAAAATTTGTTACAGCATTCCCTGCCTAAACTGCCCCAAAAAATATATAGGCATGACCACACAATACCTATCAAATAGACTAAATGGGCATAAATATACAAAAAAATGCTTCCACAGCACTACATAAACATGAAAGAGACATGAAACATGAATTTGATTTTTCGGGTACAACGGTCTTATCAAAAGAACAACATTACCATAAACTGACATTCAAAGAAATGGTCGAGATAAAAAAAGAAAAAAAATACAGTAAACGATCGGAAAGACATTGACAATCTCAGCCAAATATATCACAATCTAATTTAATTCAATTGTTATAAACTATTTTCCATCAATCATAAATACATACTGTATACTGTCAGACTCACACAAATACTTTTAAAACAACCCGTATCCACAAATAGTTCTACATTGTAAATATAATCAGAAAAACTAAAGGATATATATAAAAATAAAACAATAGAATTCTTTAACCAGTGTACACTTACCTCCACACCGCCAAGCAAGGTAAAAGAACATCTTTCTCAAGGTATGTACTGTACTATTTTAAATAAATGTTTTAATAATTTTAGTGCGTGCCGTTATACCTAATTGTTTTTATTTATTAAATTACATATATACACTTTTTGTATTTAATTTTTAGATGTGCAGAATTAAATATTTTGAAAAAGCCTGAAATGGACAGGCGAAACGTCAATTAAAGTTTCTTTGTTCAATCCACGAACCTAATCCCAAGAAAGTACTTGATATTATATATATATATATATATATATATATATATATATATATATATATATATATATATATATATATATATATATATATATATATATATATATATATATATATATATTATATTTTTTAACCGAACGAAACTTTGTAGGTATCTTGGGTTATTAGAATGATAATTTTTGATGTGATTTTTGAAGTGACTCCAATTTCTTTTTTTGAAATGGAACACCCTGTATATTTTCGGAGTCTAGACGGTTTTCTACATATTATAGTATAAAAATACAGTTCAATCCGCCATTTTGAAATCTTGACAGCTATTTTTATTTTTCAAAATAGTGTGCCGTAAAGTGCCTTAAATTACTCTGACATGCTTAAATAAAGTTTAAAAAATAGAAGCGATTTTTTTTATCGTTAATTTGTGTTACAGGGTGATTCAAAGTTGACAGAATCACTTTTTTCCAAATAAATCGAAATTTTCAAATAGAAGTATACTATTTTCCTACATTTACTATTTAACTACAGCTAAATGGACCTCTTCAGTACGAATCTAACAAATGTAAACACATCCGGTTTAGTAGTGGTCAACTAGTGGAAATAAACATTTTTAACTGACAAATAAATAAATACCATGTACCTAACACAAATCGAAATACCTAATCCTGAAATTTAGCCACTACACAGGCTTTAGAAATATCCTCCGTTGACCTCATGTCATAGGTAATATCATTTCAAATCATCAAGATTGCCATGGACATCTGAATTGTTAAAACATATGAATAACAGTCAGCCATCGATATTATTTTCAAAACTTTCAAGACATTAAGTCTAAATCATGAACGTCGTATTAGTCATTATTTAACTTACCCCATTTTGAAGGAACACGGCTACCGCTCATTCAAATATCAATTACATCAACCCCTATATGTCCGCGATTTTCTAAGACGATTAGATTATTGTAGCTGGTTTTTACAGAATAATAATTTGGCACTTTCAATATTGTATTCAGATGAGTCCCGGGTTAACAACAATGCCATGTTCAAAAGGCAAAACACAAGATACTGCTCAATAGAAAATCAACACCATATAAAAGAACGCAATTTCAGAGGTTCGGTGTGAATGTTTGGGCTGGGATATTAGACACGCGTATTATTGGACTGATCTTTTTTCAAGGACATTTAACAGCGAGACATATTTTGAAATCGTAGAAAACTCCCTGGAGGTATTTTTAGAAGATGAGCAAAAAAGCATTTTCAACAGAAGGGTGCTCCACCTCATAATGCGCAAATAGTGATCAATCATTTGCAGCAAAAGTTCGGATAACGTTTCATTGCATATAATGGACCAGTTCGGTGATCTCTCCGTTCCCCGGACCTGACACCACTCGAATATTGTTTAATGGGGTACAATTAAAAATTTTGTTTATAACACACCCCCGCCATATCAGAGTAATTTAATGAACTTCACGGCACACTAAATTGAAAAGTAAAAGTATCTGTCAAAATTTCAAAATGGCGGAATGAATGGTTTTTTTTAATACGATACTATGTAGAAAAACGTCTAGATTCAGAAAATATAAAAATATTACAGGTTTAAAAAAAAAAGGAAATTGGAGTCAAATCGTAAGTCGCACAAATCTGTCAAGTAATTCAACAACCAAAAATAAATTGTCATTTCTAAAAAACCCAAGATACCTACCAAATTTCGTTTCGATTGGCTAAAAAATATCAAAATGGCAGCCGGAAAGCAATTTCGATTACACCCGGTATACATATATATATATATATATATATATATATATATATATATATATATATATATATATATATATATATATATATATATATATATATATATATATATATATATATATATATATATATATATATATATATAATATATATATATATATATATATATATATATATATATATATATATATATATATATATATATATATATATATATATATATATATATATATATATATATATATATATATATATATATATATATACATATATATATATATATATATATATATATATATATATACATATATATATATATATATATATATATATATATATATATATATATATATATATATATGTTATATCCGTTTCCCATGACCTTCCACGTGCCTCCAGAATGTCGCCACATATTATCACACAGTTGCGTCATTCACAGAAACCAACATCAGCAGTTTCCAAGAATTGCGACAGTACGCTCAAACACCGTCAGCAGTCTCCATGGAAGCCAGCGGATGCTTGCCGGTTTCCCACGTACCTCAGCAAGATTTTTAATATAAATAGACTATGTAGATTTTATTAAGAACAGTATAATATTATTCTTTTAAGTTGTAACAATAATTAATGTCCATTTGATTTTCAAAGTTGTGAACATATTGTTTTATTTTATTTTAATAAAAAGTGTTTTTTAAAAAGTTAATTTTTCAAATAGTGAGATAACAATTTGGCGCAGTCGGTAGGATTCGTTTAAACGCTATTAGAACAAGAAAAAGGTCTAACTGGTAGCGGCGGATTCCAATCCCTTAACGAAACAAAAAGAACCTGAGGAGTCCTCACTCGTAAAGCTTGGAGCCACATCGAGAACAAGACAACCCAGATGCAGATTACGATTACGTAAGAATCGTCTCGTATTTGATTTTATTTTTCTATACTGTTCGATTTTTCAAATAGGATTTAAACATATTATTACTTCCCTTACCATTTGTTTTCTTAAATTACAAAAAGGAAAACTATTTATTGTTTTTGTTAAGATATTCTTAATAACTTAACGTTTTCATTTTACTCGTTTTTGATAAAACCTTTTTATTTTTAACGCATCTACATTTAAAATTCAAAATGTCTCTCGATAATACCCAAACAACCATTGAAATTGAACATTATAAACTTTCTGAAATTTTTTCCATTGTACCCGAATTTGAAGGTGATCAAATTTCTTTAAGCAATTTTATAACCGCATGCGATTGTGCATACGACATGGCAACAACGCAACAAAAAGTGTTTTTAGTTATTCACATAAAAAACAAGCTCCGTGGTAGAGCAGCTCAATTAATTAGTTCAAGGAATCCAAGTTCATACCTTGAAATTAAACAATTGTTAAATTTACACTTCGGTGATTCAAGGGATCTTACTTCCCTTATACACGATCTGCAGCGATTAAGACAACTTCCTAATGAGTCGCCCCTTACATTCTTTAATCGACTTCAGGTCCTGAACGCTAAAATGCATGCCAGCATACAAAAGTCCCCACTCCTACATTCAAAAGAACAAAAAGATGCTCAGACCATGTTAATTGAAACTATGACTCTTAATACACTTCTTACCGGTCTAGAGCCACGCCTAGGACAACTTATCCGTGCTAGTAATCCAACGTCACTTTTAGAAGCACAATCAAGAATTCGGAGAGAACTTCAGCTTTCGTATTTCGAAAATCAAAAAGTTAATAAACCAACTATTCCGAAACCCAGTCCTCAGTTACCTAGACCACACCAGCCACAACAATTAAAGTGTTCCAATTGTAACAGAATTGGTCATACAATATCTCAGTGCAGGCAACTTTCTTCTAATTTTCCCCAAAATAATAATTTCCAACGACCCATAACAAATTCTAATTTTCAAAGACCCGCAATAAACTCGAATTCTCAAAGATCACAATATCAACCAAATTTTTCGCAACAAATTAGACCAAATAATCCTAGCCAAAATACAAACCAAGCACAATTTAGGCCATCAATAATTCAAAGAAATCCCAATTTTCAACCAGCTAAGACGCATCATGTTAATACAAGACAAGAATGCTCCTCAGAGAATTATTTGCCCGAATACGATCAGTACACCGCCGAAAACGGCAGTCCCGGTTTTTACGATTTTTTCCAACCAGAGGAAGAATCTTACCAAGATATAAACTATTCAAATGACACTAGTAATTACCAGGATTTTCTTACACCCCTTACGAATACCGACCCTCCAGACAATTCACCCCAGAACCCAATGACCGAGATCCAATCGAGAATAGAAACACTAAATCTAGAGAATATGGATCCAAATCTCAATTTCCCGGAACAAGCGTTTCTTTAAGTCCTCTTCTTACTGTAAATTCCAAGAATCTATATTATATCGATGACGCATCAAAACAATTCAAACTTCTCATTGATACCGGTGCAGGCATTTCTATATTTAAGGAAAACACCGTACAAAAATTTCCTACACGATTTCCCGAAAATGTCACTATTCAGGGAATTACCGATGAAAAACTTTCAATATCTCAATCTACACTCATACCTTTTACTATTGGTGATCCACACAAAGTGTATATTTGCAATTTAGATATAGATTTCGACGGTATATTAGGATTGGAAAATCAAAACAACTTATTACAAATTTTAAAAATATGCCCCTTCACAAAGTAACCACAACTACAGCCATATCAGATGTACAAGAATGCATTAAAAACCGTAATAAAATTTCTATAGAGGCTAGAACTGAAAAAATTTTCAAACTCAAGTGCGAACTACTTAATACGGATGCTATACTTCACGCATATGTCAAAGAAAATGTTAGATTGCCAAATGCCCTGGTTAAGGTTAATGAACGCGGTGAATTTTTTACATCTATAATTAACTCAAATGCTATAGAAAAAACAATCGACTTTTCAAATTTAAATATCGAACCTTTTGACCCTGGAATTGATACTGAAACAATTTTTAACTTAAATACCTACCCTATACAAAACGCAGTTTTAGATAGGCGCTCAATTATTAAAGACCAGTTACGCACCGAACATTTAAACAACGAAGAAAACGATTTAATAACTAACCTATGTCTTGAATTTTCCGATATCTTTTATTTAGAAGGCGATAATTTATCTTTTACCAACGAGATCAAACATTCTATAGATACTAATAATTCAAGGCCCGTATTTACCAAATCATATAGATATCCTCACATTCATAAAGAAGAGGTAAAAAGCCAGGTAAATAAAATGTTAGAGCAAGGAATTATTCGCCAGTCCATCTCTCCATGGTCCTCCCCGGTTTGGGTTGTTCCCAAAAAATTGGATGCCTCCGGAAAACCCAAATGGCGTGTAGTTATAGACTACCGCAAGCTGAACGAGCTTTCTATAGCTGATAAATATCCTCTTCCGAACATTTCCGACCTTCTCGATCAATTAGGGAAATGTCAATATTTCACAACCCTCGACTTGGCTTCTGGTTTCCACCAGATCGAGATCAATCCAAAAGACATCGAGAAAACTGCCTTCTCTGTTGAAAATGGCCATTACGAATTCGTCCGTATGCCATTCGGTTTAAAGAATGCCCCGTCCACATTCCAAAGAGTCATGGACAACATCCTTCTCGGTATTCAAAATGAACGTTGCTTAGTGTATATGGATGACATCATCGTGTACTCTCCAACAATACATGAACATATTTCAAGACTAACAGAAGTCTTCAAGCGTCTCCGCAAAGCCAACTTAAAGATCCAACCTGATAAATGCGAATTCCTTCGAAAGGAAGTTGCTTATCTAGGACACCTTATTACCCAAAGTGGAGTAAAACCTAATCCAAGCAAAGTTGAATGCATTCAGAAATTTCCTATGCCAACAAATCCTAAAGAAATAAAGTCATTCTTAGGTCTTGCTGGATATTACAGACGCTTCATCCCAAATTTTGCCAAAATATCAAAACCCCTGACCAAGTTATTACAAAAGGACGTCCCATTCACATTCGACGCGGAATGCAAAACCTCATTTTCTGACCTGAAAAAGGCACTTACATCGGACCCAATCTTAATTTACCCCAATTTCGAAGAAACTTTCTTGCTAACCACAGACGCTAGCGCATTCGCTATTGGAGCCGTCTTATCTCAAGGTCCCATCGGAAAAGATCTTCCGATAGCATATGCATCTCGAACTCTGTGTAGTGCTGAAACAAAGTATTCTACCATAGAAAGAGAATTATTAGCCATTGTATGGGCTGTCAAACACTTCAGACCATATCTTTTTGGTCGAAAATTTGTTTTGGTAACAGATCATCGCCCTTTGACTTGGCTATTTTCAATTAAGGACCCCGGCAGTCGCCTAGCTCGCTGGCGCCTTAAACTCGAGGAATATGATTACAAGATTGAATATAAACCCGGCCGAATAAACAAAAACGCAGACGCCTTATCACGTATTAAAATTAACCATTTTAAAAATTGCTCAGATTTTCAATCAACCATCGCTATTTACGCCTCAAATGAAGACGACTTTAATAACAGACCCTCGACCAGCAAACAAAATTCATTTTCAGAAATAATAACCGAAAACGATCTAGACGATAATGAAATAACCGACGAATACAATAGATTTGTTAATTTATACAAGACAAAATCAATCATCGATTATTCCAAAATCGAAATTTCCAATGATCAATTTTTGGACAAATCAAACAAAAATATTGTCACTTTCTTTTGGCAAACTAAAATGGAAGATTTTCATTTTAAAATTATAGAGGACCTATTTGAGGAAAACTATGATTTTGCCCCGCTTACGGTAAACACCCTGTCTAGTAAGAGTGTAAAGGACCGCAAATATTTCATAATACCCTTGTCGTATAATACTGATACCGTAGTCCAGCAGCTTTTCTATATTATCTATAAATGTCAAGATAAATTCGATCTTTCTAAAACCTATTGTATCGAAAATAATTTACAACTTCCCATCCTCGAAATATTTTCATTCATTTTCTCTGATAAAGATATTAACTTAAAAATATGCCATAACCTCGTAAGAACCCCAGACCCGGATGAAATACCCACAATTTTAGATCAACACCATACTGGCAAAAAGAATCTTCATCGCGGTATTAATGAAACTGTCAAACGCATTCGACAAAAATACAATTGGACCGGACTAACTAAAGATGTCGAAAAACTCATTCGAAGCTGTGAAATCTGCCAAAAAGTTAAAATCTGTAGGAAAAATCTTAGTACGCCCCTAGTCATAACAGAAACTCCAAAAACTGTATTCGAAAGAATCAATATTGACATCTTCGAGTATCCAACTCGTAACTATGCCCTTACGATCCGAGATGAGCTAACCAAGTTCACACAGGCGTACCCAACGTCGGATAAAAAAGCCTCAACGATTGTCAATACACTCCTGCTATTCTTTCAACATTATGGAACTCCCCTACGGATCCACTGTGACCATGGCCGTGAGTTTGATAACACATTAATGAAAGACCTGCGCACACTCTATGACGTCAAGTTAACCTTTTCAAGTGTTAGCCATCCGCAATCAAATGGATCGCTCGAAAGATTCCACGCCACTTTAACCGAAATGGTTAGGATTCACACAGCAGAACATCCCGAGGAACACTTATTCAATATCCTCCCCTATTCAGTCATCTGTTATAATAACACAAAAAACAAAACTCATGGATTCGCCCCTTATGAGCTGATATTCGGCCATACGTCTAGCCGACCCCCAGAAACCTTATATAATCAAGAACAACTTATCTCCAAATACATCCGAAATCTAAATAATAAAATGGAAACATATTACAAAATCGCACGAGCTAGAACAAACGCCCAAAAGGAAAAATCAAAAATCAGATTCGACAAATCAGTCTCCGATAAACAACCCGATTATAAAGTTGGTGACAAAGTATATGTCAAAGAATCGCAAATTAAAGACAAAAGTGAAAATAAATTCAATGGCCCCTTTCAAATTATCGAACTTTACCAAACTTCAGCTAAACTTAAAAACCTTTCTACAAACCAAATTTCCAAAATAAATTTTGATAGGCTAAAGACATACTATGACTAGTCTATTTTTTTTTCCAGACTCCTTTGGCTTATTCCAGCCGTCTTCTCCCAATACTTCTTCACACTAATCAACAATACCGTTGGACTATTTTACCATGAGGAAAATTTTGTCAAAATTACTAACGATAAGTGGACGTTACTCGTATACAAAGATTTACAACCCCTTAAAGAAACTATACAAAACAACGACAAATTACTTACTACACTCAGTGACGTGTTGAATGAC
This sequence comes from Kuschelorhynchus macadamiae, assembly GCA_030620095.1. NCBI lineage: Eukaryota > Metazoa > Arthropoda > Insecta > Coleoptera > Curculionidae > Kuschelorhynchus > Kuschelorhynchus macadamiae. The sequence goes on along the minus strand of JAUTXW010000916.1, from coordinate 587,764 downwards.
CCATCCCCTAGAACTGTATCTTTTAAAATAGAAATTAAAACACATTTGAGCTTATTAACCCAAATTTCAAACGCAGTTAATCAAAAATATAGAGAAATCATGGCAGATACAAAAAAGTTATCTTATAGGAACAAACGCGGATTAATAAACGGCATTGGTAGTATTTTTAAATCTATCACAGGCAATTTAGATTCAGCCGATGGCGAATATTACAATGCATGTATAAACAAAATCACGCGAGATGAACGCGAACTTGAAAGCTTACTTAAAAATCAAATATCGGTAACTTCATCTGTAATTAAAAACTTCAATTCCACCATTCAAAAGATTCAAATTGATGAAGAAACCTTCAACCAAGACATAGATATTATACAGAGCGCTATCATGAACATATCTGATGACTTAGCGTTTTACGAAGGGCAAATTAAAACTCTAAATCTTTGCGAAGCTTTAATGGAAAGTTATGTTTTTCTAGAAGATTCTTTAAACGATATTATAAATGCCATCACATTCGCTCGTTTGAAAATTCTTCATAGTTCTATAATAACTCCAGGAGATTTGATCACTTCTCTCCAAGGGATATCGCGTTCTCTATCAAAAAATAATCTTCCTCTCCCTATATATTCATCAAATATTGCCAATTATATTGACTTAATTGAATTAGAATCATACCAGTCCGATAATAGGATTGTGTTCGTTCTTAAAATTCCTCTAACTGAACCAGAATCATACACTTTGTATCGAATTTTTCCTATTCCTATTATGGACAATCGAACAGGTCTTTTTCACATAATACCAACAACAAAAAAATACATTGCGCGAGATGACGACACCTTACTATATGTACTACCACAAGACATCTCCAGCTGCAAGCCACTCGAGACGCACACTAAGATCTGTTCAGACCTTCTGCAATATCCAATCGACAGTGATGCTATCTGCGAAGCACAGCTACTCAGGCAGCAGAACATACTACCGAAAACCTGTCAAACATCGATATTGCTAGTCACCGATTACCACGTCCAAGAGATCTCCACGAACTACTGGCTTATCTCAATTTCCGAGCCACTTCCTGTAACCGTAAAATGTGGAACCAGGAATATAGAAACCCAGATCCTGAAGACGAACTCCCTTCTTAAGTTACAACCAAACTGTAACGCTTTTATTGGAAGCACAAGAATTCATTCCAAGTACCTGGTGGAGGAATATAAAAATGTAACCTATAAAAGCCATCCTGTTCAGATTCCTTTCGAATGCTGCAAACAGTTCCCAGAACAGTCTCAAATCCCAAAGCTCAAACCCTTGAAGCTCAGCAACATCAATGCCGATGACCTGAACGTTGCTCAACACCGCCTAGACCAATACTCAGAAGAGCTAGACAAGTTGATGAAAGAACCCTTCATAACCAAACATATCCATTGGTTTACGATACTCACAATATCAATGGTCGTTGGAATGGCAATCCTCTACATCCTCTGTAAGTGTAGACGTAAGAAGCCACTGAAACTGTCCATAACTGGTAGTCAGGATCCTCCATCACCTCCCAGGCCTAGTCCGAAGCGCTTTGCCCCATACCAGTTGAGAAGACTAATACCAAAAAGGCGAACTAGCATCCATCCAGAAAATACACAAGAATAGGAAGAAGCATTTGAACTTCAGTCCTAAAAGTAGCTGCAAAGCACCAACTTTTCACTAAAAGGGGAAGCTGTTATATCCGTTTCCCATGACCTTCCACGTGCCTCCAGAATGTCGCCACATATTATCACACAGTTGCGTCATTCACAGAAACCAACATCAGCAGTTTCCAAGAATTGCGACAGTACGCTCAAACACCGTCAGCAGTCTCCATGGAAGCCAGCGGATGCTTGCCGGTTTCCCACGTACCTCAGCAAGATTTTTAATATAAATAGACTATGTAGATTTTATTAAGAACAGTATAATATTATTCTTTTAAGTTGTAACAATAATTAATGTCCATTTGATTTTCAAAGTTGTGAACATATTGTTTTATTTTATTTTAATAAAAAGTGTTTTTTAAAAAGTTAATTTTTCAAATAGTGAGATAACATATATATATATTAATATATATATATATATTAATATATATATATATATATATATATATATATATATATATATATATATATATATATATATATATATATATATATATATATATATATATATATATATATATATATATATATATATATATATCTCGCTTAACACAATTTTGCGGTAAAACCACGGGTCATCTTCCAACTGTGCTCAAGCCCAATTATCAAAATGTCGACGCAAACGATGATCTTGCGGCTTTAATTCTCGCACCAGCTGGATCTTATATGGATACAGCCCAAGATCTTTCCTCAAAATTTTCCACGTAGTCGACGGGCAGAGCCTAACTCGCTGCGACCGACCTCAAATGGATAAATTTTGATTTTCTTCCACACTTTCACGTACAGCGACGATATTTCTTTCATTAAGCACATTTCTTCAACTCATTGTTGTTGTCACATCATGTAGAGAGTATATGGTACGAAATCTATACACAGTGCCACGGATAGCTCGCTCAGAGAGACGGTTATGTGCGCCGTAAAATCCAGGAAGTCTTCTGTAAGTTTCACCAGTTGAAGACCGACTTTCACACTAAATTTGAATAATTTGGGAACGTTGGTGCTTTCTGTCTCTTTATGCTAGTGTGATCTAATCGAGCATACAGATCCTTTTATTTTTAGTGAGAACAACTTCCATTAAATTATTTTATAAAAACTCGCATATATAAGTGTTTACGTAGGTTGTGTACTAACTGAACAATACCTATATATTACAATGAATACAAAAACACAGTTCCACACTTAGATTTTAAGAAGGACTTATTTAACTTATATTTTATGAAAAAAAAATCATGTCACTACCAGTACAAGATATTAACGGAATAATCAACAAACACCTTCAGCATTTTCATTTGTAGTATCGCTTTGACATAGCAATGCCACTTAAAATTCTAATTATTTTATTATTATTCCAACAAGCTAAATTCGATTTGTCAGTTTCAAATTTTAAACAAATTTGTTTCAAGATAATTTGATTATCGTATTATATAATTAATAAATCAAATATTTATTTTATGGTTATAATTTTAATTGAAACGTATATAAAGTTTAACTTTTGCTTTTGTGTCACTGCTACCTTTGTCCTTTTTACGGATTTCAAAGCACATTTCTTTTTACAGTTTACACCATAGGACATTTTGGCACATCTTTGATTTTTGTGTCCATGGACCCCGGAAATACATGTTCTCCCATCCGTCAATCTGTCGGTTTGTTGTTCTACCTGTACGCGGCACAGCCCAAAAAACTACCTATCCGATTCACGAAATGTTTGTCAAATTCAAGGGATATATGGGGATTAAATAATTATGTTTTGATATTTGATCCGATTTCGCGGAACAAAAATGAAAAAAAGATCATTATTTAGAAACTAAAGAAAGAAAGAAAGAAATTTTTATTTAACATCGTTACATATAAACATGTGTGATGTAAGTCCAAGAAGCTGCTAACATTAAAAAAGAAAAGTGAAAGAAAAAGCAGCTAACTTAGTTAAAAAGACAAACTTTAAAAAATACAAATCAATATATCTATGCCAGTGGCATAACACGGTATTTAAAGAATACAGGTCTACAAGAGACTGTAGCACCAATACCCTCAATTGCTCTAATTGCCCTCTTTTCAACTTCAAAAGCTCGATCAGCAACTGGAGATCTACCCCACACAATAGCACCATAACTAAGAATAGAATGGAAGTTTGCAAAGTAAACCATCAACAAAATCCTATCTGAAAAAGTTCTACCTAATTGTCTTAACAAAAAAATTGGTTTACTTAATCTTTGGCAAAGATTGGCAATATGAGTATGCCATTTCAAACCACTATCAATAGTTATTCCCAATAATTTAACATTGCCAGCCTCTTCGGTAGTTGAAAAGCTAAACTCGATTGTCCGTATTTTGTCACAATTCATTTTTAATAAGTTAGATGCAAACCATTTCTTTGTCATATGTAGAGAGTCGCAGCATCGCGTGTATAAAACAGATCTACCAGGAAGCATGTTGACACAAAAGTCATTTACATAAATAACAAAAAGGAGAGTTTGTTCAGAAGTATGCCATGAGAGACGCAGTCAAAAGCCTTACTATGGTGGCAAAGCATTGCTGATCGCGGTTCACCCTTATCGAGGCCCTCAACTACGTCCCTCACGACCTTCATTACAGCCTGAGTGGTAGACCTGCCTTTCATAAAATCAAATTGGCTATTTATAATAATTTCAAATCTGTTAAAATATGACACAATTTTATCTCTAAGAATGATTTCGATAACTTTCCCAACAATGGAACTATAGCAATCGGTCTATAATTGTCCATTAAATTTTTGTCGCCGTTCTTAAAAACTGGCAATACTTTACTTAGTTTACGTGAATTCGGAAACTGCCCTACTGAAAAACATTTATTAATTATAGTTGTTAAAAATTGACAAATAATGTGGGAAGCGTTTTTTACCATTTTAGTATTCATATCATAAATATCCTAATCATTGGAATTTTTGAGATTATTTATAGCATCATGGACATCAGTTTCGAGTACGGGAGATAAGAAAAACAACGACAATGTGCGGGACATTTTGTTCATAAATAAGTAGGGGTCATCTTTTATAGTTGGTAAAGAATTCAGTATTTTACTGGCCATAGTACAAAAATAGTTTTTAAATGTTTCAGAACTAATATCAGCGGTATTCGAATTTTTAGGTTTAATATTAGTCACATTTGAGAAGTCTCCACGAAGCCTTAGATCTGTTGTTAGAATTTAATAAATAGTCATTATATGCGGACATTTTATTAGCTTGAATTTCTTGCTGATAGGAATATTTATTTGAAAATTTATAATTCGTGTAATCAGCTGGCAACCTGGTAACATTGGCAATCATTTTGAGAGTTGAAAGGTTATTTCGTTGCTTTCTTAAATCATCATTGAACCAGCTATCAGCTAGTCGTTTTGTCTTATTTAAAGATATATTTTTAAATGGAAAATCAGATAAGAAAATGTAGACATTAGATGCGATGTTAAGCCATCAATGCTACTATAAGTGTCCGTAAAGAGATTCCAGTTAGTATTTAAAAGAGAGTCGTTAGACTTATGTAACCTTTTAGCAGACATATTTCTTATTTTTTTTTGGTTAAGTCAATTGCTGTTTTTTAGATGAAAAAGCAATCCCTTGTGATCAGACATGCAAGGATCAATAATTCCAGACTCAAAGAGTTCAGAGTCTATATTTGTAATTACATTATCAATACAGCTTTGAGAATATGAAGTGATTCTAGTGCGATCTGAAGTCGTTACTTCTAAATTGTATGAGTTAAGTATGTTAATTAATTCAATCAGAATGCTATTAGGATAAGGCCTTTTAAAATTAATATTAAAATCACCTAATATTACGTTTTTGTTAGACAATGTAATAATATAAATCAGGGCATCCTCTAGTACATCAAGAAATTAATTTGCTTTACCAAGGCAAGATCTATATACTCATACCACAATTGTATTAGATTTCTCCAACCATATTCCATAAAACTCGACAGTAACTTCCTGACAAAATGAACTTAGATTTATGGGTTTGGAAGCAATGTTATTACGTACATAAATGGAGACACCACCATCTACAGTATTATCTCTGCAATAGTAGGATAATAAATTATAATTAAAAATATTAATAACTACTTATCAAATTGATTTCAAAATATGCGAAGAAGTAAAGTGTGATACAGGGATGAACTGATGAAATTTTTGTTTAAGTCCATTTTGCAGGAACAAAATGGCAGAGAAGATAATGTTTTGAAAAATAAATAATAATGATAATATTAATAATAATACAATAATAATATTATGTATCAGCATTGATTCCGGCAGGAAATAAATATACTGAATGGTTAGTGAGAGACCAGATGTTTGCTGAAACTAAAAGTTTCATAACGGCTATTCAGGATGCAGTATTAGCAACAAGAAATTACAAAAAATATATCACGTAAATGAGGAGTCTGATAAATGTCGAAGGAAACCAGAGACAATATGTAAAACGATGACCTCTTCAGAATATATGAAAAAACATAAACTAATGGCTAATATTTTTCACGAAAAACTCGCAGGCAGTAAGCTAAAAGAAGATGAAACGTTATATTACAAATACATACCCTTTATAAAATGATAACTTAAGATTTTACTGAGACACGATAATTGTTGTTGACCGTTTAATCTCTCCAGGGCAATATACATTCCCTCCTAAAGCTTGAGTCACTCTCTCCCATTGTAAAGAGCTGAAAGCTTCTGTGAATTTGCGTTTAGGTATCTAGTCGTATGTGTTGGTTTTCTATATACAGAGTGCCCTAATTGCTTTGTATAAGAACATTTCAAAAGAGACTTGTGCCTTCTGATTTAATTTCCATTGTAAATTTTACATTAGGATGTTGCCAATTCAGACGATCAAGAAACACGGGAAGATTTTCTGGACCATAAGTTCATATGACAAAAGTATAGTCTACACATCTAAACCATGATTTTGAATTTAATAGAGACGACTCTAAGGCTTTATTCTTAAAAGCTTCTATGAACATTCTGACCACCACAGGTCACCGCGGAGATCCCAAGGGCTGTTTTCTGGTTTGTTCATAAAAAGTTCCTCGAAAATCGAAATATGTTGATGTAAGACATGCTCCAGTCACATCGAAACTAAGATACTTTTGTGTCTTTAATATCTCTACAAAAGTTGTGGATTTTTTAATACCTTAATATGTTCTTCCTATAAAATTATAAATAATATTTTAAAGCTATTTACCGATTTTGTAAAGGGGCCCTCATATTGAACTAACAATAGGCTACTACAACAGTAATCTTGGGTATTTTAAGTAGTCCGTAGAACCACAGGGTCTTAGGGCTGCTTATTCTTAACGGCTACTTCTCCTCTACTGGCAGGTTGGATGCGTTTATAAGGTTTGTTATCCGCCTCTCAATTTTATTTATCGGGTCTGTTTAGATTACTTTGTAGGCGCTGTCGTTAATTTTTTTATCCATGACGACAGTGACATTTGCCTAGTCCGCTAGTCCAAAAGATCTCTTTGCGTCTCTTGAACATCTGAATGAGCAAAACTCATATATTGTCAGATTTACTATGGAAATTGAACGAGAAGGCAATATTCCCTTATTAGACGTTCTTGAACAAAGAAAAGGTGTCGGTTTCTTAGGGCAATCTGTGTATAGAAAACCAACAATACGAATGGATATCCAAAAGCAATTTGACCTTAATCATCCGGCACAAAAGCAAACAATCATTAATTGTTTGGTTTATAGTGCCTTTGCGAGAGCTTTAAGAGGGAATGGATATAGCACTGTGGATATTAGGCGGTCAGTTACAAAATATATTAATCCTACTCCAAAACAGAAAACTACTGAGGAGTTGCCGATAGAAAGCGTAGCTCTTCAATTTAAACATGGAACCACCACCAGAAATTGCAGGGTTATTTCGCCGATTCAACATACGTATAATCTTCAACACATACAAGAGAATTGGACAATATTTGTAATCGCCAAATGATGTTCCAAACGAAAGGAGCATACGCAATTACTTGTTCCTATGGTGATATCTATATTGGAGAAACTAGGCGATCCATATCCACCACGCTTAAAGAACACGAACGATGTATTAAAAAAAAACAAATTGTATTGTCTGCTGTATCTGACCACCAACATTCTACTAGCATATTATAAACGTATAAAGCAAACGTAATACATATTTTTAAAAACAAGCATTTTTATAAACTATTGCCCTAAAAAAATAATATTCAGCGTATGAAGTTAAATAGTAATGCTACAGAATAATAATAATCATAGAATATTTTCCTAAAAGTTTTAGGCTTTATTTAAAGTGTGATGACATCTCAATCCTTAAGCTTTTAAGAAGAAATTTAAAATGTTAAAGTTCTGTATTTATGTAAGTGTCATTAAATATGTACTGCTTGCGCCTTTGATCGGTGAAGGTAACTTTACTATTTAACTTCATACGCCAAATATTGTTTTTTGTTTTTAGTGCAATAGTTTGAAAATAAAAGTTAAAAAAAAAAGGTTTCTGCTGGGACACCCCATATAAATTAAAATGTGCTCCTTAGCATTGATGAGTAATATTTTGCGGTTGAATTTCCTGGCAAACGTTGGTTCCACTTTTTTATTTTCTATTGTTGAACTCCTGCTTTAGATACGTTACTTGCTTTTATTTTTAGATAAATTATTCCATATAACAGAGTTACATAAAAAGTCATAACGAGCATAACGGGCGTGGAACATTATCAGCAACAAACAAATTACATTATCATATATTGTAAGCCTATAATATACAGCACTAGTGATCATTTTTCCGAAAGTACATTTAATTATGCACAATTTTATAGTTGTGTAAGAATATAAACCCTATTCTATAGTTATATTTAAACACTTAATTTAAAGAAAGAAAAGACAGCAAATCTGCCAACATCCAAAAACCAATAGCAAAACTAGATATTATCTACAGAGTCATTATAAAAGTCGTGAATAGAATAATGTGATCTACTAATTAAATAATTTTTAATTTTATTTCTTAACTGTGACCTTGTAAGAGTTATGATATTTTCCGGGAAACAATTAAAGATTTTTATAATACTAAACTGTACATTTTTTTGTATATATGTAAAATTAGATTCATAACTAATTAACCTACCCTTATGCCTAGTGTCGTAATCGTGCTTAATGTCACAATCAAGGAACAAATCTCTATTATAATATATAAACATAACTGCTTCCAATATGTACATACCAATGACAGTTAAAATTTTCTTATTAATAAATACATTTTTACTACTTTCTCTAGGTTCCATTTTGAATACACTTCTAAAACACCGTTTCTGTAATATCAGAATTCTCTGTATATTCGATGAATTTTCATAAAAAATCCCACCATAATTAATTTTTGCGTGAACATAAGCATAGTATGCACTCAACGCAGCGTCAGTACCCACATTATTGGAAATAACTCTCAAAGCATAACAGTAACATGATACTCCCTTCGCAACACTATCTACATGAGCCCTCCAATCAAGCCTAGTATCAACATTTAATCCAAAAAAATTTACACTGGTCTTCATTTCCATTGACTCATTGTTAAACACTACGTTTCGATCATTATTTGTATTTATTTTATTACCAAACATAAAAGCAATTGTGTTTTCGATATATTTAGCATTAAGTCATTGGTTGAGAAATAATTTTTTATTATCATTTTCGCTAAAGATGAGGGTTATATCATCTGTATATAGAACAGCATATTCATCAGTGATATCAGCTAGTTCATTAGTATACATAATATAAAAAAGTGGGCCCATGATAGATCCTTGAGCCTACCACTTTCATCGCGTTCTACTAATTTCTGAGCACGTTTATTTAAATATGGCCTAATCAAATTGAGGGCCACTCCTTTAATTCTATATGACTCGAGTCGTTTACATAAAATCTCATGATTGACACTATCAAATGTCTTTGAAAGATTCATTAGTATAGCCAGAGTTTGTTTTTTTTTTATTTAAAGTTTCTAAAACATTTGTCACTGCTTGATAGATTGCTCGGATAGTTGATTTGCCCCTCCTGAAATCATTCTGTACGCCTGATATTACTGCATAAGCTTCAAAGAAATCCACAAATCTATCACACATAGCTCTTTCATTAATTTTACCAATATTTGGTAATACAGATATTGGCCTGTAATTTCTTTCATCATCTTTCTCACCCTTTTTGTGGATTGCTTTGATATGAGCCACCTTTAACATATCTGGAATCCATTAGCAAATGTTAAATTAATGATATAAGAAATGGGTTTGGATATTATGTTGGCAACTTTTTTTAATACACATATAGGATTATTTTTTAGTTTTGATATTATTTTCTCAATTTTTAAAGAATTACATGATTGCAAAAAAATTGACTCTCTAACCTTTTGAGTAAATGCACAATTGAGGTCTTTGTACCCCTGAACTTTTGAACAAGCATTAATAAGATAATTATTTAGGTTGTTAAGAATATTTTTAGGCTTATTATATTTTTCAGAAAAGTTATCTAATACTGACTTAAGTTTATTATTATTTCCCTTTATGTTCTTGACTAGGTTCCATGTTGCCCTTTATTTTCAGATTTTTCTAGATATACTTTGTTTGAGATCTGTTTGGCCTGTTGAATAACATTTTTTAATATTGTACAATACTTGTTGAAAAACTCTTTAAATATTTTACCTCTTATTTTTTTATAATATAATATTCGCTTGTGCCTGCATGATATTTGTATGCTCTTTGTAATCCATGACTTTAGTCATTTAAATTCGTCGTATGTTTCAAGTTACGTTTGTATCAGAGCTAGGTAATCGCTAATGTTCAACTTAGACATTTTTTTTTATAGTTTTTTCATTTTTATTTTTGATATAGTATCCTTAACATAATATCCTGCACATAAATCACGTGATGTCTGCAGTGGGGCATGTAGATGTGGACCACCGTTAATTATGAACTACATTAATCTAAATAGCGAGTCAGATATTCAACTATATAAAATATAGAATTTGAAAAGTGAGTTTTCGTATAAAACAATGGTTCTGTTTTAAAGCTGTAAGATTTTTTTTTCAAAATTTAATGTTAGGATGGCGGAGAATCCAAACATCCAATGTACCATATACCTAACTAAACAATTAATTTTTCATTATTTTCTCATCAGATATGAAACTACTCAATATCATTCAGAATTATTTTTTAAGCAAAAAGTTTATGAACAATAAAAATTTTCTTCTTTTCTTAATTAAATGTTAATATTATTTGGAATTATTCTGAAATCCTCTTATGCGGACCATTGTTATTTTTGGATGAAAAGTTTGGATAAAAAGACTGATAATTTTAGGTAATGCATATCGACGTGGTCTTAAATATAACCAGTTCTTACGCTGACTTCTATGCAAAAACATAAAAGAAAATTTAGACTTAATAAATAGATAATTAAAATATTGCACGTACAGGGTTATTGGATATAAATATCACAGGATTATTGGATATACATATCACACCCCTAGATAGAAAGCTCATTTTTTTTACTGAGTTGTAGGGAATCGTCTCAATTTTTTTATTGGCAAAATTAATATGATACAGGATGTTTCACAAAGACGCACCGAATCAAACTTATATTTCTTTTTTAAATGGAACACCCTATATATTATCAAAAATTTAGATTCTACTCGTAAAACTAATAATTTTGTATATTTAAAATTTTTTCGTATCTTCAACTGTTTTCGAGATAATGGCAGTTGAAAAATGAAAATTTGAGGTTTCGAAGTGCGTAATTCTTTAATTTCACAATAATCTTGAAACTAGTATCACTGGCTTTTTACCAATCAACCTTCTCTAATAATTGCAGCAGAAAAATAGTTATTGTCATATTAGAGCAAATTTTAGGTTTTTCAAAATAATCTTCTTTACTCTGACGACTCTTCTAAGTCTTTTATTTGTACCAAAATGGTCATTGATTCTGCACTATTTTTAATCACAAAAAATTTTAGTTACTTTTGTCAGATATTTTATTATCAGTTTTATTGTAGAATTAGTACCCAGGAACATGACCGATATATTAGAAAGAAACAAATTATACAATCTGCTGTATCTGAACACTAACATTCTACTGGATTTGTCATAAACGTATTAAATATTTTTAAAAACATGCTTTTATTTACAAACGATTGGACTACTAAAAAGTAAAAAATAATATTTAGCGTATGAAGAAAATGATGAATAAAAAAGTTTTTACTCTTGTTAATTGAATGTTAATATTATTTGGAATTACTTTGATGTTCTCTTATGCGGACCAATATTATTTTTGAATCTAAATTTTGGATAAAAATAATAACAATTTTAAGTAATATACATATGGACGTGGCCTTAAATATAATCAGTTGTTGAGCTGACTTCTATACAAAAAATGGAAAATAGATTCAGAGTTAATAAATAGATAATTAAAATATTTGCACCTACTTGCATAAATTTACACTATAATATATAGTGTTCGTGTATATATTTCTTGTACACTTTACATTTTAGAACGAAAATGTTGCCCTTTTAGTCCCTCAAATAGATATTTAAAGCATAAAATACAATCGCTTTTATGTAAACCTAGCGACAGAGAGGAATGTCTTTGTGTATAAAGACGAATTAATTTTAATTATCTTCCTGTACGGACGGAAAATACCTTTTCAAGTCGTTCATCAGTTTTTATGTGTGTAAAAAGCTTGCGGCGTACGCTTTTATACACGATGGGTCCCGGTTAAAAATATTTGCTTTTTGAGGGAATAAGCTTTGAATGGACCCGGCTGGATATACAAGCAGCGAAAAAATTGATTTGCAGAGGAATGAGCCACAAAAAAAACACACAATGAAATGTCAAGTTATTTCCGAAATGGGACTGTTCATTTCTTTGCTAACTCAAATAAAACTTTTAAAAAGAATTTTCGTCATGGGTATTGCTAAACAACTTATAAAGACTAACTATTGTAGTCTTTCAGTTTTCAAGTTTGTATCGATTTTATAATATATAGTTGATGAATTAAAATATTTGTGATACATTAAGTTCATGACATTCTTATAATAACTCTAAATATTGGTTTTTTAAAAAGAATAAAATAAAAATAATATTTGTGAAATCCTTTAATTATTTTGTAGCATTTTGTAAATCTTTTTTTTAAGAATAATGATAAATACTAATTAAACTTACTTTGATGCCTTGCAAGACTCAGTTATATTATTGTTTTTCAGTTTGATGTTTCTTTTCTACAGTGAAGTTTCAACATTTCTTTTTTTTTTCAGCCTTGATTGCGTTTCTGGAATTTCTAGGTATTTCAAAATAGTATGCTTTACTCTGACGACTGGTTTAAGTCTTTTATTTGTATCAGAATGGTCATTGATTCTGCAATATTCTTAATCGCAAAAAAATATTTGTTTCTTTGGTCAGCTATATTCTTAGCAGTTTTATTGTAGTTGTAGTACCAACGAACACGAAAGATGTATTAGAAAGAAATAAATTGTACAATCTGTTGTAACACCAACATTCTACTAGACAAAGTAATAAACATTTTTAAAAATAAGTTTTTATTTATAAACTATTGCACAAAAAGTAAAAAATAATATTTGGCGTATGAAGTTAAATGGTAAGGCTACAGAATATTATAATAAATACAGAGCTTCCAAATATCTCAATATTTTCTTAAAAGCTTGAGGCTATATTTCAAGACGTCTGACACTTCAAGCTTTTCAGAAAATATTTAAGTTTTTAAATTTCTCTCTTTATGTAAGTTTTATTAAGTACGTACTGCTTGTGCATTTGATAAGTGAAGATGAGGTTTTTCAGCAGCTTTATTATTTAACTTAATACGCGAAATATTATTTTTTGTTTCATTATCTGTCTTAGTATCTTGACTTGTGCTTACTCATCTGTTTAAAATTAAATTTTATTAAAAATCCAACCAGATTGTTTTGTTGAGTTGAGGAGTTCCTAGGACCACCTTCAGGCTCGATCATCAGACCCTGGATACCTCCTAGAGTATAGTATTTGTCAAGACAAATTTAGTGAGCTTAAACACAATGGGGTTATGTTGCGTAGTTGAGGCGTTCCTACGGCTACCTTCCGACTCTGGCATTAGACCAGCTCCACTTCCCTTCCATTCTGCTATATAAATCATCTGTTCTACAGTTAGCATATTTGTACTTTTTTTGTTACATTTCTCACTGCCAGCGCCATAGGTTCAGTAAACGAAAGTGATAATGATAAAATGCCAGAGTACTTTACGAAGATATGAAGATTTTTTTAAACTGAAATTTTAAACAACTTTTTCAGATAACATATTCCTCTAAAATTATAAAGGATAAAAGTTTATTGCTTGATAAAATTAATATATTCAAACTCCTGTATATAAAAAATAATCTTTTTTGACGAGATGATGCATTTTTTTTGCAAGCAAAGATTTTTACGAGGAATGACTTTTTCTCGAAAAGTTAAATTTTTTGTGAATTTCGTATCTTGTAAACCCTACCCGTGGACATACTGAACTTATATAATTGTATACATTAGATCTACTTTCAAAGCATTGTTACCGTATCATATCCCAGCCGAAACTAAAAAATTTTAATAGCATTATCTATTAAACTAAAAGAGATCAAATAATAATGCAACTTGCACAAACTTTTTCAAAATTGCACAAAGTATCCCAAAAAAAAAATTTATTTCTTAACTTAAAACATCTCAGTTTTTTAAATTGAATACCCCGTGTATTTTTATATTATGGGAAAGCTTTTCCTTAAACTTCAAAAATGTATAGTGTGATGCCTTTATTTTTAAAACCAACCTTGTTATAAGATATTTAAAAAAAATTGTAAATCACTTTAAGAGAAACCATAGAGTTACAAACGTATTTTGTAGAACCAAATAACACGTTTCGTAAATGATGATACCTATGTTTTGCAAACGTTAAATTTCAAATTGTCAACCAAACCCAGGTTAACACAAAGAGAGATTTAAATCGAATCTTGAATATGTTGACGATTCTCCTCAACGTATTTCTGTAATCGAAAGTGATAATTATTAGTAACATTTCTTGAGGAATTTCACTAACAATTTCATGGATCTTCCTCTTCAGCTCCTCAAAATTATGTGCAATGGGGTATAGCACTTATGTTTAACATAACCCCATGAAAAAATCGGGCCCAATTACGTCCGTTGGTATCAAACCGTCTCTTACTATCCACTTGTTGGGAAAAGAACGCTCCACGGATTCCCTGGCTATAAGAGAAAAATGGGATAGGGTGCCGTCTTTTCGACATACAGCACATCCGTTAATGTTGGATAAAAAAAAACCAAGCATACCGGTATATATTTCACCTATGATTGTTGTGTCGTTAAATGCGTTAAAAAGAATAATCCAAATTTTTTTCTTGGGAAATAGCATACCGTACATTCATTTTAAGAGAGTCCTTCTCAAACTCATTATAAATTCGAAGATTTTCAGTACCCCAGAATTTTCAATTACTGAGTACGAAAGCTTTCACGAGTGGAATCAATTAGGAAATCATGGATCTTGGGTTTAGACTTGTGTCAAATTAGAATTGCTATCTGACGTTTCACCTGCATTGTACGAGGCATCTTCAGGGATCTTTACTGCACGTGGCCAAAATCTGAATGAGCTCGGATAAGCAGAGTTCAGGTATTTATACCCGATATGTACCCACCGAGGCGTGAATCACTGCTATGATTGATTTATACGCATGATGTACCACGTAGCCCACGTCTCCAATGAAATTTTTATGATGCTTAATAATTTCAATAGATTCTTTAATTTTTCATTTATAGTAACCCGAAACTGATGCAAAAACCTCCATATCTTTTACATTAATCATATGTCCTGTGGATTGCTGGTGTTCAGCGCCAACGAATTAAACAATTTGTTTCTTACTTATACATCTTTATTGTTCCTTAACTCTAGTAGACACAGACCGTCCAGTTTCACCTTTTTTGGGTGTATTAGACATTATTGCGACATTGTGCGAACGTTGGATTTCTGCAGAATTCTTGTAATTCTATCTGTGGTACCCTGAATAAAAGGTAAAACTGCACTACTTGATGGTTGAGTATCCAATATTGGTTTAGGTATGGAATGATTATAATACCTAATAAAACGCCTAATATGTTCAGTGCAATATCCGTTTAATTTAAAAGCTTCAGTCAGTTTTTCTATTTCGTCAGGAACTGATTTTTTTATCACATATTGACAAAGCCCTAAAGACCAATGAATTGATGACGGTTGTTTTTGAGATGAATGATGATGAACACTAAAATTTAAATACCTATTCAGATGTGTCGGTTTCTCTCTCTCTCTCTCTCTCTCTCTCTCTCTCTCTCTCTCTCTTTTTTTTGTATTAACATATCAATGAAGGGAAAGGCAACATCTTACTCAATTCCCATAGTGAAAATTTTATTAGAATATTGTTGATTTAGATGATTTAAAAATATAGGTAAATTTTCTTCTTCATAAGGCTATATTACAAAAGAATCATCCACATATCTTTCTGCCTCGTACAATCGCAGGCAAAACATCAGAATTCAAATTTGGCATGGTCTAAACCAAGAACCATGATATCTTTATTGGCTAGCCGTAAAAGGTTTCGTACTATATTCAGAAACCTCTGTGAGGAGCAAACTACAGGTACACCTAGAATTAGCTTAGATGCTTGAAATCAATCAATCTAAACCAAGAACCATGATATCTTTATTGGCTAGCCGTAAAAGGTTTCGTACTATATTCAGAAACCTCTGTGAGGAGCAAACTTCTACAGGTACACCTAGAATTAGCTTAGATGCTTGAAATCAATTCATTTACGATGTTGGACAAAATCACCTTCCAGCAAGCAGAAAGAATTTACCAACAACTGGCAGCAAAACAAGAGAAGAAGTTCTAAACTCTGCCCAGCAAACACCAGCCTGTACAGCCACTACAGAATACGATAATCAATTTATCATCTATTTAATTAACAAAAGCAGAGAAATCGGTTCTCTGTAAAGGACATTATTTCCGAATTGTAAAGAACAACATCCGAAAACTATCACAAGAAAAGACAGACTCAGTTCGATATGAAACAGTGAAAATAATTCGAAGCTCTAAACCACCAAAATCTAACTTAACAGCCGCAGAAAGAACAGCCACAAAGAGCCTTAATGGCAAAGAATATTCTACCTGCAAAAAAAGGAAATCCAACGGTGGTCACGGACAAGAACAGAATAACTAGGAAGAGAAAATAGAGACATTACTTCAAGATCACAGCTATAGGGCAGTATGAACGGATCCAACTAAGAAAATTAAAATGAAAATTTGCGGCCTTATTAATGCATTGAATTTAAAAGATGTAGAGAAGAACAAATTGAAGCCCCTCGGTTTTACGGACTTCCAAAAATACATAAATCATATGTATCGTTACGACCCATCGTCAATGCAATAGGTTCGCTATCTTACGAAATAGGTAAATATTTAGCAAATATCTTAAACCCCTTCACAGGATGATCCAATTCTTATATCAAAAACTATTAAATATTTCGTGGAAAGGCTTAAAGATTTTAATTAAGATCCCGGTGATATTTTAGTCTGATTTGATGTTGAATCCCTGTATAAAAACGTACCTATTGACGATTCAATTACTATAATTTCTGGAATATTACAATAAAAAAACCTTAATCTAGTCTTAGTTGAAATGATAAAATAATGCTTAACATCTACATATTTAATTTTTCAAGGGATCTTTTATGAGCAAACCTCGGGTGCCGCCATGGTATCTACGCTATTTCCTATGGTAGCGAACATCTTTATGGAATTTTTCGAAGAAATTGCTTTAATATCTGCTCTTTTACAACCTAAATGTTGGTTTAGATATGTAAATGATACTTTTGAAATATGGCCTCATGGAGAAGACAAGTTAATTATATTTTAAAATCATCTAAATCGATAAAATTATAATATAAAATTCACTATGCAAATTGAGCCAGATGGTGCCATTCCCTTTCTTGATATATTACTACAAAAGAAAAAGAATGGCGTCCTAGGTTATCCTGTTTACTGGAAACTGAAATATACGAATAGATATTTAAGTTTTACTTTTCACCATCGTCCATCTCAAAAACAATCCGTCATCAATTCATTGGTCTTTAGGGCTTTGTCAATATGTGATACAAATTTAGTTCTGGTCGAAACAGAAAAACTGACTGAAGCTTTAAAATCAGACGGACATTGCACTAAAGATATTAGGTGTTCGGTTAGGTATTATAATAAGCCCAGGCCTAAACCAGTACCGGATATTCAACCATCAAGTAGTGCAGTTTAACCTTTTATTTAGGGTAATATTGATAAAATTGCAAGGATTTTGCGGAGATGAAACATTCGCACAATCTTTAGTACGCACAAAAATTTGAGCATTGTTCATTGTTCCTTAAAGGATGTAATTCCTTTGCAATTAGAAGGAGTTTATACAACTCTTTAATCCTGCGGTACAGGTGAAACTGGATGGTCTGTGCCTAGACATAGGGAGCATAAAAGAGGTATAAATGGAAAACGAATTGTACAATCCGCTGTCGCTGAACACCAGCACTCAACAGGACACATGATTAATGTAAAAGATACCAACGTTTTTGCCTCAGTCTCCTGTTATTATAAACGAAAAATTGGAGAATCTATTAAAATTATCAAGCACCCTGAAAATGTCAATAAAGACAGTGAGTCACGCGTCAGTGGGTACAGGTCAGGTGTAAATACCTGAACTCAACCCATCGGAGCTCATTCAGTATTTTGATCTCGCGCAGTGAAGATCCCTCATGCAATCAAGGTTATGCTTATTGAAGCGACCACTTAAATGGAATGTCGCCCTATTATATGATAAGTATGACATCTGACTGGATTCTGAGGAGGTCAAATAATGTCTCACAAGCGAACAACCTTTTTTCGTAATATATTAGGTGCAATTTTTGAAAATTGTGAATTATATAAGCGTTAAATTTTAAAACTGCAAGAAATCTTTGATATTTGCTTTCAAAAACTTGCAGTAAATCACTAACGCGCTAGTCATCTTTCTTGCCGAAATACTGTAGTTGTGGGTCCTTAAAACTTCTTGAACAACAAAAAGTCTCTCTAGATAAGAAAGATCATTTAAGTTTCTTAGAAATGTGATCCAATGCATTGAACCTATTCTTAAAAATATTTGGTATCATATCATAATTGTACTGGGTGAAGGGGAAACTTTACTCGAAATCTTTTTTTCGTAATTATAATCGATTTTGTGTCAGAATAAAGTAACACAGCTTGAGTTTTTTCGATTAGGCTATTAATAATTTTTGCACAATAAACAGAAATCGATATTCCAAAGCACAGAGATGACATATAATAGCTGCTATGGTAGTGACAGCTTCCCGCAGGATCAGGCTACTTGATAATGTCAAACGAATGCAATAAATGCAAAAGAAAGAATTTTTTTATCACGTAAGCACGTCCTCAGCTCATACCAAGCTTTGTTGTAAAAATTAACTATACATGTTCAAAATGCCTTTTCCATGATACGTGGCATTCAATTTAAAAAACTGAGATTTTTCAACCAGATTAATCTTTGGTGCGAGTCAGATATTTAACCATATTTAAAATGTAGAATTGGAAAAGTGAGTTTTCGTTTAATAAAAAAATCGCTATATTTTAAAGTCAGAAAACATTTTTTTTTCAAAAATATATGTTAGGATGTTGATAATAAATTTTTCCTCCGATATAAAATTACTTAATGTCAATCAGATTTATTTTTTAAACAGAAACTTTATAATGCATACATTTCTTTCAAATGAAAGATAAAAATATGTGTCCTATTGTTAACTGAATCCGTGGACACACTGTATATATAAAAAGAAATACAAATACAAACAACAAAAAGAAATTCAAATACAAACAACAAAATATTTTTTGGAATTACTCGCATATCCTCATGCGAAGCAATGTTATTTTTGAATGTAAATTGGTGAAAAAATTAATGGTTATTTTAGTTATAAAAATTTGCGTATAAATGAGGTCTTAAAATAATCAGTTGTAATGCTGAGTTTTATGCTTGAAAATGGAAAAGAAGATTTAGAGTTAATAAATAGACAATTAAAATATCTTCATATACTTGCATAAATTTACACAATATATACTGTATATATTGCGTATACATTTCTTGTTTCACTTTACATTTTAGAATGAAAATTGTTGCCGTTTTAGTCCGTTTAGTAGACATTTAAAACATAAAATACTATGGCTTTTATGCCTAGCGACAGAGAGGAATATCTTTGTGTATAAAGACGAATTAATTTTAATTATCCTCCTGTACAGAAAATACCTTTTGGAGTCGTTCATCAGTTTTAAGTGTGTAAAAAGTTTGCGGCTTGGCGTAGGTTTTCATACACAATGGGTCTCGGTTAAAAATATTTGCTTTTTGAGTGAATACGCTTTGAGTGGACGGCTGGATATACAAACGGCTAAAAAAATCTATTTGCAGAGGAAAGGTCCAAAAAAAAACACACAATGATATGACATTTATTTCCGAAATGGGGCTATTCATTGCTTTGCTAGGTCAAACAAAACTCGCTGATTTTCCTCTTGGGTATTGCTAAACAACTTATGAAAACTTTGATGCATTATAGTTCTTTCAGTTTTTAAGTGTACACCGGTTTTGTAACAAATAATTGATGATTTAAAGTTTTTGTGATACATTAAGTACATGACATTTTTATAACAACTCCAAAGAGGTTAATGTATTTTTGTTTCATTTTACATGAATATAGCAACAAGGCTACCATGGTCCCTGTTTGGAACATGTCTTACAATGCCGCAGGCATAGAGGTTGGTGTAACATGAAATCAAAGTCAGAAATCAACAATGTAATTCAATGGCGATCGGCGATGCGTTACTATTGTTGGATTTTTGCAAGGAAACTTCTGTTTTTTTAGGCTTTGAAGGTCCTGCCTCGCCGTCCGCCAATATAATCTAAATTAGTTTCAAACCAAGCTAAACATCCAAAAATAACACGCGAATATAATTTGCAACCTTGTCTCAAACGCACATCCGCCTCTAGCTGGTGCTAGTCGCGAACTACACTACAAACAGCAAATATCACGCTAATTTAGATACCCAAGGTCAATATTCGGCACGTCTAGCGTCAGTTCCCGAAGCGGAGCACAAAAAATGATTTTCTAATGTTTACTCTATATGCTCTCAATATTACGGATACCCCTACCTACGGCTAACTTCTACCGTTTGAATTTAGTAATACCAGCGACACGAATTCTGGTCGCGAGTATATAGCAACATGTGCGTAGTGAGGCGGATCCATGTCGCTAGCATTGAAAGTGTTAACTGGTATATTGCCACAGGAAAAGAAACCACACAAGATGCTAATATAAAAGACATTACTTTATATAGGTACACGGTACCCCGTATAGAATAAAAATAACACTACCTCTAGATTCCATGTATACCGAAGAAAGGTCCTAATCCGATGTTAAACTTCGGCATGAAATATGTAAGAACTTACAAAATTTGGGCAAGGTCGGTAAAATTTATTCTACTTTTCGATCTTTATTCGATTTTACCACCCCTAAAAGCATTTAAGGATATGTTAATTAATGTTAAAACTTTTGGACAAATGTCGGATAAAAAAGTCGGTTTTGTCAAAATGTCTAACCAGATGTGGCATCAACAAGGCACACCTTGAAAAACGAGAATTTTTTATAAATAAAAAAAATGTTTTTTTCAAACTCGATTTTACCCAACTCCTTCACCCTGGACATAAAATGTAAATGGTTTGGTACAAATTATAGTTATCAAAAATATGGAACTTCTGACCCAATTCTTTTTGGCGTAGAAACTACAGATCAAGAACGAAGGTTAAAATCCACGTAGAAAAATTCGTGCACGCTACATGTCAAAAATCAGCCTTGACACCAATCGGGCTAGAGGAAGATGTTTCTTCTGTTAATATGCTTCATTCGTCCAAGATCAACCGTTTAGACGATACAGGACTGACACAATATATATTTATATGCATATACATATAAATATATATATATATATATATATATATATATATATATATATATATATATATATATATATATATATATATATATATATATATATATATATATATATATATATATATATATATATATATATATATATATATATATATATATATATATATATATATATATATATATATATATATATATATATATATATATATATATATATATATATATATATATATATATATATATATATATATATATATATATATATATATATATATATATATATATATATATATATATATATATATATATATATATATATATATATATATATATATATATATATATATATATATATATATATATATATATATATATATATATATATATATATATATATATATATATATATATATATATATATATATATATATATATATATATATATATATATATATATATATATTTATTTATTTATTTATTTATTTATTGTTACAGAGTAGCATATAATAATTACAATGATATTATATTAAAATATAAAATGTTACCACTATCTATAACAAAGGCAGAGTTTGCACTCACCGCTTTCACGGAGAGCAGCGCTCTTCCACTCAACCCAAATCTACGATGTAAAGATCCATTCGATGTCCTGTTGCTCCCAAAGGCTAATCACGAAGACTACTTTACAAATGTGGAAAGTAAATGGAGTATGATGGACTGCGCAAAGATCTTTACTCGTGATAAGATAAAGACTGAAATGTACAAAACACCCTAGAAGCTCTTTACCTACATATAGCATATAAAACTACGTGTAAACCTAATGTAAATATAATAATGCACAATTTATACAGTAAAAAGCAATGAATGTAAAAGAGAGCAGGAGAAACATTACAATAGCAGATACCAGCAAATAGCGAGAAAAGCATAATAAAAATCTACAAACGATTATTTAACCAGTCCTTGAGACGTTTCTTAAAAACAATTAGCGAAAGGTTTTTGATATTTGCGGAAATTTCGTTATATACTTTAGCAATATTATAGCTAAATGATCCACAGAATTGAGCGGTTCTATGTGTTGGAATAGTCAGTTGGTCTTTATGCCGAATATTTATCGTATGGACTGAACTGCGAAATTTTAATTTGTCGTAAAGGTATGTAGGCTTTTTCTTTGAAATAATTTTATAATAAAAGACTGAACAGTGTAATGTTCTGCGATCCACCATCTTAAGCCATCCCAAGATCCTGAGGGACAATGATACGTGATCTCTCCTTTTAAGACCACAAATACAAGCGTTCTGAACAAGTTGCAGTCGCCGAGCGTCTGCCTGAATTATGTTAGGTCCATAAACAACATCGCCATAGTTCAAGTGGGAGAGAACCATAGCTTCGCAGAGAATTAGGCTACATTTCTTATTCAGTAAGTGCCTGTTAAGGTAGATCATTTTAAGGTTCATAAACGCTCTTCTGATAACAGCAGAGATGTGTTCCGAAAATCTCATTCTGCAATCGAAAACCAAACCCAGATTTTTTGAACTCTCCTTCAAAGAAAGATGCACATATATATATATATATATATATATATATATATATATATATATATATATATATATATATATATATATATATATATATATATATATATATATATATATATATATATATATATATATATATATATATATATATATATATATATATATATATATATATATATATATATATATATATATATATATATATATATATATATATATATATATATATATATATATATATTCTACCCTTTGCATGCGTAGTCGTGTAAAAAGACCTAAATATCCATCTCTCCTTAATTCAAAACTGAATCTGAAAATAACTCCTAAAACCGGGTAACACTGTGCTCATTTGTTCGGCAGGTCACGATATGATATCTAGGTCCAATCACAGAAATTTATTCTGTTCTTTCCACCATTCATTGTTTTTGGGTTTGGATTTAATCATTTGTATTGATTCTGCTTTTAAGGCAAGAACAGGGACACGCGACGTATTATAGTAATTCTGTTTACTTTCTCAATGAGTTATACTATGAGGTTTTAGTTTTAATGTGCTGTACTAATAGTTCATTATGAGTCTATTCTAAGATTTAAAAGTTGCGATATATCCTACAGTGATGGATTTAGAGGAAATGAAAGGGAAATTGCCGCTCCCTAAGCATACCCAGGAATTACAATGCCATGTATAAAACAAGCACTGCATCAATTGAAAATTGTAATTCGCCCCTCTCCCCACAGCGGGATCTATAGGTTCATACATGTTCAATACCTATGGTATGATATAATATCGAGGTCAAATCACAGAATTTAATTCTGTTCTTTCTACCACTCATTGTTTTTGGTTATATAGGTTTGGATGTAATCGTTTGTATTGATTCTGCTTTTAAGGCAAGAACAGGGACATGCGACGTACTATAGTTATTCTGTTTAGTTTCTCAATAAGTTATAGAGGGAATTATTAGTTGAGGTTTTAGTTTTAATATACTGAGCTATAGGATTATTATTAAGAGTTTATTATGTCTCTATTCTAAGATTTAAAGTTGCAATATATCCTACACTGGCGTATTTAGAGACGATGCATGCATAAAACAAACACTGCATCAATTGAAAATTTGGCCCTCCCCCCTTTTGGTTTTACATGTTTTAACACCTTAATACAATTCGATAACTAAAAAAAGGCACTTACTTTACTATATACGAATTTAATATGTCTACCCCCCCCTTCTCGACTACATCCTAGATCTGCGCCTGATATCCTAATATAAAGGCTGATAAAATATTTACAAAGCTCGCAAACAAAGAAGTCATTTGGCTGATCTGTAAATATCAAAATAATTAAAATCCATATCAGCTAATTACACAGGGCTACTTTTTATATTAAACTTTTTAGCAATGTTATGATGAGAATAAGAAGTCAAAATACTTTCTTAAATAAAAGAAATATATTTTCATTTTGATAGGTTCTCTAAAGATGATTGTATACATGACATAATGAGTCTAAGGGGAATACTTTGTTTATGGAGTTTTGATAAGTCATAAATTCTTAGAGGTTGTGCGTTTTGAATTTTAAGTTGTTTTGTTGTCTAGGGTGATATATACATTTTGCGTTTCCAACAAGAGATTAACTCGTTATTCTTTTTTTTTATAGATCTTTGTCTGGCCATCTTTGATTTGTTTGTAAGTAGTGTTGTCTTGCAGTAAGTGTTTTATCTTTTTGTCGTATTCATTTTATAGCATTATTACAATTTTATTTGACTTGCCTGATTTTACGACTTTGAATTGTTTTTTTTTCTTTAGATATGTTTTGTTTTGTTTTTTTTTCCATTTTATTTAAGGGAGAACTGCACGCAAAAAGTGAAAAATCAGCGACAAGGTCTAGTCAAGTTCAAAGTAAGATGAAAAAGTAACCTACGTATTAGAAAAAACTTTCTGCACGTCCGACTCCAAAAAAATGTATTATGTATAGGCAATTTAAATTAAATTTCGGTTAAAAATGGGTTCAAAAGGGTTCACGCGCTGCAGAAATACAAAGACCTGAGTACGATTTACCATTTCAAATTTTGCAGTTACGTAGACAAAGGATCAATGCAAGGCGGTAAAGAGCCATATTGTGGATAAAAAAATGATATGCGACGGCATTTGCGTCAAAAAGTGGTCAAGTTTTGATTTTTTCATAAAAAATCGAATTTAGCGCTCAAAAATATATATTTCCCTAATTAAATCACATTGAAGCCAATAAATATCTCTTACAGCTTTTACATAATATTGAAGCGGCGGAAGGCTTGCAAATGATCCATAATACTGCGTGCAGTTCCTGCTTAAGAATGGTTTGTTATCGCGACTTTAAGGTTAGTAATTATTTCAGGTATTAGTATTAGTAAGAACGAAGAACCTCGTTTACACAATCTGGAATATGGAAATTATTATATTTTCAATTCAGATTGAGTAATTACTTTTTTGGTATTTGTTGTTATTAGATATTAAGTTTACTAATTTTATTTATATTTTATTTTTTGGAAGGTCATTTCAATTTGTTTGGCTTCTCTTTATATAAAACTATTATTACACCACTTTTACTTTTACCACAGTTTATTTTTAATACATGTATATGATGTGCCGGAATTAATATTTTTACTTAATATCCATGTCATAAAAACTACTAAATGTCATCAAAAATTACGAAGCTTTTAAAGACTAGCTAATACAATTTGGCTACTTTATAGTATACTTTTGTATGCTGAGTCGAATCCTGAAGTCAAAGAAATCAATGCTAAATCAGGGGCGTCGCTAATGGGAGAGGAAAGGTAAGAGTCTCCCTAAATTTGTAGATTTTTTAGAATTCCACATTATACAAATTTAGGATTGTTGAGAACAGAAAGATACTCTTGGTTTTATTCGTTAGGATACACTGTTTTCAAGAAAAATTGTTTCGAAAATTTTCTTACAGTTTTTCTGTTGGATCTTTCCCTGTGCGTAATCAATCGACGAATAATCAAAGACGTGCTTTCTAAACATCCTATTTCTCTTAACGGTTAGTAATTTCTTAAATCAATTATAAAAGAAGAGGATGTAATTTGAAATATTTTTAGTTCCGAGCCTAAATACATGTAAGAAATACATTAAGTGAATACTATGCTAGACAAAGGTTTCAAGATAGCCAGTTATCATGGATTGGCTCATAATGCTTGATCTAACTTTCAATATATATATATATATATATATATATATATATATATATATATATATATATATATATATATATATATATATATATATATATATATATATATATATATATATATATATATATATATATATATATATAGACATATATAGAGTCGCACTAGTTCTTGAAATTTTAATTCATCATAAATCATTATGATTTTTTTTTGCACGCCTAACTAAGAATACTCGTGGAATACAGACGATATTTTTGATCATGAAAAGCGGTCCAGGCGTTCAGACTGCAAACGGTAACAAATATTGGATAAATATTTACATGTATAACTGTTAAACACCTTTCCCCCCTTTGCATGCGCAGTCGGGTAAAAAGACCTAAAGTCGAAACAGTATAGGTAATAGTGTCTTTCGCAAGAACAGGTCATTGCATACCAGTATTAAAAAGGGAGGTGTTCCTGATAGCCTTGGTGCGGTATCTTTAAATAGGAATGTGATTTTTGTGTGGAGCAGTTATTTATTAGAATCCAGATAAATAACCTTATTTTTATTTTCGGATTGTTTATATTTCACCAAATTCTAGTGTGTACAAATTTGCGGCCCATTGTTCTACGGTGGGGGCCTTTCTGCTGTAGAACGTATTTGGTAATTTTAATCTTCCCGAAGCTACTTGGTTAAACTGCGCAATGATTTCTATGACCTAGTATTTAGTCACTACCTTTCGGCAGATATAATAATTGCTAATGATGTTTGTGACAAGGTGAGTACCGCTGGGATTATAAAAAGATCTTTTTTTTTTTATTTAATGATTATTATCCATCAGTGCCTGACAGCAATGATCAGGCAACGGATTTCCTATATTCTACATTAAATAATGGGCTTAAATCATTGGTGACAGACGCTCCGTTTTAACAAATGTTCCGGAGTGGTGTTCGTGGTATTCGCGAGGTCTGATAATTTGTATCATTAATAAAAATATAAGACCCTGCAACTTAGGAATATTAACTGAATTTCTCGTCGTCAAGAACTAGGTGCAAACTATTTGATGAATGCTATCTTTCATCAAATAATTTTGATATCAATTCACCTTGAAAAAGTTATTAGCCGTATATATATATATATATATATATATATATATATATATATATATATATATATAATAATCCACATACCTTCTGGTCTTAAGTTTCATCTAGTCATCCTTGATGACTTTATATGCTAAGGAGGGTAATGGGAATCTAGAGGTAGCCAACCAAGAGTTTTTAAGGAACGTGATGCACCCACACCAACTTTGTGAAGCACATATTGTTTACCGAAAAATGACAAAACAAGAGCTTTTCCAATGTATATATAACTTGACCTATATGCCGTCTACATGTCCCGAATACCGAATGTTTGTTGAAATAATATAATAGAAAATTTTTAATTTCTCATGTTTGCTGGTAATCTAAAAATGTACAAAATTGTTTTAGTTGAAAAGGACAATGGGTAAGAAGTGAATGCTACTAATGCTGCCCTATTAGCTTATTTGGAGGTTACACAAAATTATATTGTTATTAAAGGTATTGTTTTAGATACAGTATATAAAGTAAAAGACCTTGAGGTTATATTTGATAATCGTCTATATCTTCATGAACATATTGCAATACATGCAGTATCAATAAAGCTAGCAAACTTTTTTAGCCATCACCCGTTTATACGCTAAGAATTTTGTACTGTATGCTGGTATGATTTATTCTGGAGTATTCGTCAACTGTGTGGTCACTACTCTATGATGTGCATAAGTATAATCTATAAAAAAAATCCAGAGTTTTGCGTTTGTGTGCATATAAAACGAATTTTATTATACTAGACCATGATTATCATATTATTAGAAATCTTCTTAATTAATTATGTTTTTCGAGTTACAGGGTTTCTAAAACGTCGAAAAATCCCAGTATATATTTTTCGAATGTTTCTGCAATTACAATGATTCCTTATACACCTAACCCAAGACTAATATTAATAATATAATATGTATGCTATTATTACATGTGGAAGTAATGAAGTAAAACATTTGGCTATTTTACTATTTACTAAACAAAAAAAAATATCGTCTAAAAAAAGTTTAATTCGTAAATTTTCTTTATTGGCCACTGCCAAAACATCTATGTCCATAGCCAATTAAAGTTTCTAAGAATGATAATTCGGTTTAAAGTTGAGGTGGCTTGAGAAACATGCAATATCCCGTAAAAGGTTTCTATTCGAGAAGCAAATTATTACCGCGAAGCACAAATAGTCAAAGTCTATCACATTTTGATTTGTGCGATATGCTACCGTGGCACTCTTACGATCTGTCACTTGAAGACCACCGATGAGCCGGTTTTAATGGCCGTAGGACAAAAAAATTGAATTTTTACACAGGAGTATATGGGACTTTTGTTATTTAATTTTATTTTTTACCT
Organism: Kuschelorhynchus macadamiae; assembly: GCA_030620095.1. Classification (NCBI taxonomy): domain Eukaryota; kingdom Metazoa; phylum Arthropoda; class Insecta; order Coleoptera; family Curculionidae; genus Kuschelorhynchus; species Kuschelorhynchus macadamiae. Next base: position 558,883 of record JAUTXW010000916.1, on the reverse strand, counting down.
TAACCTTTAACCTCTTTTTGTTGTTTTGCAAATCGTGGAAGTAGACTGATACGAGACCATATTACATTTATTTTTAGGTTACAAAAATTTTCAATATAAAAAACGATTGAATGAGCTTTTGTCGATGCGGCTGAAGTGGATTACTGCAACAGGAGAGGTTTTACCTACTACTAAATTAAATTAGGCCCAAGCTTGTGCAAAACATTTCATATTCATCATTTATTAAAACACTAAAATTAATCTAGCTAATTAACAATTATTATGATTCTCAATTGAGACTCTGACCAAAGATATCTCTAATGGTTGTTTGAAAAAGTTTTGTTACATTTTGTACCTTTACATATTTCAATGCTGTATTATTTTTTTATGTATTACCAATATTCACGGGAATTAAATAATTAACATTAATTGTACCTACTCTCCTGAGAGATATTTTTAAAATAATTTTTACCTTTATGCAACTCTGTAATTATTTTTTGTAAGGTTTTTTTGTTAGGTAAGGTAAGAGATAGTTCTTAAATTCATTATACGAGTAATACATATATTTTTTACATTCTATCTTAAACTTAGGAATGCTTTTTAGGTTGATATTAACCTAGCAGGAGTGTGACTACAGTTTTGTGCTCTGCAGTTTTTACAGAATGGTTTTTATATATAAATAAAGCTACGATAACTATATACAGGGTTATTACTTACTTAAAACTAAGATTTATCAAAAGTGTCTCTTGGCAAAACCCTAGACCGAATTAAGAAACATCTTGTTATGCATTCAGGACGAACGTTATTAAATTTATTAAATTATGAAGGGTGTAAATTCCAGACTCAAGATTACAAGTACGATAAAGGCATGGACTTTTTTTTCAAAATTTGAGTTTCTCGATAACTTTTCAAGAAAATAAGGCGGGAACAAAATGTAACTTTTTTTAGGAGCTCGACGCTCAGGTCCTAGAGTGCAAGTATATAATTAAATTTTTTCAAGACATAAGAAAGTTTAAGTGTAATAAAGGATAAAGGTTTCATTATGCTGAAAAAAATTAATAAAGTAAAAAATTACCCTAAAATAAAAGATTTTATTTGTAAATTTCCTGAATTGGCGACAGTTCTCAAGTTATTGTAAGCGCAAATTTCAATTTATAAACATATTCCTACAGAGATCATATTTTTTTCCTTAAATAGGTTTTTCCAAGTTCAAGGAACTCTAAAAGGTTACCTTCTATTTGTTTTGCGATTACCGTGCTTCCCTTATGTAATCTATTCGTTATATTAGGTAATATAACTTTAATGTTAATATTATACGGCAAGTAATAAAGTAAAACATATGGCTTTTACATTTTACTTATTACTGGAAAAAAAATTCCCCTGAAATAAAAAATTTATTTGAAAATTTTCTGTATTGGCCACTGCTAAAACATCTACGTTTATAGCCAATTCAGGTTTCCAAGAAAGTAATAATTCTTTTTAAAGGTAAAACGTTGAGGCAGAAAATCACTTTGTTGCAAAAATTCAATTAAGATTTAGTGCCTTGAGAAACACGCAATACCAGGTAAAAGGTTTATTCTCGAGACGCAAATTAATTCCGCGAGGTACAAATAGTCAAAGTCCATCACATTTTGATTTGTGCAATATGCAGCCGCGGCCGACAAAAGTGATATGAATTCCTTCGGACATAACCTACTAATTCTTTCACACGCTTGGCGGTATTATTACATCAAACTCATAACAATTCAGCTTGCTCTCGCAGATCAAATTATTGTACGTAATTCCTGTTCCAGTGCCTTTCGGCAACTTTACAGAGAAAACTTGCACTGCACGGAACATGACTACGAACAACAGTTATGTGAAAAGCTTTCGGGTCCATGACGCTGTTTCATTTTTTTTTCAGGCTATCTGCAATATACCGGGTCACCTTTGCTACCGTATCAATTTAAGCATCTAATATACATATGTATTTTTAAAATATTTCGCTATTATTAAATGAAAATAACCTCTATAAATATAGACAATTAAGATTTGTACAGTTTGGTCCAATAATAGAGGACGTCGGCTGTAGCTCGGCAACCATTAATGACAAGTAGAAAAATATTTATTGGTAAATCGGCTAAGAGAAATCCCTTTAAATTATTTTCAAGTTCGAAAGTTGGCTGCTAGGGAGCGTAACAGCAATACAACAGTGTACATGCCAATTTTCTCTTAAATTTCCATAACTGAGGTATGTTGAAAGTATAAGCATTGTATTTTTCAACCAATTACGCACTTTTTGCTTCAGGCCATTTTTGTCCATTTTCAAAAATAAAGTGGTGGGGGTAGGTCAAAAATTTTTACTTTCAAATGTAGATATATCTCTGTTTTGGATGAACCAATTTTATTCAACATGGTGTCGACAAAAAGTGCGTTTTTTCTCTACTCATGGAACCATAAACTGTGCCGTAGTAATTTTGTTAGTGGTACTAGATGACGCTGTTTCAGCATTCTCCAAAAAATGCCGATTTTCTCAAAAAAATCAAATGGTACGCTATAACTTTTATATCAAAATTTAATTGGTAGTTATGAAGGCCATGGAATAGTGAAATAAAAGAATAGTAAATAAATACAGGTCTGCCTTTAAATTAAGAAAGTTGATGATGGTCTCACGAATCCGAAACGTCGGATTGGAAAGTTAACTTTGGCTTTTGGTAGAGAAGAAAAAGTGACAATGGCTAAGTGGAAATTATTTTCATTTCTCAATCCATTTAATCCAAAAATTTTAGGAAAACCAGAAAACTGGAAAAAAACTAGGGTCCATCATCAAGTTTCCTAATGTGTAAATGCGGACCTGGATTTTTTTTTTGGCTATTCAATGCCCTTCATAACTACCATGTGATAAAAATCATAGCGAACCATTTGATTTTTTTGAGAAATTCAGCATTATTTGGGGAATTCCGAAACAACGGCATCTAGTAACCACTAACATAGTCATTACGATACAGATTATGTCTCCATGAGTAGAATAAAGAAAGCACTTTTTTCGACTCCAAATTAACACCAAAAAAAAATTAAAAAATAAACAGAGACATCTACATTTGAAAGTAAAGCACTTTATTTTTGAAACTAGAGAAAAATGGTCTGAAGCATAAAAGTGCATAATGGATTGAAGAATGCAATGCTTATATTTTCAACATACCTCAGTTATGAATATTTAAGTAAAAATGGACATTTACACTTTTGGGTTGCTGTTACGCCCCCTAGCTTCCAACTTTCGAACTTGAAAATAATTTACAGCGATATTTCTTGGCCAATTTACCTATAAATATTTTTTTCCTTAAGTTCTGTCATTTACAGTTCCCGAGCTACAGCCGACGTCCTCTATTATTGGACCACCCTGTATAAAATTTTGATTCCTTAGTACTTGTTTTTATTAATTACATCACTAATTTTTATTCATACTATGTACACGGTCTTCTATTATATTTTGACGCCCACCTACAGCTATAATTAAGGGTTATAGGAAAAAACTTCAAATACACATTTTTTAGCAATGTACCTAGATCGCCAGATTTTTTGATCAGATCGAAAATAAATAAGTTTCACAAAGATGTCAAAAAGCAGCTAACCATACTTTTTTAAATGTAACATGTGTTGAAATTTTGTTTAGGCGTTAGCCGTATATTTAATTTTGAAATTCATGAAAAAATTCGTTATAAAATAATAATATACAAATTACCTGCAGAAGAAAGGTATGCACCTGACATATCCTGTTATAAAATTCAAAATATTATATTGTCCAAAAGATGAGGTATTCAGAAGAAGACAAACTTAACACTAAGAATAAGGAAAGTGGTTGTGTGCACGTAGATGTTCAAGTTCAAGATTTTCTAGATAGATAGAAGGACGCTGTCATATACACCAATAATGCTAATTTTTAAACGTCCCGTCTGTCTTCTCTAAAATATTTTACGGTTTTGCAAAAAAAAAAATACTTTTGGTTTATATTTATTCACATTACAAAGAATCACTGATTAACTTGCAGCCACTTTTTTCACCCAATAGATTAGAAGGTTACAAATATTTACATATTAAATCATCTATTTTGTTACCATTACGCAACGGAGCTTTAAAAAAAACAGTAGATTCTTTATTTACAGAAGTCGTCCAATCTATTAGTGGTTTATAGCACTCCCATATGTATCATGTGGCAATTTTAAAGTTCTAGAGGCCAACGAAGTATGATACTATCTGTTTAGCTTTTGATGGTTTTGCGTACATGTAATATTTAGCTTTAGTTGAGCCACTTAGTTTATCACAATTTTTACTGCCTTGTATATAATCTCATCTACTGTCAAAATTTTAATACAGAGCTAAGAATTAATATATTTACGCTGTTGCCTTATTAAGGATACTCAAACTTCAATTTGTGCAATCCCTGAATATCTATATATTATTGTAACCTATATTTGACATTTTGCATAACTAATTCCGGCATTTCTGATCCAATATTTCTTAATTTTTCGGAGATACAAATTTTAAGTTCTTGAATTGCAGGGGTTCGTCTCTCGTTGTTTGAGGTACGTCCACAAAAAGAAATCAGAAGCCGTCAAATTATGAGAATTACATGGCCATGCTATGTCAACAAATCTTGATATCAAACGAGCGAGAAACTATCCTTGTAATACAGTTCCAGTCTGTCGTGCTGTATGTGCTAAAACGAAATTTGATTTTACCGACATCAGTGTTATTCTGGTATTCTTATTCTTAGAATGACATAGAGTGTTTCAAGTAGGTATTCTAGTTTTTTTTCTGCCCACTAGCGGTAGTTTTGTTTATCAACATCAACTTAAACCCGACATGAATAAAAAAACTTTTAAAAGATTTTTATCATTTTCAAAAACTTGCAGTAACTGTATACAGACAGCAGTTCTGTTCAATTTTGCTACAATTGAATTTTGTAACGGCCAAAATGCTAATTAAAAAGCCGAATTATTAGCAAGTTCCTATCGCTATCTCCCAAGCAATTGTATGTCTTGATGCATATTGTTTCAAACTTCCTTTTACAGCTTGTCAGACACGATCGATATTTTCTGGTGTTCTGACAGTACATATATTACGATAAATATATGGCTTGCTATCTTAATCACCCGACGCAAAGTTTTTGCCTTTACACAATCTATTGATTTAAAATATACTATTTTAATAAAACATATGCCGTTTAATTGAAAAAATAAGCAATAACAACTAGCACATGATTTTCTATTAAACAAATGATTTATCTTTGTTTATCAGTTAACCTTTTTAAAAAATCGTAAGCATTTTTCATAAAGTTCATTGTCACTTTTAAACTTTTTAACACAAAAAAAGGTAGAGTAATTTCTAAAGGAACCCTGTATATCAAGTGAATTTTAAGGCATCTTGATCTCTCTTTGCGAAGGATAGATCACGTACGCAGTCATCTCGAGGAGGTCAAAATCGCAGGTCACGTTGGTGGATCAGCTGACCGCTGGTCATATCACCCAACCGGTGTTTATTCCTGTTGCTGCAAGCGGCTAAAAATTTGCTGGACGTAATGCAAAGGAAGATAAAGCATTGGCTGAAAGAACAGTAAAAATCGTTCTATAGTTTACGTTACGCACAATTTTATTGGTACAATGCTCGCTAAAACGGTCGATTAAACAATATTTTCTTTTTCTTTAAGATTAAAGTAGCTTGAACGCTAAGGTGCGTACTCATTGAAGCACGAACGCGACGAGGCAAGGAATACCTATCGTTGAATAATTAACAACTCACAACATTCAGTACGACATGCATCGGCCCTATTCCGAAGTGTTTCTAAGTAGTAAAAATCTCATATGCGTGTCAAAACACGAATATATTTGGATGGTCCAGCCGCCCTCAGATCATTACAAAACCATACTCCGCGCACCGGTTATTTGGTAGATGTCGCTGTACCCAACAATAACAACGTGTTGGATAAATATCAACAGCAAAAGGCCATTTTTGGGCGTGGCACCACGAAAAACTGGCCTACGGCGCTACTTTAGCCTCCAACGCTATACACCTAGCTTAAGCACCTTAAACACCCGTCCTTAAATTCACGAGCCGCTACTGCAAATATGCGAAGCTGGCCATCGAGATACAGCATATATGGCGACTGAATAAGGTTCATGTGATACCGATCATCGTATCATCAGCTATCTAGAATTAAATTTATTATGGCGATATGGTGGCAAATTATTATAAAAATTGACAGTAATTATACAGTTACATTTTTTCACAAAATCAGCAAAATAATTGTCATTTGTATTGCCAAGGTTGGCTGGTAGATCTTTTCTATTTTTGTCATAGATACCCAAATACCTAAGGTCCGTCCATCCCTTCTTGTCACTCACTGAAAACCTTCTCGAGAATTCCTTTTCTCCCGCCTAATACAGTCCAAAACAAAATTTCTAAGTTTCTTATAGCGATTTTCATCGGTTTCTCTTTTAGTTTGCTTAAATTTTGCAAGAGTTAAGTCTCTCTCTTTAATCATTATTTTAAGTATGTTAGTTAGCCAGGGTGCCCTTGGTTTGCTAACTCTAAAATTGCGGAGAGGAGCATGCCTGTCAAATAAAGATTTTATTTTTTCATTAAAAGTAAGCACCTTTTCATCAATGTTCCAATTGTGGTAAAAGCTATGTCAAGAAATATGCCCCATGTATAATATCAAATAATAAGAAAATATTTGCTTAAGTCTTGGGATATTCAAACCTATATTGCAAAAAAACTAATCTGTGACATTCCTAGATTATACCAACTTGGGTGCAAAATTACTTTTCGGCAGAGACGTCTGCTTCTTGGCAAAAAAATGTTTAATGACTATTTTTTTTTAAATGAGTAGAGATGCTTTTAAATTCCAAAAGAATATTTTTAATCGAAAAATGAATTATATTTGTAAAAAAATTATGTAAGCTCTCTTATTCTTAAAAAAAAAGAAAGCTCGATATGATGGTGATGATCGGAAGCTTTTAAAAATTCTAAAAAAAAGCATTACATAGATCATAATTTTTATAGATACTTGTATAATTTTTATTTATTAATAAATTGTTTTAATTTGATTTTTAAAGTACTATTGTACAATGTACAATTTATGTCAAATTATAACTATAAACATATATCTATTTTTTAAAGTCTCAGAATTAGAAATGTAATGCTAGCTTTCAAGACACAAAAAGGTTTTAAACATTTCTTCTAAGAAGCTCCTAATTTCGTAATGGGTTTAATTTCTTAAGTTCAATATCTATGTCTTTACGGAACTAGAAGTTTGCATAGTTGTTTTATCTTGTCATATTCTTAAAATGTGCAGATCTTTCTTATTTTGTAATTTATCGTTTTGAACCAAACAACTAATTATGATTTCGTCATTAAATGAAAATTTATATACACTCGTCTAAAAAAATAATATATACTCAGCACACACTTTATTTTAATAAAACATCTATTGTATTTTTAATTCGGCACATATCATAAAAAAACCGTCGGATTAGCTAAAAATATGCTATGCGCTTTGCTAACAAAAATGTATGTTCAGCACAGGGTTAAATGTACCCCCTTATTAACATTCGTATTTCGCTAGATATCAAAAAGCGTTAAATACCAAGCCCCATTAACTCTATTAGGTTACCTCGATGAGCAGCTATCTGGCGAGGGGAACGCGCGGCTGAGGTCGTGACGTCGACTGGCGACCCAATCTGACAAGACGGCCAGTTTATTGCTTATCTATCTTGACGTTTTCGTTGAAATGGTTGTCAGTTGTGGTGTTCAGAGTATTTTTTTATTTCCTCAAATGAAAGTTTTAAGATATTTGAATGGATTAATAAGGAAGGGAACCAAAATAACCAAAAAACTATTGAAAATAATTACAAATAGACACAACAACATAAACCTAGATGTGGCAAGAGTGTTCTTAAGACAAAGGTTATTTATAAGAACGAAACATTTAAATGAACTAGAGAAGGAAAAAAACATAAAAAAAGAAGCCATTCTGAAGTGGACCCCCACGAAAAGCTGTATAAAAAAATAAAAAAAATTATTAACTAAATTTTTAATTTGTTACCGTTAAGCATTGTGTACTGATTTAAATCCTATTATTAAAAAAGATGTTTGAACAGTTAAATAATTGTGTTTACTGCAAATAGTATACCTATAGTTAATAAAATATGAAAAATACTTATAAGATTCATAAGGTGTCCCCATAGTGTGTTCTCAGTTGATATCATGGTACCGTTTAGAAATAGAGAAGATTATGGTAGATTATTAAAACATAAATCAGGAAATTGTAAACTGTTCTGTTCTAATTTGAACCGTTTAGACTCTATAGCTGTTCAAAATTGAAAATCCCAGTTTTTAAATGTCAGTATCTGGAAAACAATTAAACTTAGACCTATAGACAATATATGAAGTAGACGTAGATTCTAAGATAAAATTCAAAAAAGTAATAAAATATAGGGTGCTTTATATATGAAAAACTATTTAAGTAGGTATATAAGTTATTCTATTTACTAATATTTATATTTAAACTTTTTCTCTATCTCCAACTATTATCACCAACACCGAGAACACAGTACTGGGACACCTTGTATAAAAAAATGACAATGGTTATACAATTATTTGTCATGCTAAAACTTTTTAAAAGAACATTTTTTAGACTTTAAAAATACATCATAATTTTTCAAATACAATGCGAAATTTTTGAAATGAACTCAGCAAAAAAACTTGGTTAAAATTTGAACCAACATCCCTAAACGTAAGTTTAAAATTATAATAATTTGTATCTTGAAGGTTGCAGTTTATTGTAACAAAAAAGATTAATATATGTAATTAAACGCACACAGCAGAGATCTGGACAATGCCGTGCTAAAGCAAGCCGGTCACCGATTGACGTAGATCGCTCACACCGAGTTGGGTGTGGGTAAAGATCGCTCGAGGCAACCTATAGAGTTAATGGTCCTTGGTTTAATACAACAGTTTCTTCAAATTGTACGAGTTTTTTCTGATATAAATCCAGCATATTAGTTTTTCTAAAATGAACATCAACTTTGGTTTCTTTAATGTAATATCCTGTATATTATACGTCCATCAAATGGGTCTCTTCTTGCTAATTAAAAATATACCAGATTTAATACTTTTATCCTTAAAGACATATGAGAAATTTGATCAAAAACTTGCTATTCTTCAAAGATAAAGATATCAAATCTGGTATATTTATAATCAGCAGAAGAGGCAAATTTGATTAAAGTATAATATACAGGATATTATATTTAAAAAATTAAAGTTAATATTGATTTTAGAAATACTATATATTTTTGAAATCTGTATTTCTGTAAACTATGTTAAAAAATCCTATAATTTAAAGAAACTTTTGTATTTAACTTTTCTTGATATCTAGAAAAATGCCTATATTTTTTTCGGTAAGTGTTTTTCAGGTATCAATTTATAGCGAGAAAACTTGACGAGTCAAACTATTATTTATATTTTTTAAGTTGATATCGTTAAGTTAGAAGTAAGAATGTTATGCGGATTTATAGTTAGGGCAATATAAAATGATTACGCTATACAATATTTGATAAGAATCTGTATTGAGTACTGAGCCTATTCATTTCTATCTAAATGTTAATGAACAGGACATAATTTTATTCATTAAAGAAGTAACAGAACCATATATTAACGCTGGCTACTTTTTAACATATGATTTTCTTTCCATGAAACTTAAGAGCTAAATGCATTTTCAGTCGTATGCATAAAATGAATATAAAATAATAAAAATTCCTCGAAAACAGTCCACTTATTCTGAAGATCATTATGCAAACAGGACAGGTTCAATTTGCACATCCCTTTGAAAAATTAACTTCCGTCCCGACCAAAAGTTTCTTTCAATTTTGAAGTTAAAGTGCGGACGAGAATAGATATTGGCTCGTTTTCTAAAATGGAGATAAAGGGCTCTATAGAATAAGTTGGTGAAGTGCTTGACCCACATTAAGAGCTCTGTTTGTTATAATTTTAAATTGTCAGGAGTTCTCTCTTTCTGTTGATAATGAAAAAAGTATTTTTGCGCATCATAGCAGTGTCTATTGCGATTGCTGAAAAAAATATATAGATAATGAAATAAAAATGTAGTGATGCCGCGAGACGAGAGAAAATTTGTACTCTCGTTTCGGCTCGACTTTAGTAAAAGAAACCCTCACCTTATAGATATAAATACACACGTCTTACCATTTCTGTCAAAGGATCTTATTGCACCAATACGATTTTTGGGATTGTAACTAAAACATTGCTTTGCAAAAATGTTCCAAATTTTTGCAATGCAATCAGCCTTTTTTAAAAAATGAGTTGTCTTTCTTATATTTTTTATTAATTTTAAATATAGATTTTGGTTTTGTGCCTTTAAATATGTTTTAATTTTAATAATAATTTAATAATACCAATTTTTTAACTACATGATGTACAGGCACACGATAATAATTATCACTTAATTTTTGACTCATTAATGTTTCTGTATGTAGGATATCTCAATCAAACATAAATAACAAAGATTAATATGTAAATGGAATTGCTTCAATATTTTTAATTTTCCTTAAATTTTGAACTGGTGAAATTTAAAAGTCAAATACTACTCCATCAAATGTTAGTAGTTTTTCACAGCCCTTTTTTGATGCCCCTTCGGTACATTTAATTGTCTAAAATTCCCTTGATAAAACCTTACAATTTTTTTGTTTTCAATTTTCTTCTCCGAAGCAGAGAATCTATAGTAGTAACTTCTTAAAATGGAGTTGCTTTTAAAAATTACCATAACCCTTTTATCTAAATGAGATTTAGTCTGTAATTAAAAATATTTCTGAAAAATTACAAAAAAAATCTAGCACCAATCGAAACCATTTCAGATCTTTGACAATATTAATATTTTATTTTGATTAACTAGCCCGATACTAGTAATTTATGTAACCAACTGTACTAAGAAGTTTGGAAATTTTGAACCGCAATCACAGAGTGAAGAGAGAAATACTGTATAATATGAATTACATGTAATATTTTGTCAATGATCATATTATACTTTACGAAAAAAAATCTGTAACTTGGGATTATTTTTATCCAGGATGATACCATCGCCGGCGTGCCGCCCTCGCCGCACAGTGGTTGGTTTTATACGGAAACATGGCAATTAGTCGAAAGTATAAAAAGTAAGCTAGATACTTCTTAGTTTTCCAGTAGTGTGAAATTTATCTTTTAAGTATATATTTACTTAAAATATTTCCGCAAAACCTATTACATATTAACGTTGTATGGGTTAAAGTATTATTTAGTATAATAATTTAATAATTTTAAACAATCTACTTATATGCCCAGGGTCATGATATTTTACAGAATGCATTCTACTGGATAGTGGTTTTTAAAATTTTAGAATTTCAGCTATCTAATAATTTTAATTAATTTTCTTATAAATAATGTTAACTGACTAAAATAGAACGCAAACACCTCCAGGTAGTCACAATAGGTGAATATAAACATACCGAATTTGAAGTTTGGACGCTTTAGAGAACTTGATTAAAAAAATTTTGAAATCTAAAGCCTACATTTCAATAGCGGCAAACCGTAAATAATAACCCGCCAATGAACTAAATAGTATTTTTAGTTCATTAAGACCCCCTTATGCCATTTTATTTAAGGATTTTATTTTTTTCACATTTCTCATATTGTATTCATTGAAATAAATAAAATCTTAATATTTTATCTAACGATTAAATAAAATATACAACTTTTGCTTGACTGGTCAAACAATTTGGTGGGGGGAGAAACATAATTTAATTGAAGAACCTTCACACAGCCTTCGAGAACATACAAAAAACTGATAACATGTAAGAAAAACCAACTAATAATCGTTTAAGCTTTTCCCTGCAAAATGGCCATTTATTGCGTTATTATATTTGTCACCCAATTAAAGAAAGTTCCCGAAGAAATCAGACTTGTAGCAAAAATAAATGTCAATTTTTTCAATTCATTAGCAATTTATTTAATAGCATGCTAAACTACACACTCAGCAAGATGTTTGACAAAAAGTCTACAATCAGCAAAAATTACGATTATTTTATAAAGGCAGAAATTGTATGTAGTATTGTGACTATTCAGACTTATCAAACAAAGGGTTAGAAAACTTTTTAAACAAAAGATAAGAAGGCATTTTTAAGGGATTAGCATCCAGGCAGGTGCGATAGAGTAACAATTTGTAAACGCGCGCTTTTACTGGTACAATAGTAGTGTATATATATATATATATATATATATATATATATATATATATATATATGTAATAGAGTGTTTATAGCTTAAATTTAGCTTCAGTGAACATATTTATTTAACCTTTAACCGAGTAGGTTAATATACTCAAAGTCGAGACGAGATGAGACAGACAAGGTCTTGGTTTCGTCTCGACCAAAATTTAGAAACGAAACGAGATTAGCCAAAGTCGAGAGGAGACGAGATAATGCTTTAATGTTATCTCGTCCCGTCTCGGGGCATCACTACAAAAATGCATATTGGTCTTCCGAGATTCAATTTTTTATGGATATTTACGAATTAGTAACTTAGATCTGGCAGTATAGATAAAAACGCATTATTGATATGTAATATGAATTTACCTGACAAAGAAGATCGCATCTTTATTGCTCTATATCAAAATTTCTTCTAGTTAACATAATAGTCGAAGGGCAAGTTAATATTTTCCTTACATTATTTATAAACCCATGTAATTATTTTAAGTAGTAATTGGAATTAATTGTGTACACTAAGCGCGATGTAAACCATCATCTAGCAGCTGGGATATAGAACAAAAACGCGAGGTGTACATACACTTGCAAAAAAACAAGGAAGTTACGTCATTTATAATATATCTCATTGGGGTGATTGCTAACACAAATCGGGGCAAAACGTGATCAAAGATTTATCTTTACACCTATCATTAACCTCATGCATACGTTTTCTATACCTTTGTACGATAAACTTTTAAGTGACTAACATGGACATATAAGTGTTCTGTCTTAAAGAAATCAGCAATAGGCGGTATACTTCGTCCACTAAAATGTACAAAAGTAGAGTGAATGGTATCGGTTAGGGATGCATCGACTGCGTGGTACTTTAATATAAAGTTTTCAATTTTGTACTTATTTATTGTTTTTATAGTGGTTTCCTATATATATTTTACAAGTCTTTTTTAAGGACATTTATTAGTTGAGGTAAATATGTGTAGTTGAACATAGTATTAATGACTCTATTTGTATTTTGTGATCAATAAGTGTTAAGCGTATTTTTTTTTTCGTTAGAATATATGTGCTATGGAGTGTTGCACTACAGGTATTTCAGGTTAAAGTTTTCTGGCCATCGAGCAAAAATTAATGAGTAATTTTAGTGTGTCCTACTCTTACACTTGTGATAATAATTGAATATTTTCTGTTTATCTGTAGGGAAATGGTTGCTATAGAGTATGTCTTTGGATTTTTGTAATCTGTTTGGGATATGTAGGAAGCCCTATTCTAATTGAGCCAATTTTATTAGTAAGTTTTCTCTTTGAACCATCTTTGGAGATTTGCCTGTACTTTTTATATGTCTGGTCTATTATTTATTGATAGTGGGCAATTACGATAGAAGAGTTATATTTAGTTTGGTTTTACAATTATTGGAGAAAAATATCATGGGGAGGAAAAGTAATAATTAAATATTGGAGTTGGTTTGTTGAGTATTTTATATTAGATTTGAGTAAAGAGGTTATATTTATTCTTAGGAGATTACTGTGGTTGAGTTAAAAAAAAGTCAAGATAATGGGATATTTGGTCTAAAGTAAAGAGATTGTGCGTAATTTAAAATTAAATGAGTTCTTCTATATGATAAAGAAGGCATTTCTATGTAACGATAGATGGACTGGTATGGAAAGCTCCTATATTGTATATAGTTTTTTTGGGTACGCTTTTAGTGCAGATGAGTATATAATGGCGGCATAATATAGCTTAATTAGTATAAAAGCTTCACAGATTCTTAATTGGAAGATTCTGTCTGAACCTAAATCCGTGTTTGAAAACGATAGTTATGGTTGGTAGATCTTTTTCTCATTTCAATTTTAATTGGGCAAAAAAGCTTGTAGTCAAAATATCATGAAGTAGTGCTGTTTTACTGAATGGAAATCCATCTATGTTTAGAATTGTAATTACATTGCACATCCTTTTTCTGTAGAAGTACACCAGAACTGATGTTGATGAAGAGAAGGTAAGTCCGTTACATTTGAACCCAAGTAGAAAGTTTATTAGGGCATGTTTGGGCAGGAATAGAGTTGAACTAATTATGATAAAAATGTTTGAATGAATGAAGTTTTTTATATTTTAACTCTATATTGTCGATAGCAAAGAAATTTTGTACGTATCTTTTGAGTTCGTCAGAGATGTTCAATAGATATAGAGTATTGAGTACAGCCCTGTTTTTTATGCAGTCAAAAGCCTTAGTCATGTCTAAGAACGATGCTGTAATAGAAGACATTTTTGATAAATGCATTAAGGACATCCATTCCAGATGATTTGTTGTGAATTTGGTCTGTCTGAAACTCATTTATTCTTGTAATAGGAGAATATCTTTTTCTACATACCAGGTTAATCGCTGGCTGACTATTTCTAGAAGTTTGCTAAGATGGCTAGTTATTGATATTTATTTTTTATTTTTTATTTATTTAGCAATAAATGTTCACAGTCAACATAACAATGTCTTAAACTTAAAGGAGCATTATTTGTATTTCACACTAATTTTGCCGAGGCACCTAGATGTTAAGAAAATAGTAACATCTGTATGTGCATAGTTGGTCTATGTTTTTTAGCTAAAATTCTAGTCTTATTAAAATTTTAAAGAGGAATTATCTCCATTGATTTGGAAACCAAATTACAGACCACCACTGCATTTGAGATCGTAACGAAGTTAGTTGGTAATCAAATTCCGACATAAATGGTATTATTTTTTATTTTACAGAAACTAAATACAGATAATTATAATAGTCGAATACCCATTAGAAATGTCTACATTAATTAATTTTAAAGAATCTACACATTGATGCATAATACCTCTACTGACTACTTTTTGCAATACTAAAGTCCATTTATTCAGATATAGGTTACCACTTAGAAGACGTATGTATTCGATGTCCCATATTTGTGTTTTCTTATTGATTAATTCCAGTACGATATGTTCCGCAAACTCAAAACAATAAATCATTAAGATATACCATAGATATTTTATTTTTATTCTCTTCTGTAAAAAACTACCAACTGTAACGTAGCATACACCTGCATTAAGTCAGAGACATGCTGTTTTTGGGTTTAGATGTTAAGTTATAGAACCCCTTGACAGAATAAGTATTTGATGAAAAGATGAAAATCGTGAAGGAAAACCTCTTCCGAACATAATGAAAATTTGATGACATGTTGATTAACTCGTGTATATAAGAGATATAAGAACAGCCATTTATGTGTGATGTAAATAATAGGTCGATAAACTCCTTGTTTTCTGACAAAAATGCCTGGCATTATTTTTATTATTAATTATAACGTTAATAATTAGACCTCTCAAAAAATCAGCCATGTCATTTTGTATTAAGACGGTTAAAGTTTACCCCTTTTTGAGTTTTATTTTAAATTATAAAATATATTTAATTAATTGTTATTATTTACATTACTTTTCTTAGATGATGACCAGTAACTCTCAAAAATGTATAGCATGTTATTCCCTTAAAGATCAATATAGTCATCAAATTAATGAGAAGAGATAACAGTCTACGGATATTATGAATTGGCCAAATCTAATTAATTATTGTAGCAATAATATATTGGTTTAAATTAATTAGCCTAGAAATGCAGGAAATTAACCCTTCGCAAAATAACATTGTAAATTTTAATCGGTAAATCTATTGTGGAGTTTTTGGTTGCTTCTTTTAGTGAGATTTTACCAATTTTAAATTAAAAGATAAATGTCTTTAAATATTTCTACAAGTCGCTCTATAAAGTACCCCAAAAAATAACAGAAAGATTTATTCTTTTGTTTTTATTATTCGATAATTTTAATTTTGTTATAAATATAACAAAAATCTTGGGACATAATTTAACAGCATATTCATTTTATCTAAAGAATACTTGAGAAAAATCGCTACGACCAATCGTTCTCGAAGTATTTGGATTTGAAATAATCGATTCAAATTTCTTTTGAAAAGCAGAATTTGAAAAATGTTATGGTGTCGCAGTCGGTGTCGCATAAAGCATTGTAATAAATAGGGAGATATTTATTTATAGAAAATAATGTATTCGAGCGCATTTTGTGCCAAAAATAGTTAGAGATTAATTAAATAAAAAAGCATTTATTTGTAGATATAAACGTTTACTAAATTTGTTTGGTGTTTTCGGATTGACAATATATCAGTTCAACTCGTTTGTAGTGTTACTTGACCTTAAGTTAGGTCTGACGTCGCAACGACTTTTCTAGTCCTAATCAACAATGCGAAATGTGATTTGTGTGTATGATAGAAATAGGTTCCTTCAAGCCAAAACGTCATTATGTAATACCTATGCGGATTTTACTCGAACAAGGGGACGAGGTCCTACTTCGAGTTGTTGATGATCCTGAAATAAGTACCCGCAAGATTTCTTTATACAAATATTAGTGTAAGTCTAGAATTCATAAAATTATGAAACGAGAAAACCTATATTAATACAAGAATTGTTGCCATAGGACCTATCATAAAGATACGAATTTTTTCTTTCGAATTTTTAGTTCGAAGTAACATTTATAAGTCGTTGAGGCGTGTGTTCAACTGAAGAAATAGCCATATTTTTTAGAAAGAATCCATCATTTTCAACATGAATTTTCAATAAATGTTAAATGTGGTATATTTTCAAAATTCGACTTCCTTAAAAATTACATGGTCAAAGCTACCTTTAGTTTTTACAGATCGATATACCGGAACTTTAAGAAAACGTTCCTTTAAGTGGAAGACAAGAGTTTTGGTTTATACGGGATGGTGTACCCGCTTATTTCAGCTTAATGTAACGAATTATCTCCATTAAATGTTTTTTCGTGGTTAGATTTCAGATAAAACTTAAAATCCGTAGTTTATAATAGAGAGCCTGCTAATAATGCTGGCGAAAAAATTAAAATGGTGTTAATTTCATGAGACTGCGACAATATGTCACGTTATTTAATCTTAGTTGTAAATTACTCAAGGTGCTAACAAAATATGTTCATGCTGGTCATGCTGAAAATATTGTGTAAGAAACAAAATAAGCGATATATAATTAATGTCGGTCTTCTACTTTACTTTTTCCTCTGGTTTTTTTTTTATTTTTTTATAAAACACTTTCTGTGATAAAGTGCGGGACACGAAAGAAAACCGTGCGGTCCTTAAAATAAAAGTTCATAGTCTTAAGCAAGCGGAAAAGTAAAATTTGTGGACGCAAATAAATTTTTGGTTATTTTATTTGTTGTAATAGTTTGCCGCTTCACCTATAAAGTGCGCCAGCTAAGCGGTACGGAAAATTAATCGAGGATTTAGTAAATTTCGCACTGGTCCACTTGTAATTGGGATGTGCCTAGAGTCTCCATGCACTTGCCGCTAGAAAGTTCTAGCTATTTCCAGTGGCGCCTATACATTTCGAGCATTTGTTTTCATTTCTATATAAATGCGTTGCGTTGAATTTAAATTATTAACGAAGTAACGATGGCGAGCAAAAGAGGAAAAACATGTCGAAGCGGTGCACGTGAAGTTATTGCGAGCGTTATAGAGGCCTGTACTAGAGAAGCTGAAAATAATAGTTTGACTATTCCAATTCAAAATTGAACAGAACGCGCTGTATTTTACACTAGTGTTTTTGAAACTAGCGTAAGAAAAATTCAAAGAGAACATAATGATCGCTCATGTCACTTTTAAAATCTTCTGGTAAAAAAAGACCCCGATTATCATACAAAGATAAAATTGACGATGGTGATTTTCAAGTAATTCGACGAAAAATAGAGGATTTTTATACAAACTTGAAGAAGGTTCCGACCTGCAAACCCCTACTTCGTGCTGTAAAGAACAAAATAGATTTTCCGTACGGGTATGAAACCTTAAATCGGCTTTTACGATCAAATGGTTTTGTTTGGCGCAAGTGCCAAAATAAACGAAAACTGCTCAATAAGAGACCAAATATTTTTCACTGGCGGGTGAAATATCTATCAACTGTAAGGCAATATAGGCAAGAAGGACGCAATATTGTGTATCTAGGCGAAACCTGGGTAGATAATGATATGACAGTGAACAAATGCTGGCAAAGTGCTCGGAACTAACAACTGGAAACTATCATGGGCAGATGAACAGAGATAATTTTTAAAATTGGTTGCTCGAAAAGCTTCTACCTAAAATTCCTCACAAATCAGTCGTGGTAATGGATAATGCGTTTTATCATTCTTCACGTAGAAGATAAAGCGCCAAGTAAATACTCTACAAAAGCTCTTATAGTATCGTGGCTTAAATCGAACAATCTTGTATGTGATCCAACATGGAGAAAATATCAATTATATAAAGTAATATCAGCCAACAAGCCTAGAGAAAAAAGTATAAAATTGACGGTCTTTTACGTAACCTCGGTCATACACCTTTAAGGCTGCCTCCATACATGTGCGATCTCAATCCTATTGAACTTGCATGGGCAGGAGTAAAAAAATATATTCGAGAGCGCAACACCGGTGAACTTTCAATTAAAGATTTAAATAAAATAACATTAGAAGCTTTTGACTCAATATCGGCTTAAAATTGGAAATCGTATGTTAAACATGTTCGTTCTATTGAAGATAAATACTAGGAAGTAGATGGCAAAATTGAAACGGTTATTGATGATTTAGTTATCACACTAGGATCTTCAAGTAGTGACGACGAAACCTCATTATTTTTAGAGGAAGACAACGATTTAGAAGGAATCGAACCATTAGAATCACACCCGTTAACCTCAAAAATGGCTTAGTTTTTTTTCATATATTTTGTAAAATTGTTCATAAAGTAGCTGTCAATAAACTGCTTCAAAATAATTAATTTTCTGTTCAATACCGGGTGTCAAAAAATATCTAATATTGCAATTAATATTTGAAAAACTACAGAACTCATATTTTTCCAAAATTAACACATCAATGTAGTTATAGTAGGGGAGCTAGCACTGATTCCAATGAACAAGATTTATCAAAATTTTAACTTATGCGGCTCGACTTTGGGCTATTCGGGTATGCCAAAAGTGACCGTTTGTCTCCATCTGTCATATTACTTTGTACAGGGGGCGTCATTGTGAAGTACTATATAGGGCGTTTCCTAATTGCATGCTAATGTTAAAGGACCTAAAAGTCTTAACTTTGAAGATACAGGGTTTTAGAAAAACATTTTTTTAAAATCCTAATTCTGATGCTATTATAGATAACTGTGTGAAATTTGATACATGTCTTTTATGCATAAAAGGGCATTTTTTGTTAACAATCAATTTTTTAAATTTCTACCAGTGGCGTGCATATGTAATTAACCTGGGTAAATCCGTATGCTCCTTAATGCATAGAAGACGTATATCAAATTTCATGCAGTTATCTACAATAGCATCAGAATTGGGATGAAAAAAATTGTTTAATTTTTAAACTTTACCATCCTGTATCTCAAAAATTAAGACTTTCAGGACATAAAAACACTCCCTTTAACATCAGCACGCAATTAGGAAACTCCCTGTATAGTACTTCACAATGACGGCCCCTGTATAAAGTAATATGACAAACGGAGACAGACGGCCACTTTTGGCAAACCCGAGTGGCCCAAAGTCGAACTGCATAAATTAAAATTTTGATAAATCTCGTTCACTGGATCTGATGCTGGCTGCCCTTGAAAAACCTGAACTTGTAAATCGTGTATCACTATACTGGGTGGTCCAATAATAGTAGACGTAGGCAGTAGTCCGGGAACCGTTAATGACAGAACTCAAGAATAAATATATTTATAGGTAAATCGATCAAGAAAAAGCAAAATTAAATCATTTTAAAATTCGAAAGTTCGCCGTTTTTGCAACACAAAAGACATATAGAAGTGCGGTACACGAAAGAAAACAGACAAATATAGATGAAGCTTCATTAAACATAGTTACATTTTTTAATTATCTGAAGTGCGTATAGTCAAAAAGGAGTGCAATATTATTTAAAGAACGACGGGACACCACTGGTTTAAAGAGATTTCTTGGCCGACCTTCCTAAACCATTTCACTCCGCCCGGTTTTCTTTCGTGTCCCACACTTTACCAAATTTTGCTAAAACACTACAAGGATTGTTTTGAATAGTTGCCACCTTTGCTTCGTATATTTTCACGTAAAAATATCTGAGAAATCTATTTCTAATCGACTTCAAAAGGAAGGAGGAGGTTCAGCGTCGCATTACCAATTAGACCTGTGAATCCCGGGCCTAGGGCCAATCGAAAAGAAAGCCCGTCGCCCCGCTGCATCAAAAATAGTTTATATAATTTTTTTTGTTTCATTTTATCAGTAAAATAGGTCATTTTTATTTCTTATTATATTAAAGAAGGTATAATATTATGCTATATGAATTTTATTAAAATGAAGACCTTTTTTAAGTATTCACTTTTTCCCACGAGCTTGGGGCCCGTAAATATGTTCGAGCCTAGGGGCCCATAATCCCAAGCGAACTTAGGGCCCTAAAAAGTTGTAGATGCGGCACTGAGGAATTTAATTCGATCCTAGGTATTTTTTACGCATATATATTGATTATTATATATCGTGATGGTTTCACAAATTTGGATGAATTTTTCCAGAAATATTCAGAAATGTTAAATATAAAAAAATATCTGAGAAATCTAATTCTAATCGACTTCAAAAGGAAGGAGGAGGTTCAGCGTCGCATTACCAATTAGACCTGTGAATCCCGGGCCTAGGGCCAATCGAAAAGAAAGCCCGTCGCCCCGCTGCATCAAAAATCGTTTATATAATTTTTTTTGTTTCATTTTATCAGTAAAATAGGTCATTTTTATTTCTTATTATATTGAAGAAGGTATAATATTATGCTATATGAATTTTATTAAAATGAAGACCTTTTTTATATTTTTTTCCCACGAGCTTATTATGTTCGAGTAATAATCCCAAGCGAACTTAGGGCCCTAAAAAGTTGTAGATGCGGCACTGAGGAATTTAATTCGATCCTTTTTTTTAATATATATTGATTATTATATATCGTGATGGTTTCACAAATTTGGATGAATTTTTCCAGAAATATTCAGAAATGTTAAATATGTAGAAAAATTATGTATGTAAGACATATTATACAATGATGTTACATAGTATGCAGAGGACTAGCTACTTGGTCCAAGACATAAAGATACTCAGAATATAATTATATTTTTCTTATTAGGTAATTAAGTTTGGCAACGACTTTAAAAAGTAAAATTTTCCGGATGAAATAAAATATTAAGTTCACTTTTTAGTGCATTTTTGTTTGAAGTCGCATTTATTTTTTACTCAAAGAAGTAACACAAGGACGTACAAAAAGTTATGAATTTTTAAAAAGGGTAAAAAGACATGGAGGTGCCGCCCCCAAGCAAATACATGATAACGTCAAATTTGGATTTCCCATACCAAAAAACCTCTTGATATCAATTTTTATATAAATATCGAAATATTTTAAAAGCTATTCATATAATTTTTTTAGGTTTATGTGTTTTGGATTAGGTAAGTTGAGGTCTATAGGAATATTTTTACGTAGAGAATATGCTGTTATAGTGTAACCCATCTTTTATGGCACTCGTATAAAAAATATACAGGGCCATATTGGGAACTTCCCCCTTTTTCTGAAGTCGATTACTTTGAATTAATTTTTTCCAGCCGACAAAAAAAATCGTCAACATGTTTTAAAAGTTAATTCTTTTCTAATAAATCTTTTGTATTTGTCGTCATTTGACCCAATTTTTAATAATTTCAGAGTTTGTGTTTATAATTTTTGTCCATCTTGAATTGCAAAAATGGATTTATTTAAGACATGCAGAACCAACCATGCTGACAAGTTTTTTTTTTTAAATATGTAGTGAATACTATGGGGACACTGTAAAAAAATATGGTTTGCCAAAGATATTAAGAATACAGGAGTTACTTCATCTTACTCCTATACTCTGTAACCAGCATTATTGAAGACTGTACCCCCCACACTTTTTTTATGTAAAAAAAATTATATACGTGTGAAAAATGTGGTTTTTAGAATTTCTTAATACAACAAAGACTCTGAAAGTAGTTTTTCAACTCAATAGCTAATAGTGTTTAAACAACTATATCTAGATTTCATTAAAATAATTCCAAAATAAATCTCAGTTTAAAACTCTAGAGACTTAAAAGTTATTTCTAACAATCATAATCACGTTTGCTATATTGCCTCCTTGCCCCTCTGATACCTACTTAAAATATGAGATAAAGATATTGCTATCTTTCTTTACCGGACTATTGATAGCAACTTATATTCACAATTGAAATTAAAATTGCCTCTGGATTAGTGAATTCTTTACTTAAATCAATTTAGAGTGTAATTGTTATCTCAGGCATTGTAATGGATTTGTGACGTCCATGGTTAGGATTATGGTTTTGCCGGAATCTTTTGTTCTAACAAGTTTCATGATGATTACTCTGTTGATGAATTTAAGAGGATTTAGTAGTTACTGAGGAAAGGAAAACGAACAAAACGACTAGATTGCAATGAAATGAGCTTAAGAGAATACAAAGCAATTTGTTTTGTGCAGAAATAGTTAATTTATTTTGTGCTTTATTTCATTCAACAATAAGTACTTTTTTAAAATATATCTTAAATTATATTATCTTTACAAAAATCTTGTTATTATACCAAGAGTAAAAAAAGGGAGGTTTTTGTTAAGGAATTTTTTAAATCGTTAAGTATTTATAGTCGGCACTTCCCTTTCAATAAAATCTGTTTTTGATACTCTTTTATTAGCTTCACTTGTATGTAACTAACAAATCTAGGAAGTCAATTTTAACATACTTTTAATTGTCGTATCGATTTCAAATCTTGCAAGTGTATGTAATTCGGATGACAACACAATAAATTGGTACCATCGAAATGATCTGAGCTGCTTATTTTCGGTCAGTCATAATGGATTTACTTAAAAAAATTATCAGTGTATTCCTATATAACACTTTATTTTTGTACAAATATAGAAGACCATCTGATAAGTAGTTTCTTAATAATGATTTTTTACATTTTGTGATGCCGCCATTTTGTTCCGCCATATTGAATTTTTACCAAAATGTAATTATTTCAATCCCTTATAACCCTTGATTTTTGATAAAAATTTGAAGCCAATGAGATAAGTAGTTTTTGACTTATGCCTCGTAGAGACATGTTTTTGGGGGTCTAGGGACTCTAAAACATAATTTATTATTATTTTGACTATATTATTTATCTTCATTGCACATAAAACGGAAAAATAAAAAATTTTGTTCAATACATTATGTGCATTTAATAAACTTGATACAAGAGAAAAATAAGTCTGTGATTTATATAGTTTTTTACGTAGAATTCAGAGGCTTTTTTTATATATTTCAGTTCAGACAGTTCAGACACCCTGTATATTTTTTGCTTAATCGCTTAGAAATTAAATTACCCCTTTAACGATACCAAACACATCGTGTTTGAGATTTTGGAAAATATTCATTTTTTAAATTTAATTATTTTTATATTTTGCCGTTTAAAACAAAACAACTAAGTAAATTTGTTTAAAGCTTTGGATGCCTTACTCTATTGAATTTCAAATATTTACTCAAAATTAAACATATATAACAATAAGCAATAAAATCAATAAAGCTATAAAACTATTAATCGTAAAATACAAAAGCATTAATTATAGTACCTAACAAAAAAGTTTAACATATCAACTTCTCTTCTATTTTTGAACTGGAGACCATTATTCGCCAAGCACTCTCCGCAGCGCTCTAAGAGCATTGAAATATGTAATGAGTTTTGGCAAACTACGTTTGAAACGGATTTTTAATTCTTAAATAGTATTGCTCTTATTTTTGTAAGTGATATTCTTTAAAAAAACCCAGAAAAAATCTAATGGAGTAAGATCAGGCGACCAAGGTGGCCACCTTACCGGCCTATTCGTACCCCACCACTTATTGGGAAAATATCGATCTAGAAACTCGGCAGCTCTTCAGGCATTATGACTTGGAACGCTATCTGGCGTCAAATAATTGTTTCCAAAGCCTACATATCAATAAGTTTGAATACCCCTGCGTGAGGTCTATAGTGAATTCGACTCTAAATAGGCTTTGAACGTGTTTGTTTCACATTTTATGCTTTTAAAAGTTCCTTTTTGTTGCAGAAATATCACTTATTATTCAAAAGTTCTGGGGAAATGAAATAGATATAAAGGAAAAGGTAATAATTAAAAATCACAAACATTCAAGTGGTTTTTGTAGACACTTGATTATTTTTCGATTATATACAGGGTGTTTCATTTAAAACTCCAAACGCCGTGTTTTCGAGAATCGACGATAATTTGGTTTGTTTAAAAGCACCTATTTGGTATGGTAAAGCTGAAAACGAAAAAAAAAATTGTTTAGCTTTTTAACAAGCAGGGAAACAGATCAAGTTTTCTTAATTTTCTCTATATAATTTCATATCCACTATACCGAGTAGCTCCAGGAGATCAAAGTCCCTTATAAATACAAATATGATTTATTTCCATAGCGCTTAGCTTTCTTTAAAAACAGTAAAACATAGTAAATTGATTTTCTTTTTTTTTGCAAATAAAAGAATTTTATATCGTTTTAGCGGTTTGCTCTAATAGCAACCTAAAAACGAAAGTAAAATTTTAAGTTTTAAAGTTTTTTTTTATTTCAGAAATTGTCAAATACGTCAAATTTATGTATATTTATAAAATGTACACACGTATTAGAGGGATTACTATTTTTGAGAAAATACATTTTTTAAACGATGAATTTTTTGTACAAACTTTTTTTGACTACTCTGAGTGGTCCTTGAGAGGTAAAACTACTTTTATAAAGCGAAAATATATTTATTATTTTAAAATATAAAACTTTCAAAAAATTACAAACACGTCAAATTTATTAATTTGTTTTTGCATATAGGAAAACTATTGACTTACATAAGTATACGGGGAAGTGCTATATTTGTCGAAATACATTTTCATTTTAGAAGACAAATAAGCTTTTTAAAAAACTATCATTTTGTTCACCGATTCCGTGCAATGTGGTAAAATTGTCTTAAGCAAAAAACATGTAAGATAATAATAAGATTATCATTCTATATAAAGGTATTTTTTAAATTTATTAGGAGAAAAAATATGGGTTTATTTACTTTCCCCTTCAATCTGAAGCACACTCACCGAAGTAGAATAAAATTTAACTTTTAAAAATTGCTGTATCCCTCGCTTTTAGAACTGGGTCAAGATGTTTCTTCCCTAAAATGAATCGCAAATTGTTGGCCATATAATTACGCAAATTCGAGAAAGCGAAAAATGAATAATAAACCCGTATATACATCTGGAATATAGAAACAGAAGTAATCGGATAAATTAATGTGGATTGAAATTCGGCAAGAATATTTTGTATAGATGTTATAAATTGTTAATGAGTAAACCCTGGGATTATTTATACTTTTGCTTTACACTGGAGATTTTTTCTTCTCACTTCGACCCAAATTTCGACTTCTTGTTGGATTTCGTTTTTCATTATTAATCCGTACTCACTTGGAGAACGAATATGGCCACATGGTAAACGTTTATTTAATGTGGACGTAAAGAATAGGGACAACAAATGCGTTTGATTGAGGAGATCTTCGAAAAAGCGTTGCGCTCTGTAGTGTAATTTCATTTAGGACTACTTCTTTGATGTCACCCTAATAGATGACATCAGATGTCTAGTTTGGGGATAAAATATAAAATTACGTTTGTTGACGTATTTTTGAGATTTTCCTATACCATTCAAACCAGAAAAAATACAAATAACACCGAAAGCTGATTGATTTCTTTAATATTTTACCAAGTAGATAAATAACATAAAGTGCATGATGTAAATATTCCCTCTTCTCATAAAAGTTCATCATCTTAATTGGTTTAATCATGTTTGGCTTAGTACTATTATTTAGAGCATGCTTTTTGTTACTGCTAAAATGTACAAATATTATTATTTAACTAAGAGAACTTATTTTTAGACAGCAGGCAACCATTTCGATAATAAACAGACATAGACACTGTAAACTTTCTTATTTAATGGTCAGATACCTTTCAACTGTAAATAAAACACTATTGATTTTGTTCTATACTTATAAATTCAGGTAGGTTTTTCTAACGTTTCATGGGTTAGTTCGCTTTGTTTTCTGGAACTCATTTTTTCACCCCGCTTCTTTTTTCATTCCGTCTTTTCTTTTTCCGACTTTCTCTTCTTCTCATTTTTTTTAGACATGTTTTTATATTTCTCTGAAGTTATTGCAAATAGGAAACACTCGGTTAAACGGTTACCTTTACGTTCTGGTGTTTTCGGCACTACTAAATGATTTCTAGAAGGGGAGTTATTGACAATTTCAAAAGCTAGAGTTATGTCAGACAATATTTGTCGAGTTGGTTCTGTTTTGCTTTTTATAAAATTATTTTCTGCTCCAAAATCATTTCTTCGGTTACATTTACTTACCTATTATTGCTGTTGTTGCTATTTTTCATCTTGAATGCCAATTAGCTGCTGACTTTCAATTTTATCATAATATTATCTTATTGGAAGTTTGTTCTGCAGTTTGATTTATTTATCCCTGGGGTATATTAATTAATTTTAAAAGCCTGCCAAACCTTGTACAGTAGAAAAGTGTCTCCATTATCTTTGAATATTTCGTCGGGATTTGTATTGTAAAAATTATTGAGTTATAGTGAAATTGGCCAAGACTTCTTTAGATTTAGGGGCAACCGAAGGTTGACCTTTTACAAGACATCTTGAAAAGCCAATATTGTCAACTGCAAAGGGAACTATTTTTTCCGAAGTAATTTAATTGGGCGAAAAACTGAAACATCTGCTGGTTGTAGGATTCGGATTGAGTTTGGGTACAATGTGATGAGTTCTGTTCTAGGTTCAGAACAAAGATTGGTAACCTCTAGGTCACATGTGTCTTGTGACCGTCTAAATAGAATTTTACTGGCAATTTAATATTTTCTTTGATCAACTTTTTTTTTAAACTCGTTGAGAGCTATATACTATAACAGAGAAAATCATAACGGTTATATTTTTTTCAGCTATCTACAGCATAAATATTATTTTCGCTTTTACCGGCTAGTACCTGTTCATTATTCGGACATATCTGAAAAGACGTCTCGTCTCCATTGAAAACCTTCGATGGGTTTTGAATTACTTCTTACAGTCAGTTGTTCATAATTCGTGAAGTCACAGCTTCACGAATTATTTCGACTATAAAAGGATGATGTTTCAAAAAGTCATTTATCCATCCATTTCCTGGTCTGTTATTTTTAAATGGGCTAGTAAACAATTATAGAATGATTGAATGACCAGATTAGGTTAGGTTAAGTTTGATTCAGCTCGATTAGATTAAGTTGTCGCTGTAGATCGCTAGAAAAGAACTTTACAGAACCTTGTTAGGATTATTAGATGGTGAGATTAAGTTAAGTTTGATTTGATACAGGTCGATTAAATTATATGTTATGCATGGTTGCATCGTACATTCCACTGTTTTCAAATGTTAGACCTGCCTTTTTCGAGTGACTTTTCCTAACTAATGAACGGCTTCAGCCATTAATTATTAGTTGCTAGGTTATATTCCTATCCTTAAAATGTTTCTTCTGAGTTTTCAAATTCGTTAGCGGGAATGAGAAATATTTAACAACGAACATGTTTCAACGATATTTGGAGCTTTCGTGAGAGGAAGGTAAAAGGTGCCGCAGAAACCCTGTTTGCTTCTGCATTTTTGGTCCCCTGCTCCGACTTGGGGTAGTAAAATAAAAAAAATTAAATAAATACATTTTTTATTGAACTATCTTTATTTAAATTTAATTTAAAGGAAAATTATTTGATAATTTTGGAAAAGTTATTTTTTAAAATTCTAAAAAATCTTTTGTTTTCTAGGGTTTTTCGTATCTGCCTGAATTTAACACCAATTTCTTACTGATCTGCACTATCGACTTTTGAGGTATACACCGAACGAGCCTATTGTTTTTGGCGAAGTTATATTTAAATGATAATTATCTTCTGGCGTGTCATAATAACATCACTTTGCTCATCATTTTTAGTATCAAAATGACACATTTTTCATTCTCAGTACTCTAATGAATTTAAGATCGTCCTAGGACCGTAACGGATTCGTTATAAAACAACGAACAACGAGGTAACGACTGCTTTTCGGGAATATTTTTTTCCTACGACCACTTACGAAACTGACAAAAATACACTTGTAACTGGACTAGAGAGTATTGAAAACAAAAATTTCAACACTAGTGATGAAATAGTTATTTACCTAACAAGTGCGGTACTGCAGTTGTCAAGCTGTCAAGGGCGGAGAAGACATTTTCCGCATGTGTTAGGTACAAAATTTTTCCTACGATCGACATAGTTCTCTAGGTAAACGTCAATTAGGTTTCGGTTCAATAATAATATACTGTATTACAAAAATTATTGAGCTTCTTACAAAAAAAATACTTACTTACTTACAAATCGCGCGGAAAAGTTACTTTTCAGTGCTAGGAGTTCTAAAATGCTACTTTTCCGCACGAATTGTGTTATATAACACATTATTAACAAATTCTGCACAATATTTGACTCAATGACGCCAGAAGATAAAGTGTTGTATTCGGATCTGAAATGACATTAGCCGTGACATAAATAACTATTTTTCTTTCTGGAGCTTTTTTAAAGTAGTTCTCATTTCAACAAACTGATTTCAAAAAAGTAATTTTTATTGTTTTGGAATATACTTGATTCTGAATTTAATTAAAAAAATCACTTAAAATATATAAGCTTTTTCCAGCAACACCATTTTACTTGCGCGGATTCTAAGTGTATAAGAAGGCAATAATGTTCTCAATCTATATATAGATATTCTTTTACTTTTATTTATATATCAGGATAAAAATTTGGTATTATTTACTTTCCCCTTCAATCTGAAGTACACTCATCGAAGCCGGATGAAATTTAACTTTAAAAAATTACTGTATACCTCGCTTTCACAACTCGGTCAAGATGTTTCCTCCTTAAAACGAATCGCAAATTATAGGCCATATAATTACGCAAATGTAACTTCGGGAAAGCGGAAAATAAATAATAAATCCTTATATACATCGAGAATATATAAACGGAGGCGTAACCGGATAAATTATAGTTGATTGAAATTCGGGGAGAATATTTAGTATAGAAGTTTATAAATTATTAAGGAGTAAGCCCTGGGACTATTTATACTTTTGCTTTACACCCAAGTCTTTTTTTCTTCTCGATTCAATCCAAATCCTACCTTCTCGTTGTATTTCGTTTTTCCATTACTAAATGTCAAATACACAATAAGACCATGCGGGGACTAACAGTGACTTAGTGCTTTTCGTTTAAAATAAAAATCTCATCGGCCGTAAAACAAAGTTTATTAATAACAAATAAATGAAAATCCACCAGCAGGTGCAAAAATGTGGGCTGTATTAGGTATGGAAGGCGCAAATTACCGAATAAAAATAAAACTGGTATCCAAAAATATCAAGTGTACTAAGGGTGCAGCTGAAATCCCTACAACTTTAAACACGAGTGTAAAAAGATATTTTCTTTGTAATGGGCGACCTTTTTGAAGATTTTGTTCTAAAAATGCCCAATTTTATGTCTAACGAGGCACACAATCGATTGTGGGGAAAATCCAAGCAATAACACCGTAGACGAAAATGCCCTTAAAGGTAAAACAGTTGCGTATTTACACGCAAATAATTATTTATCTCCTAATGCAAGTACGAAGAGTGAAACGTTACCTAAGGGTCCTATTTTAGGTATAAACTTTACTCGCGAGGAGAGCAAAATGATGAACCCTTGCTCAGCCACCTCTGTTAATTCAAATAGATCAGCAGGAAATCATCCCCGACATAAGGGAACGCAAATTAATTCAAATGACACAGAAGCAGCTAATAACCAACTCTGAGTTCCGAGCAGAGGAGCTGCTAGTCCTTTCTATAACGGTACAAGAACCCTTTACTCCATACGTCATCGTAACTCAGGAAGTTAAACCTCAGTCAACGGTTGTCGAATCCTTGATAGCAGCCGCAATTTCAGCTACCAACCAGCTAAACGAAACGGAACTAGATGGCCCTTTATGCTATTCGGCTCTTCGTCCAAAATAAAAAAAAAATCTCCCAAAAAATTGGCACACCACTCCTAACTTTTGAAGTCCACTAGACAAGCCAGACGACCTCTAAGACCACGTGTCAAATCGATCGAAACCCAAAAAGTACTATTATTAAAAGTTTGATAGATAACTTCCGATGCTGGAGACCAACCGAGCTAAAAGATTTTGGGCCTAAAATTATTAAAAGCCTTGACACTTGCAGCAAGCAAATCAACACATCTTTGATACCACCACCGCAGACCCTAACAGTAGCCAGTCCCAGAGAAAAGGAGCACCTGAACTAATACCAAAACCGTCCGATCACGAGTGCAGAGTGGCTCCCCACGTGCACCATTGATATAGTAGAAGCAGAAGAAGTTGCTGCTAAAGGACCTGCTGGCTGCAGCTCAGGCCTGATGACCACTGGAGCTACATGAAGTGTACCGAGTCAACCGAAACAAAAAAAGTCTTTCGTCGAGAGTTTCGTGATCATTTTCCCGCACTGGGGTCTACTTGAACCACGGAACAGGGCCCGTGACGGCGATAGCTACATCTTCTAGACCACAGAGAAAAACGCAGGCTCACCCGGGTTTGCCATTTATCCTCTACCGATTGTAATCACCAGATTTGATCACACCCACCATCCTCGACGAAACCCGTGAAAAATAAAGTTACCACTACTACTTACAGAGTATAAAGTTGAAAATGACTAATCTAGGCTAACTTAGCTTGGCACACTACAAAAGATGAAGCTTCAGACTACTAATCCTCCAGGCTAAAATAACATGAGACACTAACCATCTCAATTTCAGACACTCTAGTAGTTCCAGCGAAAAGTTCTCGAAGAAAGAAACATAGAAGACAAATAGATAAAAAGATTTCTCTCAATTTTGCGACACCCTATGTATGCTTAAATATTTAAAATGTTTAAATATCAAAATATATCATCTGTCATCAAACTGTAGTGTTGGCCCAAGGGCCTCCCCTGATGTAAGTTAGAAAGGTGAAGGGTGTTATACCATTTTGTGTTGTAGGGATCTACAAGTATGTTTGTATGTTATGAAAAATTAAATATTTTTCTAATATTGTTTGTATGTAACAAAAAGTGTTAAAGGAATATATTCTTCATCTTGCTACCACAACACTAGCAGGAGAAAACAACTGTCTCAACTTTAAAAGTAGGTCGTAAAAACAACGAAAACTATACAATACAAAAAAAATACTTAATACAAAAAGCAATAAATATTTGAAACTAAGTAAGGTCTTTAAAATGTTGTCTATTTACTTCCTGACAATAGACCAAATACTGTGGAAAAACAGTGTATTGCTACCCTCCTCGATTCGCCTACATTCGATTTCTATCCGCTCCGTTAAATCTTTGAGGTCACTGAGCTTAGTTTTATACACCACATTTTTAAGAGTCCATACAAAAAGTAGTCGAGGGGAGTTAAGTCCGGAGACCAAGGTGGCCACTATATTGTACCCCTACGTTTAATCCATCTTCCATAAAAAACGTTGTCTAAATATCCCCGCACATTCCGAGCTACATGCGATGGAGTACCATCCTGCTGAAACCATATTTTATCGTATGGTGCACCATAACCTAAAAAAATCAAGTCTAAATACTTAATACACCAGGTAAAGTAAAAGTTTTAAATATCTTTCTCCAGTTAATGTGTCTTCTATGAGGAAGGGACCCATTATTTTTGCATCCTTTATACTACACCATATCTCCATTTATCTTTTGGGGAATTTGGATATGATTTTCACGTATCGAATGTGGATTTTAGCCGCCCAGTATTTGAAAAATATCATCATGTGTACATCTATATATATATATATATATATATATATATATATATATATATATATATATATATATATATAATAGATATAGGTTTTCTGTCAGTGGCTCAGTAAAGAAAAAACGGACATGTTATGCATAGGTTGTTCGTTGCAGAAAAAGCACTGGCGGGACAAGGTTTTGACTATTAGTTTCGATTTTGCAGGGTATTCATTAAAACCGTTAAGTTTTGGCTCTTGCAAGATACCTATAAAAACTGTTATGTTTTTGGTTAGCAAGGTATCCAACCAGTAACCAGAACTGTCGTTGTGACATTGATTTTTGTTTCATTAAATAAGAAATTATAATGTAAGAGACGTCTACTCAACCAAACTTAAATAACAAGTTAATATTTTCTAGTCAAAGAGTTACATGATTATTGTAATCGTGTTTTATCTTGTAGATGTCCCTTATAACCTCCAAGTAAATATCCAACTATTTATTATATTTAGGTTAGCACCATTTACCTCAAATAAGAAAAATATACCCTCTGAGAGAATTCCAGACATGCCTCAAAAATTATTTTAAAACTTCAACTAATTATCTGAAAAAAAGTTACCGGTAACAACTACTAAGAACAGTTGTTTTAGTCAGAAATTTATTTTTTTCTTCTTGCACGAATTGTATAATTAGAGCTAAGACGGTCAGTTTGAAGTTATTTTAATGTTAAATGTTTTCTTTAGACTTACTGAACATTTGGTAGTTAGCACAATAATGCTTAGAGGGCCCTTCCATGACCCATCCATATGCCTCACTTTATGAACTGTATTTTGATATGCTCAAGTTCATGAAGCCCAGAGCCCTAGAGCACGTAGAAATTCTAAACTGCCTTTTCCACTGAGCCCAAAGGGCCCCATACACGAACAAGCGGTTTGCTCAACGAAGTGTGTTGTGCAAACATGTTGTTCGCGTATTTTCATGTTTGAACTATTGCACAACAGTTTGGATAAATTCATACCCCCTTGAGATTATGTCTTAAGGTAAACTAAAATTAGCCTAAATTGTTGCAACGTGTAGGATGAAGCTAAAATGTACCTTGCTGTACAAAGTTATGCAAATTATTTAAACATGTATGGGTCCTTTAAGGCTTTGCAACGTGTTAAGCAAAATAATTAAATTTTGCCTAGTATACTGACTGTACACTAATTTATTTTGGTTTTCACAATACATGACCGACATTCTAGATTTGTCGTGTATTGAAAAAAAAATGCTTGTACTCTTAATATAATGGTCTAGATAGTCATTTAAATATTGTCTCTGAAAGTTATATTAATGTTAAATTTTCGATTGAAAGCTTGGACAATGCATCTATTAAATATTATAATACAAGTTCATGAATCAGATTCGCAGAGTTGAATGCATTAGATTTTGCACAAAAATCAATTATGTTCAAACGAATTCAATGTTGCGGAACAAAATTTTGAATTGATTTCAAATTGTGTCCAAAGGTTAAATGTGATATGGAGGTAAATGAATAAAATTTTGATACAGTTTAAGATGGCAAAAATCAAGTACAAGATTGGAAAAAAACACCATATTAAAAGGTTTGAGAAATATAGATACCGCTTACCTGAATTTAATGAAAATATATACACTTATAAGTACGAAATTATGCAGGATCCAACCACGACTTCCGCATTGCTGTTAAGTTTACTGTTTTTCTGTTATAAAAGGAATTTTTTTTATGAAACTCGAGGTGATTGGGCTTAGTTTTACACACCATATTTTTAAGTTGTCCCTACAAAAAATAGTCAAGGCGCTTCAAGTCCGGAGACCGAATGTCCCCTATGTCCAATCCATTTTCCCAAAAAAACGTTGTCTAAATAATCCCGAACATTCCTAGCAAAATGCGGAGGTGCACCATCCTGCTGAAACCATATTTTATCATTGGTATTCGGAAATAGTTCTGCAATAGCTGGGACAATTTCGATCCTTAAAAGATTCAAATATCTTTCTCCAGTTAAAGTGTCTTCTATGAAGAAGAGACCGATTATTTTTGCACCCTTTATAACACACCAAGCATTTATCTTTTGGGGAAATTGGATATGATTTTCACGTATCCAATGTTTACCTATCCCAATATTGACAATTATGCCTGTTAACTTTTCCATTAAAAAAAAAAAGTTTAGATTGGTTTTGCAACGTTCCATCATGATTTCACAACATTCGAAGCGCCTGTCGTGACCATCCTGAGATTTCTTGCTCCAAAGGTATTATATATGGATCAATTCTCAGTTTTTAGAAGTCGGTCTACGGGCATGTGTGAGACGTCATTTTCTCTTCCTATTGTTCTGGTAGGAAAGTGCGGATTTTCTTCTAAAGTGATTAAAACATTCAGCCTTATCACCATCTACTGCTCTTCTATCCCCATAACCCAGTACAATAAAAATTTCAATTCTTTGGGTTTCAGTTAAACGATCCATTTTTGTAAATCTACAATACTGACATTGTCACACATATTTGTTTATGTATTTATTTTTATTTATTTGGAGGGTACAGTATCCCTGTAGCCCTACCACATTTATTATCTCCAGTATTTACATAATACATTTTTTTAAATTATATCAAAATTTTAATATATGCGTGTAAATTTATTCCTCTACAATATTTTTGTAAATGCTAGGATAATTTTCACCCAAATTGCAACCTAACACCTAGATGACTAAACAACTGAATGTGTAACAGCTACAATTTTCCATAGATTAAGTTTAAGTAATGACATAAAGAGATAAATTAATTTTCAAATTATGATGTTTACATAAACATAAAAGCAAAAGCAAGCCCCAGGTCCCCACATTATATCAAGTTAATATACCCTAACAATAATAACCAAACTTAAAATTAGAATGTTTTCTTAAATATATTACATTTATCCAAAATATAAGATCTACATTTTTGTTTAAATAATTTAATTTTAGCAATATTTCTTATTTCTAAAGGTATAAGATTATAAATCTTCGGTGCATAGTAGTTAAAGAATCTCATATTAGCATTAGCGTTAATTTTATCATGTGTTCATTTGATTTATTTCTCGTTAGATAGCTATGATTGACATATTCTTGAGAGATCTTTATTCTTATAAATAAAAATGCTGACCTCCAAAACATACACAGATCTTACATTAAATACTTCTCTTGAATACAACATGCTTGTAGGATAAAGTCTATTTTTCCTGAGAATCACCTTTAATATGTAATTTTGCATAGTGCTCAATAGGTGTAAAGCATTCTTATAGCACCCCACACAACAATATTATATCTTAATAATTATTCTACAATGGTTTTATAAACAGATATTAACAATTTTTTACTCAAGATATTTCTTAAAATATAAAATTTATACAACAGCTTTCTAATTGTTACTGTCAATTTAGAAACATGTTGATTCCATTTCAAATGCCTGTCAATAATTACGCCCAAATATCGAATATGTGACACCTCTTTGATTACTGTATAACTAATTGTAAATAATGTCTAGTCCATTAATTACACTTTCTTTTACTTCAGCCCATGTTCTTGCAGAGAACAATATGGCAGTGTCATCTGCATAGGAAACAATTGTACGATTCCTGAGTTTTAAATTAGTTAAGGTATTAATAAAGATCAAAAATAGGATTGGACCCAATACTGTACCCTGCAGCACACCTATTCTAATATTTAATGGATCACTTAAAGTCTCGGCTATTTTGACATATTGTACTCGTCCATCTAAGTAGCTTTCAAAGACATCCAATACCACGCCTCTCACACCATTCCTTTCCAGAACTTTCAGAAGTAGGTGATGGGGTACGGTATCAAATGCCTTTGCCAAATCTAAGAATACAGCTATGCATTTCTCATTAATATCAAGTTGGACCGTGATGTGTTTTGTAAGGTGGTAGAGTGCGTTACAGGTACTTAATTTACTTAAAAATCCATATTGATTTGGCGATAAGATTGAGTTTGACTGTAAAAAATCTAAAAGTCGGTACACATTTTTCGAAAATCTTAGCAAAATTATTTATTAAATTTATAGGCCGATAATTGGTCACTTTTGTCTTATCTTCTGATTTATATATAGGTATTATTACTGATATTTTAAAGCGATCAGGGACAGTGCCAATTTTAAAAATTAAGTTGATTATATGAACAAGGGGGTCCAGTAAGAATATAAGGTTGTTTTTTTTTAATTTTAAACTTATTCTGTCAATACAGGACTATTGTTGTTTTTTAAACTATTTATTTTTTCAATTATTTCATTGTTATTTACTGGTCTTAAATAAAGTGATGTTAATTGATTGGTAGAAATTTTAAATTCATTTTTTGGTTTCAGAATTTTTCTGAGCATGTGTACCCCCACATTAATAAAAAAATTATTACAGAAATTTACCAGATTTTTTAAGTATGTAAATGCGCTTGAATCAGTATTTAATATAGGCCGAGGTGTGTTACTTGTTTTGTCTTGAGTATTATTTGTAGCATCTGATATTAATTTATAAACTTTTTTGAGATCATTCCCAGCTCTATTAACTTCATTTTTATAATATTCATATTTACACTTTTCAATTACTTTCTTTAGGCTATTTCTATAGGTTTTAAATGTTTGGCTATCCTCTTCATTAAAGTTTAACAACAATTTTCTTTTCATTTCATCCCTTTTTTAATACTCCTAATTAAACCATTTGTAATCCATGGCTGGCGCTTTTTTAATTGTGTATAATTAATGTTTTTTATATAGGTAGCCTATTTAAGAAATAAATTAATCTTTCTATAAAATTCATCCGTTGCTTTAGTTACATCCGTACAACTTAACACTGAATCCCAGTTTTCATTCTGGTTTTTTTAATTGGTAATTCACTATTATAATTTTGGTTTTGGGATACTTTATTTCTATTTAACATAACAGGGTCATGATCAGTAAGGTCCAAATTAACAATGAATGGGTTAAAGTCAAGTTTATTCTTACCTATGTTAGTCCTTATAAAAATATGATCAAGGCAGGATTTTTCCTTAGTTGGGGCATTAATGCATAATAAAAATCCAAAATGATTTAGGGTAGCCAAATATGAATTTACTGTATTGTCGTTTTTGTCTAAAATATCTATAATAATGTCATCCAGAAATAAATCAATGTTACGCCTTTTATTTTGTGTCAGATATGCTTCAATCTCCTCGAGGAATGTTATTTTATTTGTGTTTGGTGGTCTATACAAACATACTATATTGAATGAAAATTTTTCTTTTCTCAACAAGATACTACTTACAGTGACGTCACACCCATCCAGCAAAGTATTTTTTGTTTGATAATTAAGGTTGATTTAATAAAAATGATCATTCCATCTATTCTATTGTACTTAGCGCCATTAAAGTACTTGTTATATCCTTTTAAATTGTATTGTCCAACATAGCTATCAAAGGATTCACTAAAAACAATATTGAAGGTTATATGTTTCAAAAGCTACTAAAAACTCGTTAAAATTTTTATGAATGCTTCTAGTATTAAAGTGTATAATATTTAATAGATTATTGTTTAAATTTATTTTAGTATGTATATCACTTGCCCATATTTTATCCTGTGTTATATCCATCTCAAGTGATTCTAAATTTTGAAGAATCCCAAGTCCTGGAATTTCATCTGCCATTTTCAACACCATAGTCTATCTTGGCTCGAAGAGTATTTAGGAGGTACTGATGAGATGCACAATTTACATCACTCGTTTGTGCAAAATATCGTAGTTTTGCTTGAATTTTTCATTGACCAAAACGCAGTTGTTACACTTTTTGTTAAGTTTTGGACACTCTTTAAAATTATGTCTTTCAGAACAGTATTCACACACTATTGTATTTGGGCATGATTCCATTTTGTGGTAGTACTGTTGGCACTTAAAACAATTTGTCACACTTAAATCCTCAACCACACTGTATCGCTGCCAATTTATAAATATTTTCTGTTCCACCATTAGTTTGTAGAAAACTTTCCGATAACATTCGCCAAATACTGTACTCATAGCATCCGGATGTTTAGGTCTTCTTATATAAGTAATTTTTATATCATCTGACTCATCTATGAAGATATTCTGCTCTTTGATAGCTTGTGTAATATGTTCCTCATTGAAGTCACTCTGGAATCCAAGAATTTTAAATCGAGGCATTCTCATTTTAGTGATCTGTACATCGTAATCTTTCAGTTTACTTTCTGCTCCTTATTTTAGAATATGAATATCAGACTTATTAAAACATTTAATAATCATACCGCCATCTTTTGTGTTTCTCGTACCCCTAATAGCCACCTTAAGTTCTGCCGGCCGTATAGTTTGCTTCACATCAGAGTTAGTTTTGATTGTATCTTGGTGCTGTTTGGGTTTAATTATGATATTTGGTATATTACTGACGGGAGCCCTTATAGGTTTAGTTTTAGATATCATGTTCTGCTGCAACACGGTGCTATATAACGAAGGCGATATATAAAACTGTCTTTCAAAAACACTGAGGAACTTCTAGTTCAGCAAGGCAAATAAAAAGATATAACATTTTAAAAATGTTTGGATTAAATATTAAACAAGTTTGATTTTAGCCTTGGATCTAATTGATAAAATTTAAGAAAAATATAAAAATTTTAAATATACAAAAATTAATATAGTCTTTGAGATATACCTCAGTAAAAGTTTAAGTTTTTTTTTTAAATTCAATTTAAATTCAATTATATTTCTGCTCTGTAATTGCTCCTGACGCTATAGGTATCAGGTAAAATCTTGAATAATAGTTATGTTTCTTTATATTTTAAGAAAAGAACTTCAAAAGTTTACAACATTGGCATAGCGTTTAACATATTCTTGGTAAGTTATGTTGAACTTTTCAACAATAGCGAACGACGCTGACTCCTGAACTAAAAATTCGTTTACAGTTATTATATTTTAAAACGCGTCTAACGCTCAGGGAGTGTTTTAGTTCTTTATAGTTTTGTATGGAGGATTAATAGATGGAACATTTCTGAAGGTATTTTCGTCTTGATTAAAATTAATGTTTAAGAGTTTGTAAATTTGATAATTATGCCAATTACACTAAAAAATATTTCCAATCTTGTGTTATTTAAAATATTTAAAAAGCATCATTTTCAATAGGTAACAGTATTTTATAGTCTAATTTCTTATATCTCGCAAATACCTTAAAACAAAGAGATGAAAGGAAATAACAATTTAATTTTCTATAATTGGCATATTCCTCAAATTTTACGAAGAGTTTCTTTCGTGTAATTAGTTGAAACTATAGAGAAGAGCACACATTTCGTCTTATCTTCAATAAGCACACACGTACAAGGTTTTGAATTGACACTCCCTCCGTGTCTTATCTCGAAATATGTTTTGTGTCAATAGTACAAAAGGGGGTATCAAGACGAGGATAAGGTCACATCTAAGCCCCAACACGAGTATAGACAAAGGTGATTCTCTCTTTGTTTTGCAGGAGAATGTTTTTCTTAAAGACAGTAATTTCATTACAGTCCGTACCCTCGAAACGTTGAAAATAAATTTTAATTCATTAGGATGAATTGATGAATTGGAAAACTATTTCACTTAAAGGAATTATGTAACATATATTTTGAAATATCGAAACCACTGGCGATTATAAAAAGTGTTTGTTAAATATCACTTCATATTTTCTTAATCGGTCCAAGTTTGAAATAAAAACACCAGTTCACGCAGAAACCAGAAAGTACAATTCAAAATACAGCGTCAGTTTCAATTCGGTGTACCTAAATATTTGTTTCATAGGCACTGCTTGGCTGAATAAATCACATGAAAGCTTCTTTGCGTTTAATTTTTTTGCAATTTGATAACTTACATAACTCTTTCTATTCTTTTTTTAAATATCGTTGTTTGTGATCGTGTATCGTGAGTTTTTCCAAGACGAGTAAGATTTTATATTTCAGTATGTTGAAACAAGTTATCTTCAAATTACAGCAGGAATCTTTTTTCTAGGAATTAGTTTCTCTATTCTATACTTCGTTAGTGCTTCCTAGTGCTTTATTTTGTTTAGCTGGTGCTTCCTTAGTTTTGCAAATATTAATTTTTTTATTAAATTGCAAGGTCAGTCCCCAAAGTTGTTCTGATCGACCCAACTGGAAGACGTTCGTTAGTGCTTGATGGTAGTGGTTAGTGCAATTTTATCTGTGCAAATATTTGATTATCTTTATTTTAAGGTCAACTCCCACAGTTTTTTCTATCAGCCCAAACAAAAGTCCGCGAAGCACCAGAAAAAAAGCGTGTTCATATTTTATTAGATATTGCATGAATTCAGAGTTAGATAACCCGATTTTTTTTATTAAAAATCAATAACTTTGTGTTGTGGTATTTGTAAAATATAAAATTGCTAACTAATAATTTTAAATTCCAAGAAAATTTAGAAACCAGTATATTTGTTATCCAGCCTTTAAGCCACGTTGCCAAATTATACAACAATACATCTAAAAGAATCTATAATATTTCCTGCATATTTATCTATTCTGAAGACCACACATTTATATTCTGTTCCTAGAACGTTGTGCGTTTATGTGTTGCGTCATTCGCTAATTTGACATCCTAAATTACTTACTTACCTATCAAGTAGTACATCCATAAGTATTTAGGCCTGCGTATATCTAGTAATTATTTATTAGCGCTAACCGGCCTAACGATAATCGTTTAATTATTTCTTAGACCTTAAAATAAAGATAAGCAAATTTTTATAAAAGTAAGGGTGCATTAACAAAACTAATCGAAGCGCAAAAAATCACTAACGAAGCCCTAACAAATGACCCCTAGTTTAGGGCGGGCGATCAGAAAAACTTTGGGGGCTGACCTTGAAACAAAATAAAGGAATATTTCTAAAATTAAGCAAGCAATAACAAAACGACTTGAAACACTAAAAGGCACTTACGAAGCACTAACAAACTACACATAGTTTCGGCCGATCAGAAAAACATTCGAGCTGACTTTAAAATAAAAAAAACGAATATTTACAAAAACAAAAATGCACTAACAAAACTAATCGAAGCACCAAAAAGCACTAACGAACGACATCTAGTTTAGGTCAATCAAAAAAATTTGGGAGCTGACCTTGAAATTTAAAGAAATAAACGCACTAACGAAAACAAAAGAGCACTAAGGAGGACTAATGAATAACACTAAATTTGAGCAAATCGGAAACATTTTGTAGGCTTTTAAACAAAATGAACATTTCCAAAACTAACGAAGCAATAACGGTACTACTTGACGCAATTAAAAGCACTAACAAAGCTCTATCGAACGACACCTAGTTTGGGCCGATCAGAAAAATTTTGGGGACTGACTTTAAAACAAAGGTAAGCGAATATTCACACGAATAAGAACGCACTAACGGAACTAGTCGAAGAGCTAGAAAGCATTAACAAGGCACTAACAAACGACGTCTAATTTAAGTCGAAAAACTTATTTTCCAAACCAATAAAGCACGAATGAAAGCAAATAAAGTACTAAGAAGCGTTGACAAATGACACCAACTTTGAGCAAATCGGAAATACTTTGGAGGTTAACTTTATGGACCTTCTAGAGCTCTCGTAGTAGTAGTAATGGGGAGGTAAAGTTCAGCTGGTAGGCCTTAATAACCCTTCGCCATTCCTTGTTCATCCACTCTCACCATGGATCACCTATTGCCAATGATTTGAATGGGCCTATCGCAGATCTATATTAAGAGGTATGGGTTTCTTCCTCTGTTCTACGATTGGAGATAATAAACAATGTATTTTAGCCTGGTTTGTGAATGATCTGGACTGGTGCCCTTGGATTGCCTGCAACCCACTATACTTAGCTTCAATTAATGTTTGTTTTATCCCAACCCCATTTCTTTAAGGTCTAGATTAGTTTCGTTAGTGCTTTCTTATTTTTGTAAATATGCGATTAACTTTGTTTTAGATTCGGCCCCCAAAGATTTCTGATCGAACAAAACTAGGTGTCGTTTGTTACTGCTTCGTTAGTTCAAGAAGTTTTGTTATTGCTTGGACAATTCTGAAAATATACGTTTATTTTGTTTGAAGCTCGGGTCTTAAAATACATTGGCTCAAACCTTATATCATTAGTTATACTTCGTTAGTGCTCCCTAGTGCTTTATTTTGTTTCGATGGTGCTTCCTTAGTATCGCAAATATTAATTTTTTGACTAAATTTCAAGGTCAGTCCCCAAAGTTGTTCTGATCGACCCAACTGGAAAACGTTCGTTAGTGCTTGTTGGTACTGGTTAGTGCAATTTTATTTGTGCAAATATTCGATTATCTTTATTTTATGGTCAACTCCCATAGTTTTTTCTATCAGCCCAAACAAAAGTACGCGAAGCACCAGAAAACAAGCGAGTTCATTTTTCATTAGATATTGCATGAACTCAGAGTTAGATAAGCCAATTTTTTTTTTAGTATAAATCAATAACTTTGTGAAAATTGCTAACTAAGAATTTTAAATTCCAAGAGAATTTAGAAACCAGAATATTTGTCATCCAGCATTTAAGCCACGTTGCCAAATTATACATCAATACATCTAAAAGGATCTATAAAATTTCTTACATATTTATTTATTCTGAAGGCACACCACACATCTATATTCTGTTCTCAGAACGTTGTGTTGCGGTATTCGGTAATTTGACATCCTAAATTAGCAGCAATGTAAGTACCTACCAAGTAGTATATCCATAAATATTTAAGCCTGCTTATATCTAGTAATTATTTATTAGCGCTAACCGACCTAATGATAACCTTTTAATTATTTCTTAGACCATAAAATAAAGATAGCAAATATTTATAAAAGGAAGAGTGCACTAACAAAACTAATCAAAGAGCAAAAAATCACTAACGAAGCACTAACAAACGACCCCTAGTTTGGGTCGATCAGAAAAACTTTAGGAGCTGACCTTGAAATTTAATGAAAAAATAAAAGCACTAACGAAAACAAAGGAGTACTAAGAAGGACTAATGAATAACACTAAATTTGAGCAAATCGGAAACACTTTGGAGGCTGACTCTTAAACAAAAGGAACATTTCCAAAATTAACAAAGCAATAACGATACTACTTGACGCAATTAAAAGCACTAACAAAGCTATATCGAACGACACCTAGTTTGGGCTGATCAGAAAAATTTTGGTAGGCTGATTTTAAAATAAAGGTAAGCGAATATTCACACGAATAAGAACGCACTAACGGAACTAGTCGAAGCGCTAGAAAACATTGACGAGGCACTAACAAACGACGCCTAGTTTAAGTCGATCAGAAAAACTTATTTCCTAAACTAAGAAAGCACTAATAAAAGCAAATAAAGTACTAAGAATCATTGACAAATGACACCAACTTTGAGCAAAACGGAAATACTTTGGGGGTTAACTTTATGGACCTTTAAATGAGTCCTGAAAACTAATGCATTAATAACCGATTGTTTGTATATATTCGTATGCAGGTTTCCTGTAAATCGGTGTTATTACACACACACAGAAACAATACCG
The DNA here is from genome assembly GCA_030620095.1 of Kuschelorhynchus macadamiae. Classification (NCBI taxonomy): domain Eukaryota; kingdom Metazoa; phylum Arthropoda; class Insecta; order Coleoptera; family Curculionidae; genus Kuschelorhynchus; species Kuschelorhynchus macadamiae. The sequence goes on along the minus strand of JAUTXW010000916.1, from coordinate 515,169 downwards.
CATGATCAAATTTAATACATTTTACATTAGAATTTTCTTGGTTGACTTAGATAGTTCCCTCTATACTGGATAACTTAGGATATGTGGATATTTGCTGCGACATCAAAAAATATCCTTAGTTACTTTATGGTCAAGATGATCTAAAAATGTAGTTAAATTTTCTTTACTATGTGGCCACATCACACAAGTATTATCGGTATCAAAACTAATATTTAGGTTTTCTTGGAGCAAAACTTACAAGAAAAGAAGAACAGTAAGGATCTTTGCCGGTAAAGATGCCTTTCGCAATTTTAGGGTTAAACTTAAACTTAAACAGACATCAGCAAGGCTAATTTTTCTTAATAAAAAATATGTGTGACCTAAGTTATTAAATTTTGAAAATATTTATTACGCAAACCTAATAGTCGATATGGACCAGTCTAAGGTAGTAGGATGAGCACAATTCAATTATCAAATAGAAGACACCAATCAAATTAATTTTAACTGGGTAGAATTTAACGTACCAAGGAAAATAGAACGTAATTGCTTTTGAACCAGTAGCTCACTGCTTCCTCGGGTGTTACACATTTTCTCGGCCGAAGCGTGTATTGACGAACGCAGGCTGATTTCAGAGTTGCCAAGTAAATAGTTCTTCCGGAGTTTATCGAAATAAAATAAAATAGTGGAACTTCAAAACATTTTTATACTTAAACTTTACACTTAGCATCTGGGGAGCAATTCTAGATTCCTTATTGAGTCACAGTTTTAACACAATAATTAGAATTTTTTTTTTTAATAGCATTAATTTGGGGAAAAAATGTCCTTGACCTTTATTCCGACATAAAAGTTTCCTCGCCTAAGTTCCAAAGGCCGGCCCCCGAATATAAGCAAGATGTCCGATATTTAAGCTTAGAGCTGCTTTTAAATTTCCTTTCTTGCCAAATCGTGTGAGAAAAATTAGCCATCCGATATGAGATTAAATCACAGATATTTTATTTAATCCCTCTTTTTAAGGAATAAAAGGAAAATTATTTTGGTGAGATTACCGGTGAGTTATTTACGCAAGATAAAACTTTAAAAGTGTTTCAATAACCCGACCAACACCTTTTTTATTAAATTTTGGCAGACCTAAACCCAGATCGGTTTTATTTTCGCATAATATTAATTCTGCTGGATTTAACTCCAAGTTAAAAAAGGTTTCCCTGTAGGGTACTTAAATTTACCGGCACAGTTTCGAGTAGAGAATAGAATTTAAAAAGGAATGAAATAATGCGCCAATATAGATTTTAATTTTAGTATCTGCCATTAATTTAATTAAATTGCAATACTACTTATTTCCTTGATTTGGACATATTTTAATATGCCATGATCAATAAATTTGTTGAGCGAATTTGTAACTTGTAGTTGAAACTACAAAGGTCATTATTAAACATATAACTTTTATCTAATGAACTTTTCCTACGACCACCTATGAAACTGACTTAAAAAGGCAATATTTATTTGACTATAAAGTTCTTGATATCACACTCATGTTCAAAGTATACTTACGCACTAGTGTTAGTCCGGAGAGTGTATTTTCCGCACTTACGTTGGCCTATTTTTCTACAAGTTTATTTTTAGTTTATCCGTTTTATAATAAAGAATTATTAGTATTCTCAGCTCTTATAAACAAAAAATAGATAAAATCATTATTTGCGTCTTTTGAAATTCTTTTTACAATGCTTAAAACAACGAAAAATATTAAAAAGAGAATTTCTTGGGCCTGAAACAAGCTACACTGGCCTTCAACAGTGGAGTTTGACATTAAAAACTCAAATTCGAAATATTTCCGCAGCTCCTCGTTTGAAAACTGCCATTTTCAATATTTGTTATGTAATATAGTATTTCAACACTAGTTATTTATTTAACATTACATACGTATGTCTGCATTTATTGGCTTTCAACTTATTAGTACCGTAAAAAAACAAACTTTGTTTTTAATTTATACTAGAAGTGGTAGGTAATTATATTGGTTATTACTTACACATAATAATCCCTGTTTAAGAGATGTTTTCATGCATCTTAATGTACAAGTCTTACGTGTCTAGAATTATGGTATTGCGGCATTTAAGTAAAAAATCTTGTTATATTTAGTTCAAATTGCGCGCCAAAGACAATACAAGGCCACCATCACTCTTACGCATCAAGTGCTCCGTGCGAGCCTACCTAGTGTAGCCCCAATATGTAAGGCTCAACGCACGTCATCGATAAATTTAATTTATATATTTAGAGGCCGTTGTTCTTAGTTTTCAATAATTTGTTTTAGAATTAAGATGTGAGGTATAAATGAGGCTTATTAGACATATTGTCAAAAGATACACCAACATGTAAGTCACATTTCTGTTCTATATTAATTTGAATTTGATTTAGAGCTAAGTTGATGAGAGTTGATTTGATTGAAACTAGCGGTCGGGATAAGTTGTTAAGGTGTCAACAGGACTGTTACACTCTAACACCCAACTCTAAAATATGTTTTACGCCAATACTATAAAATAAATGCCAATTGGTTACAGTAGCTAATGATAACTGACTCTTGTTAATAGGCTTAATTCCTGGATTCCCGGACCGAAATTTTAGAAATTCGTAATTTTTGACGTTGGGGATCCTCCAACTTGGTAATGGTACGTCTGGGAAGAAATAAGAGAGATGGCCAATCGTTGAGGATAAATAGGCGCGTCATCTGGTAAAAAAATAATTTCGGTGGAGCGGATAATAACTGATCAGGGGCGTCCTGAGACAAGAATTCGATCGAGAATATAATGAAGATTCAAAATCAAAAGAGCGCGAATAGGCGGTCAAAACTCAAAAAAGCTGTTTTTGCTCTTAAAATTTTCTCGAATTTTACTTTTTTTTCGAAAACAGTAAATACCAGCCAGAATAGTTCACATATTCATAAAATACCTTTAAGAAGTTGAAAAACCAGAGTACAGTTTGAATTTTCTTTAGTATATAATCAAATCTTTGATCTCTATGTAATCTGTATTTATATATTATCATTCTGATGTACAATCTTTCTTTAATTACCTGCTAAATTTGCTAGAGAGTTTACCAGTAAAAGGCAGGAAAATTCTATGCGGGGACCTTAATATTGACTATGCCACTGTTTGTGCTACCCAGAAATATTTAATTTATATATTCAACTCTTTCGGTTTTGCGATGCATGTATCGTCTCCAACTAGAATTTCAAAATACTCTTCTTCTATCATTGATTACATAACGTCTGATTTTTCTCCGTCAGAGGTTCAATCTCAGGTTAGTAACACAGGTCTTTCCGATCACGAAGGAATAGTTTCCAATATTAATATTCCTCTTAGGCCCTTACAGAGACCTCGCCATAGGGGCAGAATTTTCTCGGCCGCCAATTTTTCAGAATTTCATAATATTTGCTTAAACACCGACCGGAATTTTGAATTACAATTTTAAGTGCTTTTAATAGCGCCTTCCCGCTTAAGACTATGAAACCTAAGTATCATAAAACGTGGACCACGAAAGGACTACACATAAAAATATGCGTTCCCTCTTATATATAAAAAAATTCACCGACTCCATTCTTATTCTCGACTATATCTTTAATTATAGGAGGATCTATATTAAACTAATCAAATCAGCAAAAAAATATGCTCTCAAAAACGTCTAACAAAGTCTGAAAACGTTTCAAAGGAAGCCTGGTACATTATCAATGACCTCAGAAACAAATCAAACCCTGTGACTCAGATCTTGCCAAAGCCAAATGACCTAAATGATATTTTGTTAATGTAAGCAAAAATGTTACCTCTGGTATCTCGCCAAGTTTGGACCCTTTTTCGTTTCTCCCTCCATGGAAAAATGTCGCTAATAGCCTCTTTTTAGGCCTGATAGCAGCATGGAACTATTGAAAGAAGTGAATAACATCACAAGCAAATCTACGTGTAGCACTGATGGCCTATCAATTAAAATATTCCTGAACCTGCCGCTCCCCGTTATAGAGGCCCTCACAACACTAATAAATGAATCCCTTATATAAGGTATATTCCCTAAATGCCTTAAAACAGCTATAATTATTCCGCTTTATAAAGGGAGTGGAAAAACTCTTGCAATTATCGCCCAATTGCTCTACTACCAGTGCTATCAAAAATTATTGAAAGATTACTAAACAATCGTTTTATGCCATTTCTGCTTAAACATCAGATAATATGCCCGGATCAGTTTGAATTTTTACCCAACAAATGCACCAGTGATGCCATGTTCTCGTAGCTTAGCGATGTCTACTTATCCCTCAATAACAACCACCCCACCTCCTCAGTTTTTTTGTGACTATGCAAAAGCCTTTGACTGTGTTAGTAATTAAATTTTGATAAGCAAGCTGAATTTTTATGAAATCCGGGGTATTTCTTTAAATTGGTTTAAATCTTATCTCGGTAATAGGCAACAATTTGTAAGGGCAAATAGTTCTTATTCTAATTGTAAATTGATTACAAGGAGAGTCCCTCAAGGTTCGATTTTGGGAACTATTATTTTTTTGTTATACATTAATGATATCACCAACCTCAAAATTAAAGGAAAAATATCTCTCTTTGTTGACGACACAAGAAAAACATAGAGTGATTTTGATACAACGTCTTCACATTCTAATATTTCCAAAGACTTTGTTATGATTAAGGCTTGGTTCGATTCAAATCTGCTTCGCTTCAATGTGGATAAAACGGTGGCCTTATCTTATAAGGGGACTTTACAACCACTTCAGCTACTTAATAACAATATGAAATACGTTGAGTCTGGGGCATGACATATACCTTCCTATTTCTTCCACAGAATTAATAAAAAAATCAATTATTTACAACGCCATAAAACTTTCCAATCATCTTCCAGAACATTTAAAAAAAAAGCCTTATGTTTGCACTTTTCCGAAAAAAAACCAAAGCGTACCTCGTTGAAAGACCTTTTTACTGCGTTATTAATTTTTATAATGAATACTATCATTAAAATGTTTTTCATTTGCTTGCTTATTTAAATCATGTTGCTGCAAGGCATTTGAAGATATTTTATAACGAATGAACTGTCTAATAGTCCGTTAACATCAATTATTTTTGTTACATATTTGATTAAAGTTATACATTTCCTTTTTTTCTAATAAACTTTAATTACTGTATTAGTTCAGTAAACTTTTTGTTTAACTTCACTTATTTTGCTATATGCACTATAACGATAACAAAATAGAGTTTAAGGTCGCGTAATTTTAATTTCAATGTCATCGAAATTATTCACCTCGCATATGTATTTTTTTTTCGATCATTATTTCGTTTTTTCATTTTTTTTTGGTTTTAAGGTAAATTTCGCTTTGTCAAAAAAATTGTGACAATTTTCCTGCGAAAATAAAGCATACTTTTGTTTGTTTGTTTGTTTGAATTTTTTAATCATGTTTTTCACCAGTATTCCACGTTTGGCACTGTAGCATCTAATGGTTGATCCTTGGCCAATCAGGTAAATTTTCCGAAAAATAAACCACATTTTCTTTCCTCTCCGGACGGTGATCAGGCTGATTATCGAGATTTTTTAAAATGTAGCCTGCACGAGCCTTCATTGATTGGCTTTGAGCTTTAATACCAACGTATCGGTATCTCCTGGGACAAAATCTAGGCAGACCAAATATCTCCAAGTTTTGCTACAAGACCTGGTAATAAATTTTTTCGTTTTTAAAGAAAATTGCCGCTTTGTTCGAGATGGGCCTTACCGATGCGACGTCAGTTTTGAGAAGTCGGACTTTGGTCGGTTTGAGAAACATAGTATATCGAAAATTAAAAAGATTAAGACGTACTTCATATGTCTTAATCTACTTTTGTAAAGTTTAAGCAAATATTTTATGCCTAATTGTCTTTAGCATATGGAGGTAATCATAATAATAAATAAATTTTCTCAAACATGACATCATAATAGAGGTATTTTCGGTATACGGGGGATTCAGTTTTTTTATTCTCTTTATATGGGATAAGTATATCTATATAAAGTAAAGTGTTCCCGGTTTAGTATGTTTTATGATTTCTTGTGCTATTTTGATATACGAGGCAGAGAATCAGTTATTCGGCTTATTTCTCTGGAGTAGTCTTAATTTCATTTCTACTATAGTTATTAGGTATATGAAATAAAGTGTTACTAATTGTGCTACTTTCACACATAGTCATCATAAGGGATCATTAAGGTGAATTTCATATATTTTACACACGGGGTGTAATAGTAATAAATAGGGATTTTATTTATATTTGGTAGGTAAGAAATAAAATATTTTGATCAAACCTCTACCTAGAATGAGGGCTGTTAAATATTTTCTTTGTGCAAATTTGCACGGTTTAAAATATCGATTTTTGGTTTTCGGTAGTTGATAGTATTTTTGAAAATTAAAAATATTTAATCTGACAGCTGTCAAAATAATTTTAGTGTAACTTTTAAATGGCTGAAAACATCGTTTTGGGATTTTAGATTATAAACAAAATGTTTGATGTTTTCGATAAAAAATAGTTGTGTCTTACTAGGCAGGCTTCTATCGTAAAACCATATTGTGTTTACGTATTTTACATTGTTACTGAACGAACGTCATATAGCAATGAAACTTTAGTTTATCTCTTAAACGGTTTAAGGTATAAGTACGGGATAGAATTTCTAGAATATATTTTTAAATTAAAAAGTTATAGTCCTCAAACGCTATGGTTCTAGAGCCTTAATTAATGTAGGTATAATTCAGATCCTACCGGATATTGTTTGTTGAAGTGACGGGATATCTATATTACTTGTTCAATAAGTAATTAAAAGTGATCCTACAAAAACATAATAACCCAGGGAGGGCCATGTTAATTTATGATATTTTAAGTATTATACGGGAAACTTATTACCTATAACAACCTATTTACAAAATGGGTGTCTCGATTTCATGTTGCAGTAATATATCATTTCAATAGGCATTTTATCTGAACCGCTAAATGTTGAAACACCAACTAATTCCTAATCGCCAATATTCAGTAATTTATGTGATCATATTGCAGCCTTTTGAATATACGACCATTTCCAAAAGTGCAAAACGAGCACTTAAGATCGCAAATATCGTAGAGTCTTTACTAAAATTAGATCAAGAAAAAAGATATGCCAAAAAGTCAGAAGTAAAATAACAAATAGAGAGTGACTCGTCCAGGTTAATTTAAGATAAATTAAGAGGGACAACTGATGGAAATATATCGTGTTACGTGGAGCACACAAAACAGGTTGGAAGCAATATGAAAATGGTTTCATCTTAGTAGATAACAATGCAAAGCTGTACCATAGTAGAAATAAACTAGTAGCGTCGCTCTCCCAAATATTTTCCGACTACCAACAAAATTCGGCAGATAGTTGGCACTTCGCAGCATGCAAAGAGCTTCAGTATAAATCCATCGTTCGAGCTGCGAGGTTCGAGGTTGCATCCTAGAACAGAGTCGGATTGGCGCAAATGAGTACGTTACTGTGTGCTGCTGTTGAGTGCCTCAACACGTCGTAAAAATTGGTTATATTTTATTTTATAAATTACAGTTTAAATCTTATAATCGGTACATTTCAAATAAAATATACAATATGTTCCTGTTTAATATTTTGAACAAATTCCCGTTTTGACGCCACGTAAATTTAAAACAGTGAAACTAGATATTCTTGACGATATGGGTTATAAAAATGAAATGAAAATAGGTAGTTTTTTAAAATCTGTATATCCAAAAATAATAAGTAGTTATTGAGAAAATTTTGAATTTTTGTCACCTTCAGCTTTTAGACTCAATTCTAATTTTCTAACTAAAACGTCGATTATGTGTTAACAACGGAATTTATACATAAAAAAATCCACTCTCTAATATATTACTAAAAACGCGTTAAACAAAACATTAAATGGATGTTAAAATTAAAATTGATATAGGTAGTAGAAAATGTCTGACAATAACTTATTAATTCTTGATTTTTTAGGATATTCTAAATTTTTATTCCTCCCATTTTTAAACTCCTACCTGTTTCGAAATTGAAATATTAAATACGTTGTACAACCTATTTTTTTTATTTAAATGTAAAATTTAATGGATCAAATTTTAAAGCTGTTTTTGGGTACCCAAAATTCGTAATTTAATTAATTTTATATGCTCCTCTCAGAATTAACGAATTTGTATCTCTAAAATATCTGAAAATATAATTGTATGTTCGCCGGAAACGTTTAAAAACGTAACACGCCAAATTGTTTCCATAAAACAACACTAACTTTAGAATTAAAAGTGTATATACCCAAAAATTCATAATAAGAATTACTAAATTTTTCGACATTTCATGCCTTTTTTAAATACTTCATCTAAACTGATTAGTTAGAATCAGTCCGGTTAACTCGTGATTTAAGAGACATACCGAGATAATCTTTGATAGAAATTGGTTTTTACACGTTCTAAGAAACTTGAGACTTTTAAGACGATTTAGGTAAAAAAATAATATTTTTGCCGTATTTGTTCTCAACTTGCAGATGCACAAGTACTATTGCTTACATGAAAGGTTTACAATATTTCACGTAATTTTTCACCCTATGATCAAATGATATTTTTTATTTTATTGTGTGCTCATATTTCCCTAAATACATCTCTAGCTACAATCTACCGCAACAATTCGCTACATCTTCCGCAACAATTCAGCCATATCCGTAGGCACCAGTGATCGCGAGACGCGAAAAAAATGTGGCAGGAATAGATCAGAGGATTTATCGAGGTGTGAACTTACTAGTTTATTTCCACTATGGTTATACAGATTTTACTAAAAGAGTATCTTCATAATTATGGGCAACAACGAATGAACTTCAGTCCGATTCCCTGCAAATTTATAATATAATAGACAGTATGCTTGTTATCGAAACCCAACGTGTTTTTGCTTAAGAAAATATTATTGCTAATATTATGTGTTTAAAAGTTTAAAATTAAGTCGTCACCACTCATAGCCACCATTCTGGAGTTTAAACCGCAGATTGAGTTTGTAAAATTCACCTGTAGGAGTGACGGCTTGTACTCTAAAATTTAGAGTCGGCCGAGGCTCAAAGCCAATCAAGGGTGGTTTTACGGTGAAGGTGTAATGAGGTAATTACCCCTCCCCCCAGACCGGTCAATAGATAGAGTATTGATGTAAATATAAATATTGTAATTAATAAATTTGTTGCAGGAAAATAATTGGACGTTATTCTATAACTATTTATTAGAGGCTGTTTTTTTTCACTTATACCACAACAAGTATGATAAAAAATAGGGGTATTTATGTTGTTCTCATACCATTTACAATAAAATATATTAACAAACTTTTTTTTAAATTAACCCGCCCCCAGAAAGGTGTTTTAAAATCGCCCTTGAGACCAATGTGGTGCTGCCAGGTCCAAATATAGTCAAATGCTAGGCTTATTATTTACCGTTTCTTTCTTCAATAATAATTAGGTAGGCACCAACCTTTATATAGCAGATCTAGGCTAGAGTATACGTTTAATAAATAAGAAAAAAATGTTTTTAAAATGCTCTAATAAGTAATATTAATTTTTTGATATTTTAATGTATCTTGCCTCAAGGGGAAAATAAAATAGATGCCAAAGTGAAAAGCTACATACACATCCATAAAAGTATATTATCTAGCAAGAACCACGATACGGCTGGCCGACATATAAAACAAATTGCGAATGATATTTTAAAATATTCACTTCACATTTCATCACCGTATTTAAAAAGTGTGGAGCAAAAATTACTAATATAATATATTAATCATCATTTGTCATGACTAATGTAAAGAATTAACAAATTAATTTAAAAATAAATAGTATCATTTTATAATAATTACAATTAATACGTAAAAATGGTAGTATTCAATTGGTAAAAACTCTAGGGATACGGCCACACAGAGACGGGCCGGTGTTGGGTGATGTAAGCTACGACGAATGTTATAGCATGGGGATGTAGGCGAACGTACTATGTACCGCCTGAATTAGTTGCTGAAGTCTAGCATGTGAGATGATAGAATCGGCTGGCCGAGCCACCGTCTATAATAAATATATTAGAATATCTGTGGACGGTGGCCCCCGGATTGATGTTAATGGTATTATTTGTAGTCAAGTAACGATAATAGGAATATCTACCTATTTTGCTATGTGCCCAGGAAATAATAAACTACATTTTGGTTTTGTGCATTTTGTGCAAAATTATTTTTGAAAAATAAACCTACTTTTTTAAAAAAAGAATTTTCCCTGTATATTTTCTGGTACGGCCCTGCCGATCCTACCGCCCCTTAGGGGCCGTCACTGACCCGTAGTGCATAAAAGAAAAACTCCGATATTTTATAAACCTATTAAATTTTTAACGACTCGAAAAACTGTCTGTTTGATTTGAAGAAGAGGGGAAATATTTATATAGCTTTTATTAATTCAAACAGTTAATCTCATGTAGCTGGACACACTTTATCTAGTTATAAAAATCACTGACCTAGCAAGATTAAATGGCATTGTACTGGAAAAGCTGATGTCGCACACGAAAAGGAAGGGATATGGATCGACGTAACTTTTTTAATTAATTGAAGAGGTTGTTTACATACGCGCCAAAGTGTCCAGGAAAAGGAAAAGTGGGAAAAGATAAACACGCTGAACGTGACAAAAAGTAATTACATGCATAAAATTGAAGGTAAAAAACGAAATTGATTTCCTGGGCCCGGAGTATAAGGACCTCTTATTATAATTGTAGATCGAGAATAAGGTCAGGATCGTTTCATTATAGATTCTGCGCTTATTCTGTTAGCTTAATATGAGGACGTTTCAATTCAAATGTTGATACCTATATTGTAAATGAAAAAAATATAATTTTTTAGATTTTCTGTTACAAAATTTTTCATTTAAAAGATAGATAAAATATATTAAGTCAAGTAGTGTCAAGTTGTCATCCTTTTATCTGAATGAAAGTTATCAGAATTTGTTACAAAAATAAACATTTGACAATCTCATAGAATGAACATGGGTTTGACTATTATAAATTAAATAGAAATAACAATTTTCTCTGATTTCACACAAACTTTGTCTGTGAAAAGAGTAACCGCCCTGTACATTAATCACGTTAACATAGTCAACTTTAAATCAAGTTATTATAATCCTATTATAACCACCTAAACGCCCCATGAAGTCAAAAGACTCAAAATTAAATAGATAAGAAATACTGATCTTAAAAAAACAGTTTTGGTTTTCTATCTGGAAACTAAAATAAATGCAGTTATACATACAAACTGGCTATGACGTCACACCATGCTATGGCTGCTATGCTATGCTTTACTGAATGGTGTATTCGTGTTTTACTCTACACGTTTTAAACACAAATGCATTAAGAATTTTTCTCTCCTAGATATGACCATTCAGAATAATTTTTACTTTGACCGAACCGAGTAGCGAGTAAACTGCTAAAGAGCACCAAAGTTTCGACATAAAATAATTTCAAAAAATTATTTCAACAATTTTAAAACATCATCGAAATCGGTTAGTGTTGTGACAATTATCAGTTAAACAGTATATCATAGCGTATTTTTTTTTCGACAACAACTTTATCGTCCATATCTCCCAAACCGAAAATAGCGCAACAATCTTTTTTTATCGCTCAAACGCCCAAAGACTGGTAAAAATCGTGCCAGATGTCAATTATTTATTCGTATTTCAGATATTAGAACTTAAATGTAAAAAGTAACGTGATAGCAAATGAAATATGAAATCGCGATTTGGGTCATCAGCCGGTCTCTTCTCATAATTCGATCGATCGGTCGCGGCATCACGTCGGCGTGCGAAAGTTCAATTGTTCAGAGGTCGCACGCTCGATATTCTAGCTCGATATTGTTTCGGGCGTTTTTAATCGATTAAAATTGATTTATATACTGTTTTTTGTAATATATATTTTTTTATTTTTATGGTCCATGTGTGAGTGGGAATATAGAAGAAATAAAACGTTGGTAGTGACTAGTGCAAAAAAATAAACAACTAAAAAGTGATTAAGAACTTAATTTTGCAAAAATAACCAATTTCAAGGTGGTCTTTGTTTGAGTTGTGAATGTAGATGAAGTAAAATGTGGATAGTTCAAAAAAATTAAACAACTAAAGGTGCTAAGGAATTTAATTTGGAGAAAATGACCGAATTCAAGGTAAGTGGTCGCAATTTGCCAGAACTTAGTATACGATAAACTAGTAAAGACAAAAATAAAGAGGTTCATCGAAACTTTCGCAAAAGTATGTACGATTTAGCTATTTGGATATGTGGTTGTGAAGTCTCTAACTCATTTTACTGTTATGTTTGTTTGTTGGTTTCTAAGGACTCATCGGACTCATTATGTTGCAAAACCGGTGTTAAAGACTTAAAACAATTAAAACAAAAAATAAAAGAACATGCGTTTTCTACAGATAACTTTGTCTAGCAAGAACCACGATGCGGCCGGTCGAATTAAAAAACAAATTGCAAATGATATTTTAAATATTTGCTTCACATTTGGTCACCACATTTAAACATGTAACAGGGAGTGAAAATTACTAATATAATATATTAACCATCGTTAGTCATGACTAATGTAAAGAACTAACAACTGAATTTAAAAATAAGTAGTGTCATTTTATAATAATTACAATTTATACCTGAAAAATGGTAGTATTCAATTGGGAAAAATTCCGGGGATACGGCCACATCGAGACGGGCCTGTGTTGGGTGATATAAGCTACGACGAACGTTATATCATAAGGATGAATGGAAATGAGCGAAGTATTAGGTGAATTAGTCGCTGAAGTCTAGCATGTGAGATGATAGAATCGGCAGCCCGATCCACCGTCTATAATAAATATATTAGAGTGTCTGTGGACGGTGGCTCACGGACTGCTGTTAATGGCGTTATTTGTATGTTAGTCAAGCAACGATAATAAGGTTTTTAGGATGTTTGCAAAATTATTTTTGAATAATATTTACCTACTTTTTTAAAAAGAGAATTTTCCCTGTATATTTTTTGGTACGGCCCGGCCGACCCTGCCGCACCTGAGGAGCCGTCACTGGTAAATTATATATTAATCTGTTTAGTCCTATTTAAATTCTAGTAATTTGTCTCCACAATTATATTTTACTCAAATGTAAACTTTCGATTATTTTTGATCAGACTACTACAAAAAAAATCAGTGTATAAAATCTGGATATTGGTGCTATTCGTAAGTTAATTTATAAGGGCGGGATAGGAATTTTTTACTTAAGAGCCCTGGTATCAAAGCTGGAGAGATATGAACTATTTACATTTTTATATTTAATTTGGAAATAATCATGTTCAAAGGATTGTCAAAATTAAAATTGGGAATAATAAATTTAGAATTTTCAAACTCGAGATAAATAAATTGTCATTTGAATAAGAATTTTTTTACGTTGATTTTTTAAAAATTGTTTTTTTGCCGCCATTTTGTTTCGCCATTTTGAATTCGTACCAGAGTACTTTATCTCTATATCACACTTAATGCCTGCACAAAATTTGAAATTAATATATTAATTGGGTCGCCATTTTGTTTTGCTGCCTTGGATTCATTCCAAAATATCAGCAGTTCTTTCCTATGTAATACTAGATTTTTGTGCAAAATTTAATAGTTGTTTTTAATAATAATTTTTTTAATGCTTTATTAGGTTGCCATCTAGTTCCGGCATAGTGGATTTCTACCGAGATTTTATAACGACATTCGTATATGACCCTTATTTGTTGATTAAAATTTGAAGCCAATGCGGTAAGCAGTTCTTAATCTACGTCGTAAGCTGACAGACAGACAGACAGACTGACAGAATTGATAAAACATGCTTTTTGGCATCTAGGAACACTAAAACGTGAATATATGTAAAACCAGAGAAAATGCATCTTTTCACGATTAAAAATATTTTATTTGGCTGCCATTTTATTCCGCCATCTTGAATTCGTATCGCAATTTTACTAGTTTATCTCTATACCACAATTAGTTACGGCGCATGATTTAAAATCAATCTATTAAGTAGTTTTTCAGGATGAATTTTTAAATATCTTATAAAGCCGCCATTTTGTTTCGCCATCTTGGATTCGTATCAAATTGTTGCCAGTTGATCCCTGCATAATACCCTATTTCTGTGGAAAATGTGAGATAAAATAGTTTAGTATTTTTTGAGTAATACATTTTTTAACATTTCACTAGGCCGCCATTTTGTTTCACTATATTGGATTTTTACCAAAAATGTTAGCAGGTCATCCTCATATGACACTTAATTTTTTATCAAAAGTCAAGAGGATAAGTAGTTTTTTAGCTGACATGGTCAGAAGTCAAATATGTATAACGTATAAAAATAATTGTGTTAATTAATATAATAATCTGAAAATCCGGCGGGTTTTAGAATGTTCTATTGCCTATAACTTTCCTAAAGTCATGGTTTTTAACTTTTTATTTCTAAAGGTTGTCGCCTATCCTAAAAACCTATTTCAAAGCGAGATTCAGCAATATTTGTTATAGTGGCGGATTTCGTAGACCAAACCAATAAATATCAAATAAAACAAATCCAGGGCTCACCTAGGCGTCTAGAAAGACATCAATTTAGTATCCGCCATCATTAATCTGAGGTTGTAACTTAAAGGCTTCGATCGTTCACTACTCGTGTTTTAATGATATTGCTACTCGACTTTCCTTGCGCGAAGCTTTGTGATGTATGGATTATTTTGAACTAAATAGATAATAAGGCTTAGATTTGGGGTGAATCCATTTCAAAATAGTTACAATTATTTAAGCTTTATTAATTAGCTGAAAGAATACCACTATTAAAGAATCATATACAAACATCATGGAAAATCGACTTTAGTGAAATTAGCTCATTTTTTTATTTTTTGTAGTTCTTGATCTCCGGAAACAGCATCTTCAACTTGGCCCGTCTTAATCTATCCTTAGTAGTAGAAAAAAATATATTATTAGTTTTAAGCTCGCATAATTATGAGATTATTTTAAGATGTGTAAAATCTCGAAAGATTTTATACTAAAATATGTGGAAACGGAAAGGATTAGCAATAGAGCAAATGAATCAAAAATTAAATTTTCGTGAAAAGTTATTCTTTATAAAAATTGTTTCTTGATAAAACAGTATAGTTTTTGTGTCAAGATCCGCCAATTTTTGCCTTTAAAAACAAGTTACATAGAGAAGTAGTTTTGAAATTCAGGTCTAATCTCTAATCTATCCTAATCTATACTAATCTCAGGTATCTTGTTGGTTATTACCGATGGAAGAAAACTTTAAATAGGAAATATATTTGGTTAATAAAAGTGCATTCCGTCAAAGTTAGACTTTAAGGTTAATTCTAAATATTTTTTATATAAAATATCAGAATATTGTCATTTAAAACCTGAAATACCATGTTTTTCGTGTGCATAGATAAAGATATCTTTTTTATTTAATTTATTATAGTTTAACCTTAGAGGCTAATTAGATATTCAAAAACTGCACACTAAATAGACCTATATTTTAAGCAAAGAAAGTTTAAGTTGTTTAACTGACTGAAGTATACACAAGTTAAGGTTGTTTAACGTGAAAAGCACATTTTATTAACAAGAAATATTTTTATTGATGAATCTATGTTTCCTTTTTATCATGACCTTAATTTTATTCTTAACATAATTGCTCTATCTACAATAATTTGGCAGATATTAGCAAATAGATAATAATGCCAGTTTTTTTTCACTTGCGAAAAAAGCAGCAATGTAGTAAGATGGGGGAACAAACCCAGCAACTAGGACTGAAAGACTCTTTTCGCTAACCCTGATTCCACCCACCTCACCCCACTCTTTTTGAAGGAGTCACGTCTTTCTAATGAAGGAGACCACCTTACCCCAGTCGAGCTGCTTAGAGAGAGAGGCTTGATGCAGAAAGTACTGCACCGTAGTTTTGATCAGTTTTCCCAAATACCAAAAAGATAATAGTCAAGCTCCTCCTCAGCTCCACAATTTGAAAAGCAAAAATCGGCCGTTAAATCCAGTTGGTGATGGGCCTGTTAAGTTCACAATGTCTTGTCAAAATGTCAGTTGGATCCCCAATCACCTGTCGGCTGCTTGACATCAACCAAGTTGCCTTAGATCCGCGTGGTTGGGTAGCATTAATTTTGCCTACCTGCAGTAGTGTGTCCTTGACCAATTCTCCTTTGTCTCCTCCCAGGCCCAACTAATCAGAATCAGTTTATTTATACCCAGGCAGGGTTTCGGACCCGAGAATTGGAGTGTCGATCCGCTTGTGGTAAACTCATCCGCTTTCTGGTTATCTTCGACACGATTATACCCTGGGTCTCACTTTAATCTGACCACCTTAGTCGCTGCTAGCTCACTTAGTGCATCTCTGCATGTCTGGACTAGAACTGAGCTCACCCTGAACTTACCGAAAGCTCTTTGACTGTCTCAATCTCTCCGAATTTCACCCTCCGCTCCTATCCTAACTTCGTGATATGTTGCCATACAGCATAAACCTCCGCTTGAAAACAGTTGTGGTTTTCTTAATAGAATGACCTCTCCGACACCATGGCCCGACTGGTATATTTCGGCACCGGATGATTCAGAACTAGTCATCCACGGGCCGTTTGTAAAACATGATTGAACGTCAGCCCGATGGCATATTCTATGCTCCTTCCAAATAAAAATTACTCTCGTCGAAACGATGGCAATCTCCTGGCGCATTATAGCGGCGATTTTATTTATATTTATTGCTCGAGCAATCTCTAAACATGCCAGTCTTTGAATTCAGGCCAGGTTTTGGCAATTTGTAATCTTTTCCGATACCGACCACCAGACTACGGATCCGTAGGTGATCCTTGGTCGGATGACTGCGGTATAGAGCTACTGGAGGACGTATAGCGTATACCCACTTCCGATCTGTAGACCCGACATAGTTGGCATGGATTTATTGGTTAGACGCTCGACGAGTAATTTCCACTTCAGTTTACTATTCATAATCATTGGAAGGTATCTGACCTCCTGCTTCAGAGGCAATGGTTTCTGGTAGTACAGAGTTGGTGATCTAAATTCTACTAAATCTCTACTCCTGGTGAAAAGTATGAGTTCCGTTGTCTGGATTGACTATTCAATTATCCTACATATCACTTGCATTCGCTCATAGACGGTTATTAGGAACTTGCCATCATCATAACTACCCATCGTCTGCGTACGCCTGCTCATAAAAAGTCACAGAAGACCATCAATTACCAAACACCAAAGGTGACACGAGTTGTAACTCCCGTGAAAGTAGCCTCCCCGATCCACAGCCTTAACTCAGCAGGCTCCTATCGAAACACTAACCGTAAAAATTTGAAACGAAGGTTTCCCAGCTAACCAGGTGATCTGCTACTGCCATTGATAGTTGATGTTGTAGCTTTCTCAAAGGCACTTTTCACTTCACTTTCTGAACCACTGCATGGAGAGCAGTATCTGTTGACTTATCCCTTTTGTATGCATGTTGGTTCCTGTGTAGTGGATACTTTTTGGGAGTATCCTGTATTAGGTAGCTGTTCACTATGTTCCCTAAAGTTTTTATTAGTAAAAGACGTTAAGTTAATTAATCCGAAGGATTAAGGGGCACTGTAGACTTTTCTCTCCCCCTTGGGATGAAAACCACCTTTACCTAACTGCACGCTATGGGAACATAGCCCAATGCTATGCTTACCCTACATAACCTCTTTAAACGCGAGAGGAGGGTATATAGACATGCCTACATCACTGAGGGATTAATTCCATCAGGACCTGCTGCCTTTTAGGAACTGAGAGGACTGCTTTAGGGTTAGGCATTGCTTCTGGGATCGCGGCCTGGTTACCCTTTCCTGGAAAGTATTGTCTCCTTTCTTCAGGTCATTTTTTTGCTATTATTGAAGATCCTCCTAGCAACTAAATGAGTTGACCCAACATTCTGCTTTTTGCTCTGGAAGGCAATGAGCTTTTTTTACCTCCCCTTTGAGATGTTTGGGGATCTTATTGCACCAAAAAACGTTTTAAGTACACGTTTTTCTGAGCTGACAGGATGTCCCAGACGTCTTCAGCATGCCTAAAGAAATAGAAAAGGTATACTTACCTGAAATTTACGGTTCATTTTCTACACCAAGCCATTGTCTCAATCGACACCAATCTGTCTCAACTGTACCTCGCGGGAATTGAAGCACCTGAAACAGAAAAATAATAATTATCATCAATAGTTAGAAAATGGGTGGAAGTGAAAAGAACTGCACGGGAGATTTAATGCGACCCTAAATGGCTTGGAATGGGACAAGGAATATTTGACCCTGTATCTTACACAGGGACAACTCATGATGGAAACAGAGGGATTTATTGGAACTATTCAGGATCAGGTTATAGCAACAAAAAACTATAGAAGCAAGACTTACCTAATACCAATGTAGACTCTGCAATGAGTACTCAGAGTTTGTACAACAGGTGACAGCTTCACAGAATACAAAAATCGTCATGATGCCATTGCATACAATAGGCCGGATATCCTACTCTTTAACAAAAAAGAAAAATATGCGAGAATAATATACATAACAATACCGGAAGACAACAACATAAGAGAAGCCAGAAACCACAAAATAACTATGTACCTGGATCTCACACATGAACCTGTGGACCAGTCTGACGAGCTCTCACCCACGAGTGAAGCGTTGACTTATTACGTCACAAGAAAAGTCCCGCTTTCTTCTTGTTTTCAAATCAACAAATCTAAAGAATAAAAAAATTCGCAGATTTTTGGATAACATGAATTCAAATATTTTACTTAAAAAAGAATGTCATTACTAGACATGGGCTATACTAGAATTTACCTATCAGTAGTTCATTGCTACTGCTTATATATATATATATATATATATATATATATATATATATATATATATATATATATATATATATATATATATATATATATATATATATATATATATATATATATATATATATATATATATATATATACATATATATCAACATTATAGGGTAGTTCTAGTTCAGAAATCAGGTCGCTAAAATATAAGACGCACAGTAATAGAAAATGTGCGGAAAAATATCTGACAATTGCTTTAGTTACTTATATGAAAAAGTGCCCTTAACGTTAACAAAACCTAATATATTAATAGTAAAGTAGAAAAAAAAATTTCGCACTACCCTTTTTAAAATTCAAATAAAATAATTACCTCGTTTATCAAAAAACATTTATAAGCCCGGTTTATACCATAGTTATGAAGTACTGCAGAATTTCCGTAATGTAGATACAAAACTGAAATGAATAAAAATAATAAATGTTTGAAACAAATAGAATCGACTTCAAAAAAGCACTAAAATGTGGGGAAATAATATTTAAAAAGATCTTAAAAAATATGACTTTTGAAGTCGGCTTTAAACTAAAAAACAGCAATGAAGATATATTTCTAAAGATATTAGACCTTAAGTTGCCTTTAAAAAGTATGAATTATAAAAGACATCAACCAAATACACGGTCGCCGTAGTGTCGCATTCAAAAGGCAAATTTTTCCTATCGCGATCGTTTAAAATGTTACTTCTTACTTTTCAGTGCCTTTTAGAAGTCGTCTTTTCATATGGTTTATTAGTTGTTGCAACTGACCATTAAGAATATAAAATAATGTTGACTATTATCTGTAGAGTTGTAGCACTATCATCTTACTGGCGGCTAAAATTGTTCAAATGCACCTGAATGATTAGTGTGATAAGATTGAATATAATTAATTCGAGTTTCGATCTCACGGTCAGTTCGGATAAAATCGTTTCCTACAGCTTAATTTAACTTACCTTAGTTTTTATGATGCGACGATACTGAATAATACTACATTCATTAAATCTTTTCATGCTTAATGATCCATTATTTATAAGCCTTTACGTATGAGTTATTTCGATTAAATTGTTTTTGTTGCCGTGTTAATTGTTTAATTGAGAATGTATTTGTTGACATGTAGGCTTGTGAGTGATTATTTGATTTTTATTACAGTTTAGATGTCAGTGAGCGAATTAAATATTAATTTACTCTTTAATTAGAAGGGTAAAGATGCAAGACTAGGAAAATAAGTCAAATTATTTTATTGCATTTGTTCAGATATTAATAACTAACGATATAAAATTTTTAAATTTAAATAGGAGTACATTTAATAAATGTTTTAATTGTTGGAATAAAATAAAATTTCTGTAATTATCTATATGTTCAAAATAAAAGAAAAAATTTTCTCCGATTTCATCAGTAGCTCTCCTTGACTAATTTAAGTATTTTTTAAATTAATTAAATCCTCAACCCAAAGACCTGTCACTCCTTTTTCTTTATTTAAAAATAAATTTTACATAAAAAACAAATATTGTAAAAACTATTTATGACGCTGGAGCAGGCTTGCTATCTGAGCCAAAAGAAAATATCACCTAGGGTAAAAATTTCTTTTTTTTTAAATGCCTATCAAAAAAATGTCATTGTAGACAAATATGGAATTTTGCTATTGGTGTTTTTGAAATAAAATGCTTTACTGCTACTAAACTCAAAAATAACTGAGTAAAAAAATTAGTTTGCCTTCAACGTAATTCTAAAAACGAATAATGTTGGGTGAGTTCTAAAAAATTTCGGTTATAGCAGCTGCCCGTTTCTAATTAATTTATCATTCGTTGTTTGGATAGGGTTTCACTCTAGTCGTTTTTATTGATTTTGCTTACAAGGTCGCAGTAGGGAACATTTCCGTCTTTTAATAAATGTTTGAAGGCATATTACTAGGGTTTAATTATTGTTTTAATTTTATTACTGGATTGGAGTTTTAGTTTTATTCCGCTAGATTAGTCATTACAGGATTATCATTAGGAGCTGATCCTAGATCTATCTATTTAGAGATTTGAAAGCTGATATATATCCCCAATATAAATGCTTTTAAAAATATTTAAAGCATTCCCAAAGAAGCGATTCGTTATAAGGTGTAATTTTAAAACCATTTTTGATTTATATATTTAAATTATCATCCTCTCTATTAGATTAGATCGCAGTTCAAAATACAAGTCGAGAATAAGTAAGAAATAAATCAAGAAAGTATTTCACGGAGTATTTTTCCTAATTTATAACGCTTTAAACATATCTTACAATTTTTGTAGACTAAGATTTATAGCCATCTAACTGCCAGATTTTTACCAAAAGTTAATTAGGTATACGGCTTCATTATCACACGATGGTCACAGTTCGGTTGAACAATCCATAGGAAGTGCTACAAATCACAGGCACCTGAAATATATCAGAAGCCACCAAAAATATCCATGGCACAAATTGTGTACTTAAGAGTTTAATTATACATCATTTTCTATCTATACCTATAAAACAGTTCCGTGAATGCCTGAGTGACTAATAGACAACGTACATCCTAAATCCGTGGACCTAGATATTTGAAATGTGGAGGAAATATTCTTTGAGTACCCTAGGGATCCACTAAGGAAGATTTTATAAAATTATGTCTGTAAAGGGGTGAAAAGAAATAAAAGAATTAGTAAGAAGAAAATAATATTTAAGTTGAGGTAATAACACTTTGTAAATATAGTCTTTAAAAGATGTAAGAAAACCACGTGTTTCATTATTTTTGACCGGAATGGCATTGATATCTTAGAAGGTATATTTTGTAGTGCCAAATCCGAGTAACATGGAAAACATGGAGCAGTCTGAGAAAGTTAAAATTTTCGTCAGAAAGGTGTTTATTAGGTTTTTAGTATAGATATTTTATAATAAAATGTATCAACAATTTAAAATGTGTGTTTTTTCTCAATTCAAGTTGTGTTTTTAAAACAAATAAGATTACATATTCCTTTTTAAATTAGTATGTTTGGTACATCCCTCTTAAAGGGAAGTATTGTAATCGTGAAAAATCACCCTCCCCGAATTTTTCTGATCTTTACGTTTCAGGATCCCTAGATGCCGAAAAAACATGTTTTCTCAGTTCAGTCAGTCTGACTGTCTATCGGTCTGTCTGTTCGCTGCATAGCTAAAAAACTGCTAATCCGATTGGCTTCAACTATGACCTGGTGATATTTTCGTCAAAATCCAATATTGCAAAAAAAATGGGTGCCTAGGGAAATGTAAAAAATACTACTTAAAACTACTTTTACACAAATTATCTTAAATTTTGTACAAAAATCAAATATTTTCAACTGTAAAATTTTGGAACGAATCCAAGATGGCCAAACAAAAGGCTTAATAAAATATTTAAATTGTATACAATAATTAATTATGGTATAGAGATGAACTGGTAGACTTGTGGTGTGAATCCATGATGAGAGAAAAAAAATGGCGTCCAAATAAAATATTTTAATCGCGAAAAAATCACCAGGTTTTACATATATTCACGTTTAAGCGCCCCCAAGATGCCAAAAAATATATGTTTTGATTCATTCCGTCGGTCTATCTGTCGGTTTGTCGGTATAGCTTAAATAGACTTCGTCAAGTTTTACATAGGAACGAACTGGTAACATTTTAGTATGAAACCAAGATGGCTGCCAAATAAAATATTTAAAGAAACACCCTGAAAACTATTTCATAGGTTATTTTCAAAGCCTTAAGTCTTATATAGAGCTAAACTTATAAAGTTGTGGTACGAATTCAAGATGGCGAGACAAAAAGGATGCCAAATAAAATGTTTAGAAAATCATGGTAAAAAATATTCTTATTCAATTGTCTTTAAGTTTTGCAAAAAAATTAAATGTGATTTAGTGATAAACTGGTACCTGGCTGTGTGTATCCGTGTAAAAACTACTTATTCAATTTGTTTTAAATTATACCAACAAATCAAGAGTGGTGTAGGTAGAAACTTGTAAAATGTACCAACATCTAATACGGTACAAAACGGTACCCAATATAAATGTTTGAAAGGACGTTATATATGTGTTGCTAAATATACCGAATTAAAATACACTTCACTATGCCCAATAAAAGGAATGATTCAAAACGAGAGAGGTTCCGGGTAAAGAAAATTTACCGATTTTTTTTTTTATTGTAATTTATTATGTTTTATTAGATAGATATTCGCGAAAACAAGTTCATATCTCAATGGAATGAATATCATATAACAGTTTATACACTTATATTAAAAAATATTAAACAATTGTATCATCACATTACCGTCTTTAAGATATGAATTGTTGTGAATAGTATTTTCGTTCAAAACTTAATTTGTAACAGTTACCTATATTTATGGATAATAATTAATTTTTGACAACATAGCTTTAAGTTTCGACATTTTCGGTATCACGCTATAGATATTTCACTTTTCTATCATAGCTATTCTACTCAACACTCATTATTATATGGTTGAATCTAACTAAGCATTGGCAACTATGTAGAGAAAAAAAGTAAGACGAAAAAGGCATCATTATGACAAAACTTTGCATTTCAAAAAGACATCTGTATGGTTGCAAAAGAGAAAATAGTTATTTACCTAACAAGGGCAGAAAGTGGTACTTTTTCGCACGCCACGGCAAAGCCGTCAAGGGCGGAAAAGACGCTTTCCGCATGTGTTAGATACAAAATTTTTCCTGCGATCGATATAGTCCTATATAGATAAACGGCAATTAGGTTTGAGTTCAATAATAATATACTGTAATTATAAAAATTATTAAGCTTCTTGCAAAAAAAATACTTACTTTGCAAGTATTTCACCTTATTGGGTGTTTTAGATAAGATATTTATTAATTTAACAAATCGCGCGGAAACGTTTTTCAACAATAGTATTGAAAAAAAATTTAACTCTAGTGTTGAAAAGTAAATAAAAATAAAAATAAACATTCTACTGAGATCCTTGGTTATTGTAGGAAGAATAGTGTGCATATATATATATATATATATATATATATATATATATATATATATATATATATATATATATAATCTAACTGTAGAAAGAGAAGTAGACTTGCCTTGAAAACTGGTGTGACCTGCAGGCAATGATGATTGATTGGCTCTCATTATCAAAACTAGCATTTTATTTTAATTTCTTTATATTATGTGATATACAACACAAAAATAAAATAACTTTACATGTACCTTGATTTTACAAATGAAAGAAATATTACCGAAACTTATTGGGAATATCGGAGGATATACCGCGATCGGCAATCACCTCTAATAACTATGTCAGTGATGCATGTGAAACTGAGCTTGAAGCTTAATTCGACTGCTTTTTCTTTAATGTGAAATATTGACAAAACGGTTAGAGTAAATATAAAATATTTATGTATTGTTGATATCAGCATATTACGATGATCGCAATGAGAAAATAATATATTTATGATTTATTAGGAAAATAATGGTATGTTTGTTTACTTTGGTCACAGGATTATTATCCCAAAAAATGTCATTCCGCTATTTAATAGCATTAACCTACTATGGTGCAACTTTACAGGGGCCTATCCGTTGCTAGGGAAAGTCTTTTGAAAGTGCGCACCTTATGTTAACAAAATAACAAAAGGTTTATCATTTAAGGATGTTATCTGCCACGCTATTTTGGATATAGAATCTTTAAGCTTTGATCGACGTGAGGCAAGATGCCTTCATAGAAGTTTTGTGGATACTCAATTTCAATTCTGCAACGCTATTTTTTTATCCGACTTAGTGTACTTTTGCTGCTACCCGTAATATTGCTTTTCTAGTTTGCAAGCACCACCAAGTTACAAAATATGAACAATACAAAAAAAGAAAGTTTGTGAGAGTGAGTGAGAGTTTATTAGAAATTCAATTTCTTCATTCAAATCGCTTTTTTAAAATATGTTGGGCGACTGCAGTAAAGAATTTTGTGAAAATTGCTTTATTAAGTAGTTTTTCTAACGTCATGAAGTGAAATATTTTGAAAACTTAAAAAATGCTTATCATTCATTTCTGCAAACAATCTCTTAACAATGCATTTTTAATATGCATGGCACAAATAGTTACTGATACTTGATTCATACCTCACGAAGTAAACATAAAATAAAAAAATGTCCGTACTTTTTTGTAACCTAAAAAAAGAATATAGGTACTTTAAAAATAGCATTAAACTTGTTCATTAAATTTATCTCACATATTCGTATTGTACTATCTTAGCATTAAATGAAAACAAACATCAATTAGAGAAACAAATATAACCATTAAAATTTGTAAACGATTTTGGACGGCCTTCTATCCATTTTGTTTATCTAATAAAAATATTCATCTTGCATAATATCGAACATAAATTATTTAAAATATTTCGATTTTTTGTTTAATCCAGCTATTTATATACTTAAATACAAAATTCGAAAACAACTTAAAATATGTATTGTCATGCAAATTTTGCCATTCAAAAATAACATTTTTTTCATATCGTAGAATAACTAATTGAGTCAACTAAATTAAATTTTAAAAATATTAGGTACATATATATTTTGTTAAATTCATGTCAAATTATTCAGAAACATGGTTTTCATAATTTCTTACAAATTATTATTAGTTTGTTTGGTTGATAAATTAAGATCCTACGGTTATTTCGCTCAAATTACAAATAAATATATGATTCTTTTAAGGTTGGATTGGTTAAAAAAAAATTCACTGAAATCATGTCATCTATATAATAAAATTTTAAAAATAATTTTTGTAAGGAATCATATTTTTTGTTAAATTCGTACCAAAATTATTTAGAAACATGGTTTTCTTAACTTCCTACAAATTATTATTAGTTTGTTTGGTTGATAAATCAAAATCCTACGATTATTTCGCTCAAATTAAGGATAAATATATCATTCTTTTAAAGTTAGATTATTTTGAAAAAAAAATTTGTTCACTGAAGCCATGTTATCTATATAATAAAATTTTAAAAATAATTTTGCAACGAATAATGAAATACCACTAAAATTTAGTTAGGGCAAGAGGCGTGTCATGAAAATTAAGAAACCTGAAATTTTTATTATTAATCATCCTGACAAAAGCTAAGAAAATTGAGAAAAGGGCATAGAGAACATTATGGAAATGTACAAATGAATTGTTCAGCTCTAAAAGATCTACTAAAAATTATATAACAAATAAGTCTGAAGAAGGATTGACCATGACCTAAAGGGGTTCAAAATATTACTGCTGAAGGCAAATATGCATATATACATTACCCACGGCAACAAGAAAAATCCTGGCAAGTAGAATATCAAATTAATTATTAACCTTAACTGATTACACACAAGTATTAGATATTAATTTATATAAACGTTGTGTTTAAAGTCTCGAATAGCAGAAATAATTTTAAATTCCATGACTCTTGGAAAATATCAACCGGATCCCTCAATTTTTGTTTTTAGTTGCGCAAATTTTTTCATCTTGTGAAGCAAGATGAACCATATATATAATTGCGATGTCTATTTTATTCTTTAAGTAAAGCCTCTGTATTAGTTACATTTTTATATTCTACTAAAAACAAATATATGTCATTTAAGATCTCATGTGTATAAGTGCAATTGAATAGCTCAAGTGTTTTAATAATAATATTTTTAAATGTTTTTTAAAGAGATTTTTTCAGGCTTTGTTTATCATTTATTTATCATATCTTCCTGTAGTATTTATTTATATGAACAGGATAATATTTTACAAAACTTTATGTTGACTTTATATAATATATAATTATGTAAAATAATTTTTAATAAAATTATGTAAAACTATTTTTCACAGACACTTCCACTATATTTTTTAAAAAATACGTAACATGTTTCGCTACACAGCAGCTTCTTCGGACGTTACATATCGAATGAATAAACTTAAAAGAAAATATATATAACTAGGTGTAATGCAGCGATTCGGAACTTTTAAAGATATAAAAGTCTGGGAATTTTTAAAAACTAGCCAGAAACTTAAACTACCTTAAATTATTGAAATATATTTAGCAGAAGTGAATTATTGAGTTCTTCCTGATCCTTTAACAAACAATTTGAACATTTGAGTTTATTTATTCCTAGAGACTCCAGCATTTTCAATTTATGACCCTTATTTTCTTTGTGTAAAATTTTAAAATTAAAAAAAAGGTATGTTTTTCTCTTGATAAAAGATTTATAGTGCTCGTCTATTCTTTTACCAAAATATTCATCTGTTTGACCTATATACGTTTTGTCTCAATTTCCACAATTTACTTGGTATATTGGTATACACCTGATTGTTCACGTTTATCGTTTTGTTTTATTATTTTTTATGTTTTTACTTAAAGAACTATTGATTTTATATGCTATTCTAATGTCTAAACCGTTTAAAAATTTACCTATTTTATAGCTAGAATTACTTATATATGATATAACTTTGTATGCAGTTGTATTTATATTGATATTAGGGTAAATCATATTTATAGTTTTTTATATAACTTTTTTTGTAGAATTTTATCAATTTTATTAAATGAATATCCATTGTTTATTGCAATCTGTTTGATTATGTTTAACTCGGTCTGAAAATTAGTTTTATTTAGAGGTAGGAAGATTAGTATGTGAATCGTACTCTAAAAAGCGGCTAGTTTATGTTGAATTGGATGACATGAGGAATTGTGTATGGTAGTATCCGCATGCGAAGGTTTATGATACACAGAAAAATCATGTTTATTATCTATTCTTTTGATGGTTACATCTAAGAAATTTACACTGTTGTTAGATTCTAGTTCAATTGTAAATTTTATATTAGGATGAAGGTCATTAGCATATTTATGCCAGTATATAAAATGTTTAAAAAAAAAAGATGTTAGTTGAATTGATTTTCTAGAGTGTCCAAAAATATTTCAGCGAGTAAGGGGCTTAAAGGATTCCCTAAATTCGAAGTAGTTTTGTTCTAAACATTCGGTAAGTACGTATAATTTTTTGTTTTTTAACACAATTAACTGATTTTTTGTTCAAAAAATGTCCCACTAATTTGATGGTGTCTTTAGCGGGAATACTGGGAAACAGATTAGTGAGGTCAAACAAGATTAGTTTCACGTTGTTTGGTAAATGAATATTTTTAATTTTATTAAATAAATCTAACGAATTTTTAATTTGATCTTTTGCTGAAAATTCTGTATATGATTGAATAATGTTTATAAGTTTTTTAGATATTTTATAGAATGACGCTGAAAGGAAAGAGACTACTGGTCTGATGGGAAATCTCGGTTTATGAAGTTTAACTAAAGAATATAATTTTGGTGGTTGTGGGTTCATAATTGTATATTTACTCACGTCTCTAACATCAAACAAACTCTTACAATTTTTAATACAAGTTTTAACTTTTTGTTGAAACAGATCTGTAAGATTAAGGAAATTTAATGTTTCGTTAATATAGTCTACCCTATCAATAGCAACTACAGTATTGCTTTTATCAGTTTTCGTAAAAATAACGTTTTTTGACTTATTTCTAACTTGTTTTGAATTTGACAACACAAAACTTGTTACCGAAGAGACACCTACGACAAAGAATATGACAAATTATTAAACTAGATGGCTGAAAACTGTGTAAAAAATAGTAATAGGAAAGCTGGATCTTTTTTAGGACTCGGGTCAACAGATCTGGTCAGTTTAAAGACCCGAATCAGCGATCCGGATCTCGGATCTCTTTAAACGCATTAAAATATCCGGGCCATATTCGTCACTGAGTATGCGTTGCTCCGTCTATCAATATTGCTTTTTATTAGCTATCATTCTATTATAACTAATTATAAGGTAATATTAAACTTCCATATACACATCCCACCAAAAAAAGTAGAGATCTAAATCTAATATCTATTCCACACTCGGTTCCCGACCCAAAACATTCAAACGATCATGCATTGAATTGAACCAAACAACTTACTGAACGCTTTATTTTGTTTTATCTCTTTTTCAAAGATACCTGATCCAGTTTACAATAATTTCATGAGCCGGCTCTCGTGGGTCAATATAAAGACCCGGATCTCTGATCTTGATCAGTTGTGAACCACACATCTGTAGTAAAACATATTACTGAATCTGTGCTGCTTGGATACTTCGGCGATTTCGCTGAAACATTTTCTCCGAGTTCCTTTTGGGCCAAATATTTAATGGCAAAAAATACTTTAATGGTAAATAAGAATATTAGCATCGCTAATTACCATAAGTTAAGCGAATATTTGAAGCATGGTTCAAAAGGATACCCTAGCCAAGAAAGTCTAAAGTTCTGACTGGAAAAGATGGTTTAAATTTAATTCATGAGGCACTAAATGAGATGTTTTTAATGAACAAAGATGCATTGATATTTGGTGTATGTCGACGACAAGAACTTGTGATATGCTAGTTAGTCACATAGAAGACAGGAAATCTGTTTTCGTGGTAAACGTACCAGAGACAAAAACCGATAAAAGGAGCGTTTTTACCATTATTGATAAATAGGAAATGAACAGTTTGAAGCCGATAAGAGACTACATGTCTTTACGGCCTCGTGGTTGTTAAAAAAAAAAGCTTTTTCTAACCTACAAGTTATTGTACTGTACAGCCAGTTGGAAAAACACGTTTGAAAAAACCTCGTTCACCATTGCAAAATATCTGGGTTTCATGATACTACGAAGATCACTATATGCGTCAATCAATTCTTCTGGCAGGGGCTGAAGCCAATATGACTACGTTAAAGCGGCATGATGGATAGAAGAGTACTCGATTGCTGAAGGATATTTAGAGGATAATATATCTTCAAAAAATTAAGTTTCAAGGATGCTGGCAAACATATCTTCTAGATCTGGCTTTTCCTTACAAAAACTTGATATTCAGACAATGAAACATGAATTGAGATTTACTGCAGACAATCTGACTATCACTGGATCTTTCCAGAAACGCCAGTTATATGTGAATTTGACTAAATAATATAAGTAAATATTTAAATAATAATTTATTTTTATATTTTTAATTTTATTAATACAGATTATTAATAAGTTAATCAAAAAGTGATTTTTGTGTCTTTATGCCCGCATGGGCATAGTATGACACAAAAATACTTTTGTTGATTCATTAAGTGAAATCTCTAGAAAGGTTTTTGATTAATAATAAGCTTAACAGAAATTAAAGCCAAAATCAACAGTTTTTTTCTAATATTCTGAGTGCACCACCTTAAAAAACATTTAAATTTTATACCAGTAAAGCGTTCAGTGATATTTGATACAAATATATTACGTTTACCTTATTTTGCATATATGCTAATTAGAACACAGGTCAATATAAACTAGTAACGAGAGAAATGCTGTAAAATAGGTAGGTAATGCAATTTATGAATATTACTATAATATTTAATCCTTAGTCGTTGAGGTTGTCTGACGTAGTATGGAACTCCCACAAATTTTGGAGATGTTACAAAAGAGGATGGTACGGATTAGTCGTTTATATATAAAAGCCAGCAAATTAAGTCACGGCTCATATCAGCTGTTGTAGTTCTATTTGATTTCTTGATCAAGATGAAAGTCATCATATTGGTACGTATTGTCTAAGTCAATTTGTAAATTAAAAATGTTTTTTTGATTATATCTTATTTAAAAATGTATGTGTCAGGCCCAAAGCTGCCGAAAAATATTAAGGGGGCACGGAACTTTAAGCATATTCGTAAACCAAACGATCGTAATGATGTTTCTTGATTTTATTTTTTAATTGGTTTCAAAATAATTATTTTGCCAGAATGTAAATTTTTAGGTTAAAAAAACTTTCGTATTTATCTCACATATGTATGAACTTGTTATGACAATGTTCGTTTGAGAGGTTATGTAAATACTATTTATTATTTGTTAAACAAAATCTTAACTTTTTTAAATTGTAAAAGTAAGGAGGTTAATAATCTTAAACATGCATGACATTATGTCGAAACAAACCAATATACATAAATATTTACAAAAAAAATAAATATTAAACAAATTTTACAAAAAACAATTCTTTTAAAAATCTGAGAACACTTAAAAATTATTTTTATTTTGTTTAAAATATATAATTAGCATTTTAAAACTACAATGGATCACTGCAATTATAGTCCAGTTTAACCTCTCTTACCTTGATGTCTATATATAAAATTTTAATACAACTTAGATATTTTGATTGTTCAAATCAATATTGATCTGACATTTTTAATAATTTTCAGTAATTTAATTAATTCTGTAGACGCTTGAAACATGAGATTGCAAAGGCTTTTATTACTTTTTATAAAATACGGAAATTATTTAAATTATTTTGTGTACTATTAGGATGGCAACTTGCAACTACCAATATTGGATTGAATTTTATGTACATATTTTGCAATGTAATCTTTTTTATAAAAACTCATTCAGAGATGCTTATTGTATTATTTATTTTATTATATATTTATTATTCTAATTTGGTCCATCTGGTAGGCAAAGATAGATAATAATATAAAACTCGTCAAATTCTTTTTATTTGTTTCATCCTTATTGTTTTTATTAGTTTCTAAGGGTTCGCACCAAAGCAAATTTCAAAGTTTTTCAATGTTAATCATTGTTTTCATCAACCGAACTAAAAGTTCCCAAATTAAACGCAAAACATCAACAAAGTTTAAAAATTTTGGTAAACACGTCTTTCTTGTTTGTGATTTCGATATTGACAAAAAGTTCCCGTATTTTTCTTTTTAAGCATTATTACAATGAGGTTGCAATAGTTGAAGGGGTCGTGTGTATCTATATATGTATATATATATATATATATATATATATATATATATATATATATATATATATATATATATATATATATATATATATATATATATATATATATATATATATATATATATATATATATATATATATATATATATATATATATATATATATATATATATATATATATATATATATATATATATATATATATATATATATATATATATATATATATATATATATATATATATATATATATATATATATATATATATATATATATATATATATATATATAGATATATATATATATATATATATATATATATATATATATATATATATATATATATATATATATATATACATATATAAATATATATAGATGCGCTCGACAGTACCATAATAAATAAGGGATTTAATTTAGGGTATGCGGTCTGTAAGTCAAATAAATAACCAATTTACTTCCAAAATCCTCTATATTTCCTCATTTCTTTTGACTTTATTAAGAGGGAAGCTAAAATACCATACAGCAACCACAGCAACCAATATAAACTTTTTTATCGACATCTCAAGCCGATTATGGTAAAATACTTTTACTTACTGAATTTCGCAACATAAGGCTCATGTGTAACCAAGGAACACACCCCTTTAACTTTTATAACATCATTGAAGTTCAACTCTGTACGTTTATTTCTATAAAAAAATACCTTGGCTGGAATTAAACAATAAATATTTCTTGAGGTGTATAATGCTTAAAAAGAGAAATACGAGAACTTTTTGTCAATACCCAAATCACAAACAACAAAAACTTATTTATCAAAATTTTTAACCTTTCTTTGTTGGTCCTTTCCCATTAATTTGGAAACTTTTATTTCGGTTGGTCTAAACAATGATTAACATTGAAAAACTTTAACAAAATTTGTTTTGGTGCGAACTCTTAACTCTGCAATTACTTGGTACCTATTTTTAGCAGCTCTGTGAATGACGGCCTACTGTTTTCAAAGTAATCAACTGTCCAAATACTGACGGTGCTCGACCTTATTTACTTATGCAATTTCGTGCCCTTGAATAGAAAAAACAATGATAGGAAGTGTTAGTGATTAGAATAGGGTAAAAAGAGACTTTTGACCATAATACTTTTGTATTATGGTTCAAGATAATCTTCAATCTTCCTTCCTTATATAAATTTGTCGATGACATAGTGACCGCTATCCCTTCGAGTGAGATAAACAATACTTTAGCGACTTTTAACTCTGTTAACGAACATTTGCAGTTTATTGCGGAAACCGAAGTTAATAACAGCACTCCATTTTTAGATACATTATTAATAAAGACGCAAAAAACGAATTACTCACATTTCCAATGAGAGGTTTTTGAAAAAAATTTACATATATTATATAACCTATTTCTAAATAATGGCTTTTCAAAAAACATATGGTCCGACGAAAGCCCCGGATGTTTCATATCTCAAATACAAGAAGTTATTCAAGGGCTTATAGATAATGTTATTAAAAAAGAGAATACTTAAAAATAGCCAAATATAGTCAAAGTTAAATTTAGTTGGTTTTTATAAAATAATAATGTTGTAAATAAATTCCTTGCAAACAAAGCGATCAGTGTTACATAAAATAAACTTCACAATATATTAAATATCGTATAACAAACGCAACACAAAAGTGACAATTGTATTGGAAAAAACTCATGTGCATTGGTTGATCATTTTCAAATAATGTATCATAATTTCGATTACGAAAATACAACAATTCTTGAACATGAAAATAATTTCAGAAAAAAGCTATTTTTGGAACTGGTACATATCAACAATGAAAAGAATTCGGTTAACTCTAGATCAGACATTGAGCAGTTAAGTACCATTTATTGCAATTTATTAAAATAATTTAATTATTTGCCTTGTTTAATACAATTACTTAAAAATAAAAATTGAAAAAATCTGGTAAACATGTGCATATACACATAGTAGTGTAGTATATTTACCATATATTAAAAAAAGGTGTTTTTTTTGTTTTCGAAAAAAGATAGTTCATATAAATAAAAAAGAAAAAAAAAATGTTTTGCCTGTGACTGAAATTTACTAATGGTTTATTAATACTCAAACTATCACGCGTTTGTCCCATTCGTTCCATTTTAAGTGTCCATATTGGTGGTAAAATGCACATAGTCTTGCTTTTATAACTTCACTTATACGTCAGTTAATTTGTTTTTATTCTTTTTATAACATTTTAATCTGTATTGTATTTTAGCTTCCCTCTTAATAAAGTCAAAAGAAATGAAGAAATATAGAGGATTTTGGAAGTAAATTGGTTATTTATTTGACTTACAGACCGCATACCCTAAATTAAATCCCTTATTTATTATGGTACGGTCGAGCGCATCTATATATATATATATATATATATATATATATATATATATATATATATATATATATATATATATATATATATATATATATATATATATATATATATATATCTATATATATATATATATATATATATATATATATATATATATATATATATATATATATATATATATATATATATATATATATATATATATATATATATATATATATATATATATATATATATATATATATATATATATATATATATATATATATATATATATATATATATATATATATATATATATATATATATATATATATATATATATATATATATATATATATATATATATATATATATATATATATATATAGATATATATATATATATATATATATATATATATATATATATATATATATATACATATATAAATATATATAGATGCGCTCGACCGTACCATAATAAATAAGGGATTTAATTTAGGGTATGCGGTCTGTAAGTCAAATAAATAACCAATTTACTTCCAAAATCCTCTATATTTCCTCATTTCTTTTGACTTTATTAAGAGGGAAGCTAAAATACAATACAGATTAAAATGTTATAAAAGGAATAAAAACAAATTAACTGACTTATAAGTGAAGTTATAAAAGCAAGACTATGTGCATTTTACCACCAATATGGACACTTAAAATGGAACGAATGGGACAAACGCGTGATAGTTTGAGTATTAATAAACCATTAGTAAATTTCAGTCACAGGCAAAACATTTTTTTTTTTTTATTTATATGCACTATCTTTTTTGAAAACAAAAAGAAAACACCTTTTTTTAATATATGGTAAATATACTACACTACTATGTGTATATGCACATGTTTACCAGATTTTTTCAATTTTTATTTTTAAGTAATTGTATTAAACAAGGCAAATAATTAATTTATTTTAATAAATTGCAATAAATGGTACTTAACTGCTCAATCTCAGATCTAGAGTTAAACGAATTCTTTTCATTGTTGATTGTACCATTTCCAAAAATAGCTTTTTTCTGAAATTATTTTCATGTTCAAGAATTGTTGTATTTTCGTAATCGAAATTATGATATATTATTTGAAAATGATCAACCAATGCACATGAGTTTTTTCCAATACAATTGTCACTTTTGTGTTGCGTTTGTTATACGATGTTTAATATATTGTGAAGTTTATTTTATGTAACACTGATCGCTTTGTTTGCAAGGAATTTATTTACAACATTATTATTTTATAAAAACCAACTAAATTTAACTTTGACTATATTTGGCTATTTTTAAGTATTCTCTTTTTTAATAACATTATCTATAAGCCTTTGAATAACTTCTTGTATTTGAGATATGAAACATCCGGGCCTTTCGTCGGACCATATGTTTTTTGAAAAGCCATTATTTAGAAATAGTTTATATAATATATTTAAATTTTTTTCAAAAACCTTTCATCGGAAATGTGAGTAATTCGTTTTTTGCGTCTGTATTAATAATGTATCTAAAAATGGAGTGCTGTTATTAACTTCGGTTTCCGCAATAAACTGCAAATATTCGTTAACAGAGTTAAAAGTCGCTAAAGTATTGTTTATCTCACTCGAAGGGATAGCGGTCACTATGTCATCGACAAATTTATATAAGGAAGGAAGATTGAAGATTATCTAGAACCATAATACAAAAGTATTATGGTCAAAAGTCTCTTTTTAACCTATTCTAATCACTAACACTTCCTATCATTGTTTTTTCTATTCAAGGGCACGAAATTGCATAAGTAAATAAGGTCGAGCACCGTCAGTATTTGGACAGTTGATTACTTTGAAAACAGTAGGCCGTCATTCACAGAGCTGCTAAAAATAGGTACCAAGTAATTGCAGAGTTAAGAGTTCGCACACAAATTTTGTTAAAGTTTTTCAATGTTAATTATTGTTTAGACCAACCGAAATAAAAGTTTCCAAATTAATCGGAAAGGATCAACAAAGAAAGGTTAAAAATTTTGATAAATAAGTTTTTGTTGTTTGTGAATTGGGTATTGACAAAAAGTTCTCGTATTTCTCTTTTTAAGCATTATACACCTCAAGAAATATTTATTGTTTAATTCCAGCCAAGGTATTTTTTTATAAAAATAAACGTACAGAGTTGAACTTCAATGATGTTATAAAAGTTAAAGGGGTGTGTTCCTTGGTTACACATGAGCCTTATGTTGCAAAATTCAGTAAGTAAAAGTATTTTACCATAATCGGCTTGAGATGTCGATAAAAAAGTTTATATTGATTGCTGTGGTAACCGGTAATGTCTAAAAAACGAATTTATTTTATTTTCATTCATACAACTTACCCAATTTTCAAAACGAATCGTAATACATCTTCAGCTTATCTAATTTCAAAATAAGTCATAATACATATCTTAAAAACCCCCTAAAGATTTCTGACTAACGCTGCATGGCTCCCGCTTCAGTTCAGTGACAAAAAATGGTGATAAATCAATATGTCGACTTGTTTCTTGGGTACGTGAGCTGGGTTCCACTTAAATACATATTTCAAGGTATAATAAGGTTTGACTTAGATCTCAATTCTTTTCGTCACCTTGTACATTTTTGAAGTGTATAATAGAACTATTCATTCTATAAAGCTATCAGTAAAAAGCACTATATCAATAAAATTATGTTATGTGAGGAAACCTAAAATTAGTAACTTTTTTCTTTTATAAAATTATATTTCTAAAAATGTCAGGGATATAAATACAAATATCAGTAAAATTGGTTTTTATAAATTGTCCACCCCTTTGGATAAAAAGGTTTTATATATTCCTTGTATTTTTTTTTTCATGAAAACTATTAATATAACACTTTTCAAACTCGCACCATTTTAAAAACAACCACTTACATTAAAATATATTTTTGCTACAAGAACCGCTGTTTTACTAGGTGTGTCAAAACGCCCATAACTCACTGAAAAAATGCATTGAAACTACTTTAAACTTGAACAACTTGGTACAATTGATGTGGCCCGCAGTTAATTTTTTAAATTTTTTATTTCTGCTCTATCGAACCTAGGCATGAATAAAATTAAATTGATGTTTATTTTAGGTATTTACTCTCTGCTGCACTTTGATCTACGGCCAGACCTTTAATGGTTACGCTGCTCCTCAATATCTCCCTCCAAATCCACCATTTCCAGATGCCGGTGGAATAACTACAGGCCTCGCTAATGCAGACGATGCAGGACCAATTCGTATTGGCGATTTTATTATACATAGAGCATGTGCTAGCTGTAAACTTAAATCAGACGTACTTGGGTAAAATGGTCTGTAAACATTTGGATTAGCCCATGACAGTATTGATTATGACATAATTTATTTAAATTCCATAACAATATTTACTAAAAGCTTGAATAATGCTTTTGCAGGTTTAGATATAGGGAATGAAATTAATCTTATATTGTTTTCTAAGATAGCAATGATTCCCAAGAAAAATATGTGTAACAAATGAATTTTTATATACATCTTAATATTAAAATTCTCAGTAAAGTGTTAAGAGTTTTTTAACGATTAGACAACCGCGTAGTAAAAGATGAAAGATCAAAAATCGCGAAAACATTATTTTGACAATATTTTGAAAATGGTAGATTAAAAAAAACATATCTTATTAATTTGTAGCTCAGATAATTTGCTGCAGAAAACTACCTTAGGTTAATGTTAACGAAAATTAATTACTTTTCAATTAATTTGTATATTACGTAATTTATTTATGTTTTAAGTTACTACTTTAGCAATCATCTAATTAATCACTTAATTAAAAAATATTTATGTTCTGGCTCCGAATTTTGATCTAGGAACGCTGATGGGTTCATTTTGTCTTTAAACTCTTCGTTATTAATACCAAGCGTAACTGTAATCAAACATAATTGACCTTGACACTGGCTAGAAACAACAGAGCGGTTTAATCTGACATCCACAATATGGAGATTTCTTGCAGTTACAAAAAAATCTATTCAGCAATTCATTAAGGGCATGTTGGAGCAGAATTATAATTAATAAACTAAAAGTTGATTCAATAATTGTATTCTTGTGATAGTTTAGCTCCGTATCCAAAATGGCAAGACCATATTTTACTGCTGCATGCAATAACTGATTTAATATTAAATTAAATATATTTAAACAGTAACCAAAAAAAGTAACATACAATGTTTGGAAATACTTTACTTAACGTTTACTTCTGGCAGTTTAAAATGCATTCAAAAAACTAAAATTGGACTTCATGAATAGTTTAAAAAATTCCATAAAACTGTACAACTCCCTACGATTTCTTTAACATTTGTGGTAGCCTACCAGCACTTTTATCGGACGTATTATTAAATTTAAGTATGGTTAGGAATAAGCAAACTGATCCTAAAAATTGGGGATGAAGAATAAAAACTATCTTGGAGCTCCAATCTACTCCTGATGTTTTGCTGACTACAATTATTGTTTTTTACAGCAAGAAAGGTTGTAGTTCTAATTGTGGGTGTCAAAATGGAGGACTAAGTTGTTTTGCAATATGTAGTTTGTAGCCAAGATTAAAAATGAAATAGACTCATTATTTTTTTTAATTTAATGTTTGGAGACTGAAAATCTGGAGTCACAAAATAAGGATTTTGGTTAAATGATTTACGAATTAATTGATAACGCAG
The DNA here is from genome assembly GCA_030620095.1 of Kuschelorhynchus macadamiae. Classification (NCBI taxonomy): domain Eukaryota; kingdom Metazoa; phylum Arthropoda; class Insecta; order Coleoptera; family Curculionidae; genus Kuschelorhynchus; species Kuschelorhynchus macadamiae. The sequence continues at coordinate 476,461 of JAUTXW010000916.1, read as the reverse complement.
TTTGTTAAACAACAATATACATAAAGTATGTCAGAAATTAATTAAATTAGTAATAATTAAATATCATTACTTCTAATCTAAAATCAACTATAAGTCAGGTTATATCTAGTGCCCAGTTTTGCTTACAAAAATATTTTGATTTGTTTTTTTTTTCAGTAGCTTAGCTACATTAGTAAAATATGAATTTTTGAAAAGCATGGCGTTTTCAAGATATTTGCTATATACTGTTTTAGTGACTTTTGGTTTCTCGTAATTGACTATTCGGATGTCAAATCGATAAGGAAAACTGACAAATAATTCAGATTCTGAATACTAAGGTGTATGCAAAAACTTAGCAAGCTATACATTTTCTTGGTGCTTTATAAAGTTAAATGCCTACTATATTTTTTACTGAGAATTAAAATAATTTCATACCAATATAAATCCTTTATTGCTAATTAAATATATATCACTTTTATGTTAAAAAATGCAAATACATATATTTCTGTCTTTATTAATGCTTTTATTCTAATAGAATAAGTTTTTTCTTTTTTGTTAAAGTTATCGAGGTTTTTTTCCCATGCTTTCTAGAGGTTGTCAATACTTTTAACGTTAGAAGATAAAATATAATGTAATATATAAACGTAACAGCTCTCTTCATCCTATGTTATAATTTTACCTGAAATTATCCTACTAAATGATAAACGAAACTTCTCACCTATCCTTAGTCAAAACAAGAATTATTACAATAAATATTTATTATTACATAAATGACTTAATCATAGAAGGATAGTCATTTTTTAGGCCGAACATCTAAAAAATTATCAAGTAGGCTACTCAAATTGCAAAACTCTTTGAGAACTCTTTTAACCCAGCCAAAGTTTTCGTGGTTTCGGCAAGTTAAAGAAATGAAAAAAATGAAAAAATTTACTTTTTTGCCAAAATACTGAAGTTGAAGAAATCGAAATTATGTAAACAGTAAATATCAGGATATCTTATATAAAAACGGTTTTGATGATTTTTTCCTAAATATATTTATTTCAGAGATAAGTCTCCAGTCAATTTAAAAATCCTAAAATTATGAATGTGAACCCCTACAGAAATTATTATTTAATGTTTAAAAATTAATTTAAAAAGGTGAATCCCTGGCTGCAAAATATGATAATTAGTTTTTACCTGAAACAAGCACGCGCGCACATAATACGAGACCTGCTGAAGCGTTCTCGGCGTAATCCATTTTGATTCAATTTAGAAGTTGATTTCTTTCCTCTACGTATACCAAAGACGGTGCTTAACATAAAAATAGAAAAATCGTGATTTCCTTAGTTGTTGAATATATAAAACACCCGAAAAAAATGACCTGAAAAAGAGAAAGATCCGATTCAAAGAAAAAAGTCGGGTTTTGACAGTCATGACTTAAAATGTTTAAAACTGGAACACATAAATACTTATTTGCGAGAAGATATTTTAAGTTTTTTAATTATACTAAATATTACTATGTTTTTATCTGCAATTGATCATGAGATTTTCAAAAAATTCCGTAAAGTTCTAAAGAATAAAATAATGATTCTTTACCACATAAACAAGGTTTTCAATGCAATACTATTATTCCACATTCTCTAAGAAATTAATACCATACGGACAAAGTAAAAAAAGCAATTATTTATAACAAAAACCATTAAATCTGAAAAACCGTGAAAATATACTAAAATATGTTTTCTATATTCAAGTCAAGAACCATTTTTATGCACCTTCAATTTTGCCTTCTCGATACAGCAGCAGCCAGTTTTAAGGTGCGGAAGGAGTAGTAATTATAATAGAGGTGCCAGAGTGAATTAAATGTGTGCTAAAATATTTTTTTGAGGACACTGCAAATACAAAATAAAGCAACAACTATAAAAAATATCATCACGATGTTTCTGTACCTATATAAGTCGCCCTCCTTGCCCATAAGATTTACTGAATCTAACTATCGTTACTCCACGAATATCGATAGTGTGAACATTTGAACGTAAAATTACTTTCGCTATCAACGCAATTGGGGAATTTTGATTAACAAAAATATTCCTTAAAAAATTTGCAAAATGCAAATCTCTTTTATATTTCATATTAGGCCAGTTAAGTTCTTTAAAAGTAAATGCTATATGATCATATTTTCTTAAACCATAAATAATCCTACGACATGTATTTTGAATTTTTTGAATACGCCCTTTATCTAAATTGTCTAAACAAGGCCCGTGTACATAATCATAATATTTAAGTTTGACAATACAAGGGACTCACAAAGTATTTTTCTTAATCGAATATCTAATATATGTCTGTGACTATACAAAAGTCTTGATTTTTTATTTAATTGGGTTATATACTGCCTAAATCTTAATTCCGAATCAATTACAACACCCAAATTCTTTGCATGATCCACAACAGGTAGCCTAATGCCGTCAATTGATATTTTAATACGCTCTTTAAATTCAGTTATACGAGATTTGCTACCAAACAGCACAAGAGATGATTTAATAGGATTCAATTTTAAACTATGAGATTGAGATAAATTTAATAAGATATTCAAATCCCCATTTACTTTATTACAAGCCAATAAAACATTTTCATTGTTAAAATTAAAATACAATTTAGTGTCGTCAGCATATGCCTGGACGCTACAAAACTTTAATGAATTTAATATGTCAGCTTTATATATTATAAACAATAAGGGTCCTAAAATAGAACCTTGCGGAACACCCGATAAGATTGGTGTTTTATCAGAATATTTATTATCAGAAGATATTGTTTGAAATTTATTGGACAAATAGGATTTAATTATGTTCAGAGGTTCCTGGTGTAAGCCATAAAATTTAATTCTTGCTAATAATAGATCGTGATTTATTGTTGTGAAATCTAACAGGACCAAAATACTACATTGCCCATTATCAAATGCTCTTATCAAATAATCTGTAATGTTCGCTAAAGCAACGGCAGTACTAAACCCTTTTATAAATCCACACTGAGAACTAGGAAGCAATTTATTAGCGTTAAAGTATTCATTTAATTAATTATATAGAATTTTCTTAAATATTTTTGATATTGCAGGCAAAACGCTAATAATTCTGAGGTCATTAAAATTTTCTGGATTAGACGATTTAGGCAGCGTTACCAATTGACATTTTCCATTGCTCCGGGAAATAGCGCGCTTCAATAAAACAATTAATAATATGGATAATAAACTTATCAATAAAAGGACTACACTATTTTAGCATTTGAGCACTAATGGTGTAATTTCCATTGCATTAGTTCTTATGTTATGTAAAATGCTATTAACCTCTGCGATACTCGCTAGTTTAGAAGAAAATGTGTTATTTATGTTAAGCAAATTGTTATTTTAAAAATTTATCCTTTCAGTGTAGTCAGAAACACTTCGAAAAAACTTACTGAAAAAGTTATTTATATCATCAGGGTTAGATAAGCTAGATGGGATAAATATTTGTTCGTCAGAGGGTAAATTAAAAGATTTTAAAGTTTTCCAAGTTTTTTTAGTATTTTTCTGCGCACAAGTGTTACTTAAATATTGTTTTTTAGCCCTTCTAACTTGTGAGACGGTAAAATTACGCAAATTTTTATAACGCATCCAATCCTCTGCTGTACGAGTCCTTTTAAATTTTTGTAATGCACGATCTCTTTGTGACATAAATAGTTTAATATCTCTTTGTGACATAAATAGTTAGCCATAAAGCTTTAGGTTTAGTTATTCTAGCTTGTCTTAAAGGAGCATGTTTATTAAAAGTTGTCAAAAGAAAATAATTAAAAATAAGTATTTTATTGTCTATATTATTTTCGAAAATTTTATTATACCATGGTAATAAATAAAGGTCATTCAAAAAAATATTTTATTTAAGTTAAAGTTATTAAAGAATCTATAAGTAATAATTTTATTTATTGCTTTAGGTTTTTAAATATTAAAAACACAGTAAACTAGACGATGATCTGAGATACCGTCAGTTGACCGTCATTAATGAGTGAATCATCAGTGACAAAAATGGGGTCCAACAATGTACTTGAGGTTTGAGAAATTCGTGTAGGTTCCAAAATAAGTTGGGTGAAATTGTAGTTATCAAAAAGATAAGTTAATGGACTCTGCATATTCAAAAGATTGGCATTCATATCTCCCACATATATTATTTCATCAACCATTGAATATAAGTATGAAAAAATATTATTATCAAAATCTTCAATAAAAGTATTAAAATTAGTTTTGGGGGGGCGATAAAAAATACCAAATGCACATATTTTATTTTTAATTTTAATTTTAATAAATAAGTGTTCTAAATTGTTACATACCACGAAGTCAAAGTTTACAATTTCGGCGCTATAACAGTTTTTAATATAAGCAGCAATGCCACTGCCCCTACCGACTCGGTCGCGTCTTAAAAGATGATATCCTAGGAGTGAAAACGCAATTGAATTATTATCACCGGAGAGACATGTTTCAGTAAGAAAAATTAGATCAAAATTATTTTCTTCAATCAAAATTTTAAATTCTAGGCATCCTGTGAAAATGGAACTTATGTTCAGATGTCATATCTTCATAATCCTACACAAATTATATCTATAAAATAGAATGGAAACAACAGCAAACCACAAGAAAGTACAGAAAACCTAAGCTTATTAAACTTTTAAGTAAATATGTATACACTAGACTACCTGACCAAATCCCGCATTTATAACTACAGCAAACAAAATTAGAATACAAATTAAGGAAACGCGTATGTAATGTAATTTATCAAACAGTTCCGTTTGTAAAAAAACCTAAAATGTAAACATAAAAACTAATTGCTTGTATATTATCAAATCTTTGAAATCGAAAAGCATCGTATGAAAAGGAAAACTTACATTAATATATTTATCCTTTAAATAAAAATAAATCTAAACAACATAGGACAATATGATTAAATTTAAAATTTATATTTTCATTATTTGGTCAATCATAGATTTAATATGTAGCACTCACCCACGAAATTAAGTAAAAAAAAAAAGAAAAAAAAAGCGGTCATTGCTCAATTCTAGACATGAAAATATAGAATACATACGCAAAACACGAAAGAAAGATTAGCTTACACAATATAATTTGCCATTTTTACTACATGGGTACTCAAATTAATAAAAAGATGTAACTTAACTGATTTTCTCAAGCGGAGTCACATATACAAAACGAATCATTTTAAAATTGTATTTAACTTACCTAAAAGCTTGTTATTTTAGTTTCAATTAATTCCTAGGTACAAACGTATACTTTTTGAATATAGATAAAAAATTCTATAGAACAGTTAACACATAGCAAACAACCGGCTATCTTTATTATTAGAGTAATAATTACCATCTTCTTTATTGTCTACAATTTAACATACAAATGTTATTATTAATACTATTAATATACAAACATAACTAAGAAAATTTGAAATATTTCCATGTTTGTGAAAAGAACTTAGTCAGAAGAAGTATTTTTTATGTAAGTAGACTAACCGTGAAGTCTGATTTTAGAACATTACCGGAACAGTACTATAGCTATCTACTTACCTTTATTGGTTATGTCACTAACCGTTGATATACTTTTCACTAAATCATTATGATTCACATATATGTTACCGTTTATACACCACGCAAACTTCGGGGTAAACTTCTTAATTGCTAAATCCAACAGGCCAAGATGATTCTTTGTCAAATCTTCTTTAACATATATAACCGTACCTTTAAGTTTTGTACGATTTTTTTAACTGAGAGCCGTGCAGTATCGGTACAAAATTTTATCAGTATAGTGGGCGGTTTGTCGCCTTGATTTTTTGCAGCGACGCCATAACAGTTTTTAATATCACACTCTTTTATATTTATTTTAAATCGCTTAGTAAACATGCTATTTACAACTTCACGTAAATTTTCGCCATTCTTGCTTTCAACTCCAAATATGCTTACATTCATGTTGCGCATGGCTTGTTCTTGATTATCCCTCATTCGTTCTAATTCTTCGTTCTTTGATATTAACTTATTTAATTTCTCATCAGAAATTCGATGATTTTGTTGATTAAGCTCATACTCCAATTTTTTGTCAACTGTACTGAGAACCTTTCCAACGATATCCTCGAGGAATTTTTCATTAAAAGTCGATACAATTATTCCCTTTATCTTGTTCAAGTCAGCCGCTGTCAAACCCATCTTGTTGATATTTGACAGTTAGATAGGACAAGGAACGTGCAACAGGTTAATTAGAGGAATTGGGCCAAAACCTGACATACAGTACTTGACAGTATTATCTCCGTGCAATCACAAAACTATAACATAACTGATGTTAACAAGATTTAATTCGAAAAATACTTTAAACACACAAAATTAACTAAAAACCCGGGAGCGAAGTCAGACGATCTTAGTTGCTACAGCGCCATCTACTACTTCTATATACTATATGAACGTTTATTTTGTATTAAAATTTGAAATCAATCTGGTAAGTAGTTTGACGGAATTGGAAAAAACATTTTTTAGCATCTAGGGACGCTAAAACGTGAAATTATGTAAAACCTGAAAGGGTGATTTTCTTCACGATTACAAACATATTTGGTCGCCATTTTATGCATCCTTCTCGAATTAGTAACACAATTTTTCTAGTTGATCTCTCTACTACAATTAGTTATGCCACACAATTTGAAATCAATCAATCAAATAGATTTTTCAGATTGCATTTTTAAATATTTTATTATGCCGCCATTTTGATCCGCTATCTTCGATTCGTACCAAAATTTAACCAGTTGATTCCAATATAATACTTGATGTTTGTGCAAAATCTGAGATAAATTGGATAAGCAGCTTTTTAGTTATTATTTTTTTAACATTTCACTAGACCGCCATTTTGTTTCGGCATTTTGGATTTTTACCAAAATATTGCCAGTTCACCCCAATAAAACCGTTAATTTTTTATTAAAATTTAAAGTGAATCGACTAAGTAGTCTTTAAGCTATGCCGCAATCTGATAAATAAACAGACAGACCGACAGACGGAATTGATAAAATATAATTTTTGGCATCCAGAGACGCTAAAATGTGAAGATATGTAAAATTTGAGAGGGTGATTTTTCACGTTTACAAACATTTTATTTGGCCGTCATTTTGTTCGGCCATCTTGAATTAGTACCACAATTTTACTAGTTGTTCTCTATACTACAGTTAGTTATTGCACACGAAATCAATTCTTTAAGCAATTTTTTCAGGTTGAATTTTAGAATATTTTATTAAGCCGACATTTTGTTCCCCCATATTGAATTCGTACTAAAATGTTACTAGTTGATTCCAATATAATACTTGATGTTTGTGCAAAATTGGATAAGCAGTTTTTTAATAATTATTTTTTTAACATTTCACTAGTCCGCCATTTTGTTTCGCCTTATTGGATTTTTACCAAAATGTTCCCCATGGGACTCTTAATTTTTGACCAAAATTTGAAGTCAATCGGGTAAGTATTCTTTTAGCTACGACGCGAACAGAGAGACCGACGGAATTGAGAAAACATGCTTTTCGGGATCTAGAGATCCTGAAACGTGAAGATCTAAAAAAATCTCGGAAGGGGATTTTTTCGCGGTTAAAATAAATAAGGGAAGTAGTATAACATCAAAAAGAAAACAATATATCCAAGGCAATTATAACATCCATACATGTATTTAAAAAAAAACAATGAAAATTTTGAAAGGCTTAGAAAATTTTCAAAGCTTCTATGACAATTTAATACAAGCAGACTGTTTTGAATTATGCTACATATTTTCTTCAATAATATAAAAATGAGATTCTGGGATAACTTATATAGTCATTTAAACAAATCTGTGCCTAATCAGACTTGTACACAAAATATTATTTGTGTTTATTCCAAAGCCCCAAAAGGCACTGGAGAAAGTTTACAAAATTTAATTTAATGAAAAAAAATTATCTTTACAAATTACTTTGACGGATAATATTTCGTCAACATATCTTAAGGTAGAAGAATTCTTAAACTAGGGACGACCGAACTTGAGTAGGTTTTGACTTCGGTAAATTAGCTACATATTTTACACCATTACGATGTAGATTGATCCTCTTAGTATAAGATTTATCTGTACTACCTTACTATATAAAAACAGTAATATTGTGGACAATAATGGTAAAGCTAAATTAGAAAACATAATTAGTAGCAACGCGAAATATTTGATTTTAAAGATTTTTTTTCCTTTATTAAAGTGCTGTTTTCTATAGTAAATTTAGTATTTGGATACATCGTGGTCAAATCCAGATTTGAGTGATTTAAAACATTAAAGAGCCTAATTATAATCAGATGAGGTTTGTTTTGGTAAAATACAACGAACAAGCAAAATTACGCCCGTTTGGTGAGTAGCAACCATACAGTTCATGGCTTAACATCTAAACCTAAACTTAGCTCAAAGGCCTACTAGACCATTGCGGATTGAAATAAAGGAAACAATTACTTAAAATATAACTCCAGTATTGACTTACAAGTAGTTTATTAATATAGTCAGTTTCTATACTACACAATAGAGTAGTATGTATAATTTCTCGCAAACAAAACCTACTCCTATCCTGTCGACCAAGACTAATCTTGCAGGACTTCACTTCACACCTAAGAAATACTTACAAAATTAATTTACAAATTATATTCTAATATGAGTAATAGTAATAATTTTTCCGCCGTAAAAGAAAATAATATGTAATTTCCCGCAAACAAAAACTACTTGGTTCGGGCAGCCATTAACATTGCTCACACATTTAGTTTCAAATTTAGGATGTGGCTGAGAGATATTAGCCGGACACGTTATTTTACAGACATTTTTATATATTTCAATATACACGTTTTCTACTGAAATGTAAAAATATACATAAATTATTTTATAATTACGGGAAAAAATGACTGATAAAATAACTTTTTGTGGAGCACATCTATTGGATCTGTAACAATTACCTAGTTAAATTTCATATGACCTAAAACTGTTACGATTCTTCAACCATTAAAAAAATAAACATGCTAAAAGTGTGATGTCAAAACTCAAGAATGTATTTGTAAATGCTGCTTATTAATAGGTCTAGAAAATATTCTTCCTACTCCGCAGCACAAACTATCGTATTACCACAATAAAGCAGTGTAGCTGTCGTCTAAAAAACAACCGACTTGTTTATTTGTTCACTTTTCTAATTTCTTTTGGAAAGCCCTTCTTATATGATTGAACGTTAGTGGCTGTTACTTGATGGAATTCCATTACACGAACTAAAAGACTAATATATTAATTAGAAAATGTCCCCAATCGTAGAGATAATAATAAAGGTTTTAAAATAATAACATATTGCGGAAAGCTCTCTTTGAAAAGAATGTGAAAATCGCCTTCAAAACTAATAATTCTCACGGAAAACGTCTGAAAAACCCAAAACCTAAATACAATAGAGATGAAAAGTCAAGGGGTGTATCAGTTAACGTGAGGTGCATCCCCACAAACATACATTGGACAGACTAGTAGATCTTTTAAAAAGTAAACTAACGAACATAAACGCTGTTATATTCACCATAAACATGAATCAACGTTAGCAAGCCATATTATCAGGGAGGATCATATGTCTAACGACGATTTTAAGATCCCTCATGTAGAGAATACATGTACTAAATTAAATGTATTCGAAAGTTTAGAAATAAACCGCCTAAAAGATATATAAATTTATTACTGAACGACCAAATAGATATTTACAATTCTCCTTGAGTCAACATTTTTTAAAATTCCAAATATTGTTACTAGACTTGAAGTATGGTGGTTAAAAAACCCAGCTTTTGTACTTTAGGATAATTAGGTTATAAAATTTAAATAAGGGATCGTAAGCTAGACAGACATTGTAAATATCAAATGTAGAATTCTTTCTAAAATTTGTAAGTAGTATACACCAGACGAAGTTACAGTGTTAGAGAAACGCGTCGTGTAAAAATTCATTTTATGGAGTTTTCTAAATATATTATTGTTTTACTTCCTTCTTATATTGTTTATTTCATTTTTTACAGGATATCCTTTGTCTTCTTCATCTGCTGTTAAAGTTAGAAGGACGAATTCCTCATAAGTTAGATTTTTTAGAGCCCGGTCAGATTTGGCATTTATGACAACATTGCCAGTGTGTATAGTTATTTTCCTAACTCGTGCGAAAAGTGATATTTTTCCGCACAACACTGGCCTCGACCCAAACCACGCGAAGCAAGGTTCGAGCAACCAGTGGAGTGCGGGAAAAAACCCTTTCCGCAAGAGTTAAAAGCGAAAACAAAAATTTCAAAAAACAACCCTAGATAAGTTTATTTTAAGTGTCAAATTTACTAATCAAATATGACATGTTTATATTTCCAATGACATGTCGGTTGATCTGACATTTTAGAAACAAATTTTGGCACTTTGTCAACAGTTTTCTAAACCAATTTTGTTGTCGGGAAAAAACTATTAAAAAAAATAAAAAATATACATATTAACTATTTAATATTGGTCACATTTATAGCAAAAGTACAATTTACGGCGAGCTGCAAATTGATTGGCGATGTCAACTGTTGATGCTTTAATAAAGAAGGTCCACCGGCGCTAACCACAGAATCAATGTAAAGCAGGCTAGTACAAAAGTGTAAAATAATTTCCCGTACCGCGTGACAAAAAAAATCTAAACCAAAACGCGTGAGGGAAATCATTATATCGGGCACGCTTGTAGAAAAAGTAATTACTGAATTTTTAAGTAATATAGTAACCATGCCACAATGCCCTTTTTTAAACAGAATGTATGGAGTATAAGCTTCGTTCAGTTAATTATTTTAAAGAATAAAATTAACGTTATTCGGGCAAAAAAAACTACAAACAAATATATAAAATTGTCTATGTTTAGCTTTTAATATTCTTTTTCTCTCCTTTTCTTTACATATCGACGTTTTCAAGCCCGCTTTAAGCCAAGTCCCTTATGTAAGCGGCTCAAGAACGAGCGAGCTAAGCATAGAATATTGAGCTTGAAGCCGGATTGAAACAGTTAGGTCAAGCCAAAAATATTTTTGGATTGACTTGAACCAAGCTTCGTTTTGTGACAGACGTTTCAAGCCGTCTTAGAACCAGCTGATCTGATTTGCTTTTAACTTGGGTACGGTAACGTGTCGTTACTGTTAAATATCACAATTTTTTACTTTTTGCTTAGTATTCGATTTGTCTATTTGTTGTTGAAAGGACACAGATATATTTCCTACCTATTTGCAGTTGATTGTGCAAAGGATTTCTAGCAGTGCGACAATAATTTATTACCGCAATAGGAACGAACGTAAGAAAAAATGGATCCGACTCTTTTTTTCATTCCTATTTGTTTCTGGGCGCATGCGTATTTATCAGGGCTCGATTTTGGCTTGAAGTCAATTCCAAGCCAGGTTTCAGCCTGCGACATAAATAACTGAATTCCAAGTCGAGTTCAAGTCGACTTCACTCAGAAAACGATATAAATGTGCTCAATGTCGATTGTGTCTACTTTTTCTGAAATTTTAACTCGTTGTTGTCTTTAGGTTTCCTTTTCCTACAGGTTGTTTTGTTTTCTAATGTTTTTTTCTATGCAGACTTGTCTTTCCACAGTGTGATTTTATTTTTAAAACATACGTCTATTGTTAATATGGATCTGTGAAGCACAAACGAACAAATAGGTTTAGATCGAAGTAAAATAAATGTAATCAATGGATTGTTTTTACCCAAATGGAGAACAACACATTTGTCTACATTTAACTGTAAAAGCCAGTCCTGGCTCCACTTGAATATGTTTTCAAGATCTTGCGGCAGTGAAACAGATTAAAGTAAGGGTAAATTATACACTTTAGTATCACTCGCACAGAAGGAGCATTTGGACTTGATACACTGGGGTAGATCGGCTGTGTAGACAATAAAGATAAAGAGCAACGGCCCAAAAACTGAGCCCTGCGGTACGCTACTGAATTTCCGTGAATTCCAACCAGTTTGAGATCTGAATCCGCCTAAGTTTCGGAAACCTGTCGAAGACTCTTCTGAAATCCATGTAGACCATATCAATGCACTCACACCTGCAAGACTCTCCTTTTAGTCATCAATACAATAGAATAAGTTTGTTACAACGAATCCGCCTTGTGTAAAACAAGAAAACAGGTTACTTGAATAATTATGTGATAATAACAGCTAATGAAATATTACAGTGGTTATTATTATAGTATTAGAAACACCTTAAAAATTAATTTCAATTTTACCAACAAGTTTACATTTTATTATATGCATAGACATATATTTCTTTGTTAGACAGTTGGCAACCAAAGATAGTAATCGGGGCGCAAAGTCATTACGGATTATTTATTGGACATTTGCCTGTTCAGGGGGCGCAAGGATCTTGAGGTCAATTTAATACCATAGGTAAAGGGGAGCAAATGTTTTTCTAAGATACGTGTCGAAAATAAAAGCGTAAGTTTCAAAGTTAAATGTAAACTTTGTGTTTCGACGATGTATGCGTCAATCTAGCTTAAGAAAAGCATATATATTATATGTATATATATATATATATATATATATATATATATATATATATATATATATATATATATATATATATATATATATATATATATATATATATATATATATATATATATATATATATATATATATATATATATATATATATATATATATATATATATATATATATATATATATATATATATATATATATATATATATATATATATATATATATATGATGAATTAAATTTTGCGTGAAATGATTGGCAGCAATTCTTTGTTCTTCTAACGGAAGTACTTTCTTTGCCCACTTCTATATTGCTGCTATGTCTTATCGGAACCAAATGTGTAAATTCTAGTTTTACAATTTGCCCTTTTGCGGCTACACCTCTACGATCTCTCATCACTTCTTAACACTCTGTATTCGGAAAATGTAAACTTTCACTAGGCAAGACTTTTTCACTTACACTTTGGATTGATGATATCGACATTAGAGGATCAAAAGAGAAACAAATTAAGATACAAATTATTAGTGTCCGAATTACATATACCGAGTAACAATATGGAATTTGGTCGTGTTGATTGGGTTGAATATTGTGAACATTGGTAACATAAAAACAACTGTATATCGTTTCCGGTGTCCCCGGAAATGACAGCAAGTTCGTTATTTTAAATAAGACACCCTGTACATTTTATATTTTTTGAACTCTCATAACAATTCTAAATAACTTTTGTATAATGTCTAAAATGTATACTTTTACAAATAAAGCCACTAAAAAATATGGAATAATTTTCACTTATTTGTATTTTATGGAAAAACGAAGTAGCCTAGGATACATACAATCGGGGTTATTTACTCTTTATTCCAGCCTTGATCCAACAAAAAAGGAAATGTTTCGAGCTTTAAAAAAAATGTGTTTTTGACAAATCGATTTTTTAAGCTTTGATCAGACCCTGTACCATTTCGGGTGACAGAAACAAAACCTTCACTCCGTCCTACTTTTTTATGCTTTATCCACATATGACAAATTCAACTTTCATAGACCGCTGCAAACTTGAAAATTTGATACCGTATTTTCATGTTGTTAATGCTCATCTAAAGCGAAAATCGATATTACTAACACTTATTTGATCATACCACCAGCAAAGTTGGCCATGGATTCAAAATAATCTTCTTTTAATTCATTTAAATTTTAAAAAAGAAACGAATATCACAAAGTGACAACAAATGAACTTTATTATAACTAGAGATAATTAATATTAACTAATAATAAAAGAAATAGAAAAAGAACGTACTTAATAATAACTAAAATTTTCAAAAACACGACATTCTTGTTCAATACGGGTTTCACATTTTTCAATAATTTTCCGTAATACATTTTCTTTTTGAATTATACTAATATTATTAATAGGACTAATAATTCGATTTCTTAAAATGTTCAAATTTTCAGGTTGATTTAAATAGACTTTTTCTTTGATATGACCCCAGAATAAAAAATATAGAGGTGTCAAATCAGGCGAACGTACTGGCCACCTTACAGGTCCACTCGTTGCTATCCATTAGTCCCCAAACCTGTCATTTCATAAATAATTTACACAAATTCGAGCATTATGGGCCGGTACACCATCTTGTTGAAAGTAGATATTGGGAATTTCTGCAAGATATAAATTGTCCAAAAAGTCGGTAACTGTTGTTTCTAGAAAGTTCAAATAAGTTTGTGCTGTGAGGGGCTCGTTAAAAAATATTGGGCTTACAATTTTCGTTCCTAAAACACATAGCCACACATTAACACAAAAGCATTCTTGGAAAGATCCTTTTCTAAATAAATGTTGATTTTCATTTGCCTAATATCTTACGTTGTTTCTGTTAAACATTCCCAGATTCGTGAAGCGAGACTTATCCGAAAATAATATTAAGCTATTAAAGTTATTATTATGGTTAGAATCTTCCATAAACATTGGCAATATTCAACTCGCCGAGCAAAGTCGTTAACACCCAAGTGTTGGTGTTTGTAGGGCTTGTACTTATGTTTCTTCAAAATGTTCCTTGCACTTTCTCTGTTAACTCCAACTTCACTTTCAATTTGGCGAGTAGAAATACTTGGATCAGCATTCACACACGCCAGAACGTTTATTTCAGCTTCTTCACTATTAACGAAATTTTCATCATTTTCATTTTGAGGAACTGTTTTCAAATGTTGTACTAGCCACGGAAAATAGGCATAGCAGGGTTGGTTTCTGTCGGGGTGTCGCTCCGCGTAGACTGTGTGAGCCTGCATTTTATTTTGCAAGCACTCGCCATAAACGAGAAGCATATCTATTTGTTCCGCCCTTGTAAAACTTAGTAGAATTTTTAGTCTACACCAATAGAGACACGAAATAAAGCACGAGAATTTACAAAAGGTGCAACAATCCGCCAACCCCATAAGTGATAAAAGTTACTTGTCAAAATTAAATTGTTTTTAAAAACCATAGCAACCTCTGTCAAGGCTAATATTATTATTTTAATGTTAGCAAAAATTGTTTATAAGTAGTTATCATTAACTTAACTTTCATAAACAACTTCAAATTGAAAATTAGGTACCCTATTTTTATGATGTTAATATACGTTCTTGACAATACCCGTTCCGTTCAACCAAATCGACCACACGATAATAGACCAAACAAGTAATAATTATAACTATGTATGATTGCGTTCAAATCAAAATAATCCCGTCTCCCTGTTATTATGTCTATGGCTCAGACGTATTGTTATTATCTGTCGACGATACTTAGTCGCCGAAATAAACATGAGTAGGGACCTTTAAAACTTATTAAATCTAAAATTAATTGCGAAAATATCTTAAATGTCCTGTTACTTACAGTGGCGTATTTCGGTATGGAGCGAATGCCCCCTCCCCCCACGAGAGCCCTTAACCCAAGCAAGACGTTTAAAAGTAAAAATAATTTATTACCACAAATATAAGCTTGAAGTTTTTTTTTAGTCAACAAACTGCATCGTACCAAATAAGGCAAGATAAATTTTGTAGTACTTTTGAAAAAAACTTTTTTTTTATATAATGACTTCCCTCGTAAAAGGGAAATATTGTAATCGTGAAAAAATCACTCTCCTAGATTTTTAAAAATCTTCATGCTTCAGGGTCCTTAGATGCCAAAAACATGTTTACTCAATTCCGTTGGTCTGTCTGTCGGTCTGCCTGTTCGCGGCATAGCTAGAAAGCTACGGCGTGCCTAAAAAACTACTTACCTGATTGACATCAAATTTCAGTTAAAAATTAGGTGCCATGTAGGAATGATCTGGTAACATTAAAATCAAGAATTATGTAGGACTGGTACCCGATTGACTACAAATTTTGGGCAAAAATTAATCGTCATATGGGGATGACCTGCTAACTTTTTGGTCAAAATCCAATATGACAAAGCAGAATGGCGGAAATGTTAAAAAAATGATTATTAACAAACTACTTGCCCAATTTATCTCAAATTTTTCACAAAAATCAATTATCATGTAGGAAACAACTAGTAAAATTTTAGTACGAAACCAAGATGGCAGAACAAAATTCAGCCTGAAAAACTACTTAATGGACCGATTTAAAATTGTCTGTCAAAAATAATTGTATTATACAGAATGAACTAGTCAAACTGTGGTACTAATTTCAGATGGCGAAACAAAATGGTGGCTAAATAAAATATTTCTAATCGTGGAAAAATCACCCTCTCAGGTTTTACATATCTTCACGTTTTAGTATCACTAGATGGAAAAAAATATGTTTTATTTTTTACGTCCGTCTGTCGGTTTGACTAACTGTATGTCAGTTCACGGCATAGTTTAAGAACTAGATACCCGATGGACTTCAAAATTTTGGTTAAAAATTAAGGGCCAAGTGGGGATGTCATAGTAGCGTTTTTATAACAATCCAATATGGCAAAACAAAATGGGGGCATAGTGAATGATTAAAAAATTATTATTAAAAAACTACTTATTCAATTAATCCCAAAATTTTGTACAAAAATCAAGTATCATGTAGGAATCCACTGGTAAAATTTGGTACGAATCCAAAATGGCGGCATAGCAAAATATTTAGAAATTCAGCCTGAAAAACTACTTAACTGACTGATTTTAAATTGTGTGTAAATAATTGTAGTATACAGATGAACTAGTTAAATTGTGGTACTAATTCAAGATGGCTGAATAAAAAGCCGGCTAAATATAACATTTGTAATCGTGAAAAAATCACCTTCTCAGTTTTTACATATCGTCACAGTTTAGCGTCCCTAGATCCCAAAAGTATATTTTACCAATTCCGTCGGTCCTTCCGTCGGTTTGTCTGTCTTTCTGTCAATCTGCGGCATTACATTTACTTCTCAGAGGGACTTTAAATTCTGTTCAAATATTAAGGGTCATATGGGGAAGACCTAGTAATATTTTCATAATATTCAACAATATTCCGGAATAAGGTGACGGCCTAGCGAAACATTAAAACAATTATTACTGAAAAACTGATCCAATTTACTTTAAATTTTACACAAAAGTTAAGTGTTATATAGAACAAACTGGTAACATTTTGGTATGAATATAAAATAGCAAAACAAAATGGTGGCCGATTGACTATGTATGGAATTAAATTTGGTCACCCTTCACTATTCCTATTAAGAGGAAAGATTTATAATGAGGGAAATTCCGGGTAAAGTAAATTTACCTTTTTTTTAATTATTATTTGGAATATAGATTAGCACATCCTAGTAAGAAACTTACGAATACAACATTCAAAAACCGACAAATAAACCACAGAAAAATGCAACTTAACAACAAAACACTGGAGGCATCTTATTAATACCAGAACGTATTAAACGTGCTTCTTAATAATTATCAGAATTTGCTGATCATCTCCGCTTGATTGATTTTTTTGTTTAATTAATGCGGCCTTAGTCGTCAAGTTCGCCTTACATTAATTATTTTTATTTTTTAATAATTGCCCAGAAAGACTTGAGCACGGCAAAAAATTAATTAAAACCTTAACTAGACGTTGGGAATGGTTAATCAGGGAATTTGCTTTTAAAGAAAGAAAGTATTTTGTACACTTTTTGATTTGTTTTAGCTAAAATATGTCCTTGTTTAACTTTCCAATTCAAGTAGAAAACAAACAATTAGAAACAACGGAAATAGTTATTTCCTTACTTCTTCCAAATATTACTCAAGTTATTACTACTTTTGAAAAAAAACACAATTTTCGAAATTTAATAAAAATGCACCGTATCCCAAATATTTAACCGGCTAACTGTGAAAAAATAGTCATATATGTCATTTGTCTTATTCTGGTGCTTATACGTTTGTTACAGGGTAAAGATGCACTTATAGAGCAAAACACAAGTGACCTATAAATATTTGACTGAGTTCGACATTTGGTTCACGTTGAAAAAAGGTCTCGTAGATTAAAATGAACCCATTTTTTAATAAGAAAACCATCTTTATAAAAAGTAGAAGGTAACATAACTTATACGTGTACTTTCCCATATAACAGCCCTTAATATTATATATTATTGTTATTATTATTGTTATTGTTAAAGCAGATAAGCGGGAAGGCCGGTATATAGAGAAGGTATTGTAATCACAATAATTTTAGAGGAATATAAGCTAGGTGTTTTTAACCTTTTAGAGCACCTAAAACACAATATTTTAAATATATATATATGATGTCTGTACGCATGTGTATGTGTGTGGGAGCGTATGGAAACAAAGTTTGCGCGTACGGTAATTTAAGAACATTTCAAATTTCATCAAAAATACTCTATATATGTATATATATATATATATATATATATATATATATATATATATATATAAATGTCATTGACGTATATACGTGATTTTTTTCATTTATTGATCTAAATTGTCTTTAGAGATCAAAATATAAAACAACGTATATTTACAGTCAACGAGAAGGAAGCCACTTAAGGAAACAATATTATACGAGATGTTGCTTTCAACGTAACAAAGTTGATGTTTAATTTAGTTGGAGAAAATGTTTATGACAAATCTTAAAACTTTTCTTTAAACAGTTTTTACTAACTATAGAAAAACCTTGTACATATTACCAAGTAATTCATGGTCCTTGATAAAAAAGAGAATGATATGTTTGACGGAAGTTCCGGCTAAAATCTCTTCATCATAAAAGCTCTTCATCTTCTAGGCTCCCTAGATGCCAAAAAAACATGTTTTCTCAATTTCGTAGATTTGTCTTCCAGTTTCAGGAAATTTTTTGTTAGTTTTTACTTACGGTAGCTTTAGTTATTAGATTTCTGATAGGATATTTATCATTGCAAATACTACAAACATCTTTCAGGTTTCTCATCCTATCCCCATAACCCAGTATAATTAAGATTTCAGTTCTTTAGGTTTCCGTTAAACTATCCATTTTTGTAAATCAACAAAACTAACATTGTCAAACATATCAGGTAACCTCTTGTATGCAGGTATTTTAATGAAACGTAATACATTAAATTATGGATATTAGACCCTTATTTTCGCAAAAACTCTTGACCTTCGTAAAAAGTGCTCTTATAAAAAGAATTTTACGCAGATTCTAAAAAAGTAATATAATATAAGGTATTCCAATAAAAAAAATAATTTTCCTTTTATAACAGAAAAACGGTAAACTTTGCAGCAATGTGCTATTAGATCCGGCATAATTTCATACCTAAGTGTACGTATTTTTATTATATTCAGGTACCTGAGATATTTCGCCGTTTCCCTTCTATCAGATTCGTTTCAAATTTTTGTGAATGAATTAATTGTGATAAAGTGACGAATTGATAAAATTGTGATACGAATTCAAGATGACGTAACAAAATGGGAAGTAAATAATATATTAAAATACAAGAGTTCTAACCACACTACACCACAACTTGTTACGTTTTGGACGCGCGTTTCGCTAATCAAGTTAGCATTATCAGCAGATGATATAAACTAAAGTAACTTATCCTAACCGAGACTATTTATAGCGAAATGTGGTCACACTGTGTTACACCCGACTGCACCGTTGTCAAGTAAGCAATAGAGGGGACTATAGGGAATAGGCCCTCTTTCTTTATTTAGGTCTTTCTTACCACATTTAACTATTTCTATACTCTCAAATGCATCCAACAATCTATTATTACAATCATTTTTAATTACCTTAAGATTATTTATTCCTATTTGGTGATTGTTTTCCAAAGCATGTTGGGCAACGCTTGACTTTGGTGTCAGTGGTAATGTGTTAGTAGTGTTAAGAGGTAATTAATATGTTTGTAATCGTGAAAAGATAGCTTCAAATTTAAGCGTTTCTAGAAGCTAAACAAATGTTTTCTCAATTCCATCGGTCTGTCTGTCATTTTGTGGCATAGGTAAAAAACTACTTACCCGATTGACTTCAAATTTTGGTTATGTGTGCATACATTAAATCTGATATAGTATAGATATACACTAGTAAAATTTAGTACAATTTTGAAATGGCGACCAAAAAAATTTCAACGTAAAAAATTATTATTTTTCAGGTATTATCTCATTTAATTGACATACAATTTTTTACAAAAATTAAATGTGTTATAGGAATAAACTGGTACAAATTCAGGAATAAAATAGCGGTCTTTAATAAAATTAATGTAAAAACTACTTATTCAATTTATTAAAATTACGTCCAAAAATCAAGTGTGGCATAGAGAAATTGGTAGAATATTGGTACGAATCCATTACCCTGGAATAAAATGCAGCCCAATAAAAAGTTTGCAAAGACAGAATATGTATATGTGTTGGTAAATGACGATATGCAGAACTAAATTGGGTCACACTTCATTATTTCTAAAATAGGAAATATTCATATGATGTAAAGGAAATGAGGGAGAAATAACGGTATAGGTAAATTTTTAAAAATTTAAGTTTTAAGAATGATGAGGCTGCTAACAGATTTAGGCAAGTTTTTGAAAGGCTGGAATTGAAAAGAAAATAGACCTTCACATCTATTTATTGTTGCGCAACCAAGTTACTTAACCAATATTGTATTATCAGTTTGTTATTTTAATGTGATTTTTTTGCTAATGAAGCTTTTAGGTTGAGCGCACTTTGATCACAAATGAAAATAGAAAATCTTAGCAGACTGTATGTCAAGATAAGCTACGCGCTAAACGAACTCATTGGTTTAATTTGAAATTCGAAATTAATACAAAAACCCGCATACTTCTAGTCTGTGGGAATGGATCGTTTGTGGAAGATTCCCTTTTTTCTGGCCTTTCTGAATTGGCAAGCTCCAATCTTAGGTTCTTGAAATAGAAATTATTGGATACTTCACGACGGTACAACTATGGACCGAAACTTGCCGCCATCTTTTAAGAGAAGGGAAGCTGCATCGTTTTGCAATTGCACACACTACTTAGTGTCCTGTTTAAATTAGCGTTTGTTTTTGGAACCGCGAATAACATGATAAAATATAAAATATAAAGAAATGTACTAACAGTTTAATTTTTATTTCCTCCCTGGTATATGATATTAAGTTGGCATGTTATAGACAAAAAAAGTTGCTCTACTAAAAAGTATTATGCCCTTCCTTGGTTAGACTTCAGGCCTCGGCTCTGTGTCGCGATAACAAACCATAACATGAATTCATAACTAATATATTTACTGCCTAGATAAATCTTTGTTTATTTGTAATAAATATCTATTTTATTAAGAATTTATTTTCAGAAACAATTTCCTAACTATGGGAAAGTAACCGACTCCAAATAAGTTACCTCTTCGTGCTCAGGGAATATCCTATAAGTATAATCAGGCTGAAATGATATTAGATAAGAGTACACCATCGTCCGTAACTTCGATAAAAATACAGAGAAGTCGATAAAATACTCGTGTATAAAGAACGGACGAAATTACCACTTAAGGGTAATTTCTGTAGATGATGATCTCGCCACGTCTATTGTGATATATGTGCTCCGACATAACTACATGTGGAAACACATCGCAAGAACGACTATTGGCGTTGTTCCCAGATGTGAGTGGGTAGAAACTACGGGTCTAGTGGGTTTAGATACAAAGCCTACTATACTGTTAAGACGATGTTTTGAGAATTTGCAAACATATAAATCACTTGTTTCTTTTTCAGGAATTTAAACTGTTCCAAATGTAACTGTCGATATATGTAAATACAATTTAAATTAAATTAGGTATAAAATAGTATTTTGACCTGGCATATTATACTATAAAATAAATATTTTGCAATTATGGAATTAATTTTAATCACTTCAAACAGACAGCCCAAGTAGTAATTTAAAATATATGTATAAATGCTTTGAGAACTGATATACGGCTGTTATAAAAATATTTAGTTACATAAATGTTCTTTAAACTATTATATTGCTCTAATAGGACCAGATTGGGCGTATGTTTATAAAATTATTTATTTCTAAAGATATTTTATAGGGACTTCCTACACATTTATTAAGCTGGCATTCTTACAGCTTCTATATATCAGACTACACGATAGCTATAAAACTGCTTTATAATGTATTTTATATAACGTTTATAAAATGATAATAAAACGTGCAGGAGGCAAAAACATTAATTGCCACCAAAACTATGTTCCGGAAGACAAAATGAACGTAGTTAGGCAAAAGAAACCAATCCACAAAATGGTTAAAGTGGGATTTTAGTACCAAATGTTACCTAATTATTAATTCTAGGTTTTGCAAAATGGAACCACTTAAATATCAAAGGGTTTTTATAATACACGAGCTAAGAACCATAGAACATCTTTGAAACGTACTATTCAAGTTTTGAAAAAAATAAAAATTTTATGCATGCAAACAACGCCGTAAAACGAATTAGATAAGTCAATATCAGTCTCTTGCCTACAAAAATTAAAGAAAATCAAATTGTTGTTAGCAATTATAATAATGGTAATTATAGTATGGATTCATAACATCCAAATAAAATTTACTTTTGACTAAACTATGCTGTAGCCAAAATCAATATTAAGAAAAAGAAAGGTAAATAAATTAATAATAATAATTTTAGCCTACTTATTGATAGATTATTAAAAAATAAAATAGTATTTTTTAACCAATAATTTTATTTTTGAACAGCTAATAATTTTTCTTTCGATCTTCAGGAACCAATAATAGAAATTCCTGCGAACCTAATTTATTCATGTTTTTAGTAGATTTGCTAATGATATGCTATGATATTACACACTTAAACTCTTGTGATTTCAAAAATAAAAAACACAATAACAAAATCAATGCCAAAAGAAAAGCCATTTTGTTAGTTTTCAAACTTGGAATTTATTGCCTAAAATTGCAAAAAAGCAATAAGCCATTCCTGAAGTGCTAAAGAAGTTTAAACGCATTTTGGCCAAATGAAAAAGTATTTCAGAAGAGATACTAAAATATAAAAAATCCGTGTGGCACCTCCTATTCTTTTATAGAAGGATTTTTGCAACAATCAATAATAAACAAGACCGTTTGGAGAGTTTCGAAGAAAACTCAGATTTTATACTAGAAGAACAAAAATGTCCTCAAACTCCTTTTTACTGTGTTTTTACCAGTGTTTCATAAATGCACTAAAAAATTTTAATGCTAGTACTCTATCATTTCACATTTATGTATGAAAATAATAAAATAACCAGTAGATAATTTAGTATGGTTTATTTTTAGTTTTTTTTTATATAGGATCCATAATTATTTTTGCAAAAAGGAAACAATAGCTTTTCTCTTTAATAACTGAATGTAAAAATACATAGTATACTTTTATTCAATATTCAATTACACTTCTTACTTCATTCAATACATGTACAAACCAAATTTACTATTATTTTGTTCTGACATTCACATTAATAAACGTTTCAAAACTTTAAAGCTAAATTTCTCAAAACTGACTGTTTGGTGTTGGATACTTTTTGCATAGCTGCGTCCAAATATGTTCACGAGTAATTTATATCTGACAGGTACAAAACCGTAGCAGTCTCTGATTTATTTTTTGTTACCATCAAGCAACGTCATTACAAGGGAGGATACATATAGTTTGGCGCACGAATCTGAGGCTATAAAAAGAATGCAAGTATGTATGGAAACATGCATTACTCATTAGTGATTGGCTAAAACTCTACATATCCATAGAAACGGTCTGCTTTTGACAAACCTTCTCCTTTCATCGTGGCTTCAGATCCGCGCGGCGTACTGGTCAATTATTTCAAAAATATATACTTATTACTTATAAATATATCGTAAAATACTGTATAACATTTGTACCCGTCACTTTCTTAAATTCATTGGTACAATGAATACATTCAAAACAAAAGAATAAATTCAGATAAGTGATTCGCCGAGATCGAAGCATACTTGATTATTGACCCAAAAGAATATTAACGAATCTACCCGAAACGTGAGTAGCGGGCTTTAGTATAGTAACATTTCTGATG